>CAMRHE010000284.1:2060000-2612500 GCA_947044405.1 Leptodactylus fallax
TGATGTCACAATATAGAGATAATATACACAATGATGTCACAGTACAGGGATAATATACATGGTGATGTCACAGTACCTGGGTAATGCCCCATCATCACCTTATGTCAAAATGAAGATGAGCTCCTTGAATTGTGGGCCCCATTGCAACTGCTTTGATTGTATGAGATGGGGACACAATGCTTACTGAGGGTCTTCCTTTTAAGGGCTCTACTATTCTGACACTTTCATTGGGATCATCATGGGGGATACATGTATGATGCTCCTGAAGCTTGCGTATAGTGTAGTATTTTGGCACAGCTCCATGATGGATTGTAACCCAAGCACAATTTCGAGACGCTCTTTGTCCTTGACTTCCCATTTTAAGCCTCTCCTGAAACACTGAGCTTTTGAAGCCATTCGGTATAATAGCAGCGCAGAAATTACAGCTGTGCTCTAAAATATGACATTAGCATAAACAGAATTCTGCGATTCCTACAAATTTATCACCTTCTTAATTTAGAAGTGATTGTGCTTCCTTTTTACTAATAGAACCGCACCTTTATGTAATCACAAATCCGCCGTCTGATCGCTCATTTCTCAACAATATTAATGGCCTTTACCACGTAACAATTTTGTTACAGAGATTTTTATATGGATATAATTCTCGCCTAACGCGAGCTTGATATTGTTTATCTTGCCGAATCTAAGGCTGTCAAATCTCTGTGTACAGAAGAGGATTACTGAATATAGAGCGGAGATATGCAACATGACAATGGCACTGAAATGCCAGAGCAAGTCAAGCGCAAACTCCTGTTTATTATGCCAACTGCGACTCATTTACATTCAAATACATTTTTTGACAATTGTATTTTTTTTTTTTACAGATCAACCAATAATTGGCTAGAAGTTAAGGTTGCGATGTAAATGGAGTTTTACTAAATTGGATGTGTTGCAGAGTCAGACATATAGGTTTTTTTTTTATTAAAGCAGTTGTCCAGGAAATACAGAACTGGGGAAGGAGGCTGGGGAAGGTAAACAGAAAAAAAAAAAAACCATACTCACCTGTCCCTGGTGCTGCGTTGTCCGCGGTCCAGTAGCGTCCAGGGGCTTGCACCGACAGAAGTCCTCGCAGCATGTATGAGTGATGTCCTGGGTCAGTTCCCTTGAGCATGAGGCTACTGATTGGCCTCAGTGGTCACAAGCTCCTGGACGCCGCTGGATGACGGGGGACACCAGAGCACCTGGGACAGGCGAGTATGTTTTTTTTTTTTTTTTTTTTATTTCACTTTCCCTGCCCCAATTCTATATTTCCTGAACAACCCTTTTAACAACAAGTAGAATTTTTAGTGTTTAAATGATGGTAGAATTTAGTCTCCAATTATGTACGTCAGGCATCAAAGTTGCAGTGGACGGGGGCAATGCTTATTTTTATACAGTCCTTCCATCCATAGACATGAAATAAATGAACACTGATCTCTATGGTCTTCATACCAAAACTGATTTTGCAACCATGGTAGATAGCATCAATGTCTAAAGCATGCTTGACATAATTTGGGGCAGAAATCAGTAGTACAGATATCTTTACTTTTTCTCTTGGCTGGAGATGTCCAAATATGTGTGTCACAAGATGACCAGCTTTTCAAAATAACAAAGCTAGAGGCACCAGACATCTTGGGACATGGAGAGCAAACAGGAAAATTAAGGAAGATCACATCTGTACCCATACCCTTTTCCTGCCCAAAGGCTCTGTATAAATATTATCAATCACAAAAAACTAAGTCTAGTGTAAACTGGTAGGTAGGTAGGTAAGGAGGTAGTAAGGGAATGCAACTGCAACATCTTCTTCATACCATCAGTATGTCTGTGAGGCTGTATGCTGTGAGAGGGGAGGAGAAGCTGCAGTGGACACAACATGGATTTAAGCACACAGCACAGCTTTTATATCACTCCAGGAAGACCCCAAACACTCAGCAAGGGTGGAGAGAGATAGGGTATGTAGTGTCTTACTGGTAGCACTCTAAAAAGGAAACAGGTAATATTTATCACCTTACACATGTATTTAAGAGTGTGTTTAACTGTATGTGTCATATGTGTGTTGTTGATTCAACTGTATGTATAATATGTCGCTGCATCTTTAATGGGACAAACCATTTAGGCTGCTAAACTGAGCTAATGGTATGACCCTGACTTGGAACCTCAGTTGGGGAGGAGACTGAACTGAACTAGGAGTCAGAGCTAGAGTTCCTGGTTAGGCTCGCCTAATCCAACTACAATTCAGTCATTGTGTTGTTCTCTAGTCAGGAGATGGGATAAATCCCTGCTCACTTTTGTGGAAGTTGTGTGCTAGAAAAGACTGTGAGGGTAATGTGATATCGACCTCATAGCTATGACCTTGTCTGTTAGCTTAAGGTTAGACAAGGCAATCAAAACAAATTTGCTGTTATCACCTGTTCTTCTACCAGTAAACAGTACTAAGTTTTACTGTTTGCAACACTGTCCCCTGAGTCTTAGTCCTGCATTCAATATCAAGGACATTCCAGCCACCATCATGCTCAGGGAGGCTTACCACTAGGATGTGCCCCAAGGAAACACTACAACCACCATCATACACTCTGCAGGCCCCCTCTGCACTGCACCAGCTCTGAGGAGCGCCGAAGGGTCTGGTAGAGATTAGTATTGCGCAAAAATCGGGATTTTTGTTGAATATTCACAAGGTTCGTCTGTCAGTTTTGTTTTAATCCGAACAACCAGAACTGCTACTATTATACTCTGGGGCATCTTAAGACCCCAAAGTTTAGGTGCAGGGGAGGTGAGTAAATATAACATACAGTCATACTCACCTCTCCTGGGCTCCTTCTGACCTCTTGTATGATGTCAGCAACTCCAGGGACTTCTGAGGCATTTGGTTGGGCTGCAGTGTTCCCTTGGGATTGCTGCTGTCATTCAGGAGGCTAGAAGAGGCCCGTAGAGAATGGGAACTGCACTGGATGCTATCATGGGGCCCAGTTGAGTATGACTGTTATGTTTACTCACCTCCTCTGGCCTTTTTATTATCTGAGGCCTGAAGAGACCCCAGAGTATAATAGTGGTTCATGGGTGGTGAACCCCAAAAATTTCAGGTTCGACTGAACACAAAATTTTTCAAAAATTCAAAATGAACCCGGCTTGTTACAAACTGGTTCTTTCATCCCTAGAAGAGATCCTGACCACTGTGACCACAGCTACTGCTACTCCTAACCTCCTGTACAAAGTGCTACAGTAGCCGTCAGAGGGAAGAAGAGCCAGAAATACCAACACTGCTTCTAACAAGGAGCTTTCATTTTCCTGAATGTCTTTTTTTTTTTTTGCACTTTTATCTACTCCATCGGAAGTAATTTTATAGAAAACCTTACCATTTTCAGGCTCATTTTGTTGCTACCTTTGCCGCAGTTTATATTTTGTGTTAGTGTAAGGCTTGGCAGCGTATATCACAGGAATCTGCCCATGCTGCTCTGATTATGGAGCCGAACAGAACATTTAACAGGCTTTCCTTTGGAAAAATAAACTGGCATTGTCACTGCCCATACTGATCTTTCATTCTTCTGATGAATGAAAGCTGTGGCAGCGCCTGGCTCACTCTGCACACACTGCATATGAATGAAAGCCCAGCAGTAATGGTGTGCATGGGTGGGGGGGAGTTTGGCTCCCTTACTGGCATACTGTATGGGTTACGCTTGTAGAATAAAGATTAGACGGGGTGCTGTAGACTGGCAAGTTAAGATGCAGATTTCAAGGCGGCTGAATCTGCGAATGACACATTGCATTGTGTCTTTTTTTAGAAAAGAATGATGTCAGTAAAAAAACTAGAATGAAGGAACAATACGGAAGTCTATTGTCAAGTATTTAAGAAGTCTAAGAAGTCCTGACTCCAGCAACTTCTCTGTGTATAATATTTGCCCTGAGGACTCATGTCTTCTTATGATAATGGAATTTTGCTTAGAAAATGCCATAACATAACGATTGGTCGGAGTCCAATGCTCCAATCCACCCACTGGGCAAAGATTTGCAACGCAGCCCTATTCAAGTGAATGTAGCTGTGGTGCAGTTCCTTGCACAGCAGGTGGCCGGGAGTATCGTTGTGCTTAAAGCAGTTGTCCAGGGAGTCTTTTTTTTAATATACATGCTATGGGTTTTCTTTAGATACTGGACCTAGATGTTCCCGGCTGGTTCTGGTTTTGGTTCATATGATCGGAACCAGCACCTGGCCCTCGTCTTGCCCCTGCTACCTCACCCTTGTTCACGGGGAGTTACCTGTGCTGTGGGGGCTGGCAGTCTGTAGTAAATCCTGATCCTGTAGCACAGGTAACTGGTGGTGAAATGGGAGAGGAGGAAGAAGGTAGACCAACCAGGTGGCGGGCGCTGGTTCCGATCACGTGCCTCAGGGTCGGAACAAACCTAGAACACCTGAGTCCAGTATCTAAAATCCCCTGGAAAATGTAAGTTACAACCCCTTTAAATTGTCACTGTGGTTTGCAATAATTTGTGCTCTTATGATCACTATCAAAATTGCAAATTATTTATGAAAAATGGCATTTCTACCCCCCAAATATTGCTTCAAAGCGCCATCTAGAAGGTATCTGTCTTTTATCTAACTTACTCATATGAATTATAGGAAGCAGGCAGAGGAGTAACTCAAAGGGGTGCAGTTCAACTCCAGCCCTGACCTCAAGGGGGTGCAGTGCGACTCCAGTCCAGACCTCAAGGGGGTGCAATCCGATTCCAGCCCTGACTCCATAAATAGCTGAATACCGAAAAGAGAAAAAAACACAGTGCCAAGCGCCAATAGTGTAATATTGTTAAGGCAATCAAACATGGTCGATACGATGTAAAGGTTCTCACCTTGTGCAATCGGGATGAGCTCACAACTGCTTAGAGGGCATATCAGATGATTTCCAACTGGAAGTCGGACTCTTAGAGCAGCTGGGAACCTCCTTCACGTGGTACGAATCCCACTGTGTGCCTGATCTCAATAAAAGTACTTGACTGGGCCAGCGCTGGTACCCCTGTGTTTTTTTGGGGTACATCACCCCACCACTTTTGGATCCATAAATAGCTGGCAGCCTTTGTCAGACAGAAGCAGTAAAGCTCCTCTAATTCATGACAAAAATAGTGATTGAATTCCTAAAACAGGATATATGGAACAAACTATATATATAATTAATTATATAATATTAATAATTGTATAATTAAAAATAATTAATCATTTTATTTTGAAGTCGGAGTCAGAGTTGGTAATTTTTCTCTTCTGTGGAGGACTTGTCCTGACCAGAGACTTGAAGCTATTGGGCCCCATTGCAAAATCTGTATTACCACCCCCCCAACTATAATATGTCATTTATATTACTGGTCTCCTTATATTGGGAAGGGACGCCTTATGGGCCCCCTGAGGTTCCTGTACTCCTTGCCCCCCCCCCCCCCCGTGGTTACTACCCTAGTCACGACCTGCTTTACACATACATCCCATTGAAGTAAATTGATGCTATGTAATGTGTAGTTATCCCTGTGGAGGCGCTGTGGGGAAGTTGAACACTTTTATGGTTAACTTTATCTATATATAATAATCAGTTGCTGGTGGGACTATTTATGATTACCATATTGTGAATGGCCCCTCTAACAAGTAGGAATTGTTCAATACAATCAATAATATGGCCCTCTTATTGGTTTGGATCCTCATGATCTAGTCTTGATGTGTTCCAAGATCCTTCTTCCCCCTTTGTCTCTAGAGTGTCTTACTTCATACGGTATAAGCAAATTTCTGGTGTTTTCCACTACTGATGGGAAGCTAAGCCAAGGTTTCCCACCATGGACACACTTTATGCTTCCAAGTTAAGAATGAAAGGTTAAGTTACAATTGTTTGAGTGTCAGGTTCTGGATTAGCAGAGTTTTTCTGGACATGGGAAGTTCTGGAAGAACTGGTCATCTCAGAAGACAGAAGAAACAAATAGTTTATGATGTGGTTTGTAGAGTACTTTCATCTACCAGAGAGGAGATATCTCAACGATGGTGGAAACCAGGCCTGAGCCTTGACTTTGTACTTTTCAGGTTCTAATCCACCAACGTAATAAAGATGCCAAATGTAGGAGGTTTTTGTAAGGAAGAAAGACTGTGTTCACATCTCCTCATTGTCGTGATATTAGTCATATAATCTAGAAAAATGGAAATAACTAAGACTAAATATATGTTTTATTTAAGAATAAAAATTTGAAGTGCTTTTTTAAGGCTTTTACATACCTCCCAGTCCATACATTGCTCAGAGTGTATTATTGGGGGTTGGTCTGTAGAATTTTTTGGTTGCTACCTCAAGATGGTCCGTTATGGTAGAACATTATTTGCTTCAAGCATGCACGGCCTAAAGTATGAACCAGCTGGGAGCCAATGTACTAGAAGAAATTGTGTTTGGCTTTCTAAATGGTCAAAATGCAATAATATATGAATTTGTGGTTGGAATTTGTGGAATCTGTTTGTGCAAAATGAATTTCTCGGCTTGCTACACGCTCTGCAGTTTGTAAATAACCTTATCTTACATTTCTTACCAAACCGAGTTAGTTTTGTGAATTATATATAAACACAATCCCTTTATCAAAACCAGCTGCCAAAACCGATTGCTGCTTGAATGAAAGGATATTTAGTCAGTCCAAATGGGACCTTCGAGGCTCATGTTCAAAGCTATTCTGTGCAATGCTCAATACAGACCAGCAAACCAAATGAGCAGAGTAAGACCATGCTATGGGATGAATGGCTACACCACTGGGGCGTATTTACTATTACTGTGGTCATGTGCAATTGACAATTGTATTCACTTCTATGGAGCAGAACCGCATTTCCAAAACACACTGATGGACTGGTAGAGTTAGCCCTCTAGTATACTAAAATATAACCTAATTCAACTTAACCTATACCTTAGTATACTGATAGACAAAGCAAGGAAACATTAGTATACTGTATCGTCTCTGTCCCACTTCTTATTAACATAAAGAAGGTAGAAACATATGAAGATAGTTATGGGGGAAGAGGTTTAGAATGGTCTAGGTACTAAAGATGTTGGGGAAAGGAGAAGACCCACAAGACAGTCACAGGATTGGAACATTTTATTTTGGCCACGGCCTCTTTCTTATCTATGTACATCCTCGGTGGCCAAGCAAGACCAAGATCTCAAGTTAATCCACATACATGGATGTGTCCTTTCTTACCTTTCCTCTTGACTCAGCATATCCCAAGATGTATTGGTATGAGATTGCAAGAGGTGAAGGTTAAACCCTTTTGTTTGACTTATTTTAGGTTGGTGACTGTAGGTGGTCATTAGATATGGTCTTCAGACCCCAGAGTACAGTAGATGGAGGCCCAGGCGAGGTGTAAAAATAAAAAAAACATCCCTTATCATTTTGGGCCTCCTCGTGGCATTCGGTGCACTCCTAGTGACGTCACACAGCCAGGTTCACCATTGAGGCTTGTGATTGGGCAACAGCAGTCACATGGGCACTCCGATTATCATGACAGGATATCATATCATGAGTCCTCAAGGAAATTCATGGACAGGTAAGGGTGGACACATCTGTATGATGTACTAGTCAAGGACTCATCCAAGGAAGAGCATGTGTTGACAGATGAGAACTGAAGGTCAACTACCTCTCTATCCCTTTCAAATGGAGAGCCATGGTTAACTTGAATTAACAATAGTAAGTGTTGCGTAGATCCTCTGAGCCTGGAGCCGCTGTAGTCCGCTGTATTACAGTACTTCTCTTAATGAAGGTCTTTGATTCGAGTACCTTTCCAATAACCACCTTTTAACTTGTATCCTGTTTCCCTGTAAGAGTGCGCTATACAATTTATGTCTTGGCTCGGATGTCAATATGTCTACTAAATCATTTATCATGAATAACCAGTTATTTACAACTCCGACTTGGCTTTTCCTTCATTAGAAAACTTGTGATGAAAAATTTAAGGCCAGTCTTAATAGTCCACATGACAGTGGTTATAAATTGCAGAAACCAGGCTTATTTAAAGGGGTGTTCCGATAGATGCTAAAAGGACCAAGCCTATTTTGGTGTTATAAATTTACACAGTTCAGCTTGCAGTATAATTAGCATAGAACCTTTATCCTGTGATATTAAATATGTCTAATTTTTTTTTTTTACATTTTACTGATTTTCATAGTAATAGCACATTTTATTAAAAAAATACTTTTTTGCTGCCATAAAAGCTACAACTTTTCTATTTTTCCATCAGTGGAGCTGCATGAGGGCTTGTTTTTTGCTAGACGAGTCATATTTTTAACACAACCATGTTGAGTTACATATAAATATGTATTACATTTTTTGAGGGGCCTAAAATATAGAGCAATTTAACATTGCTCATTGTGTTCTTTATGTTGTGGGTTGTTACAATTGTGCTAACCCGGTTCATTTGTATTTTTTAAACAAACTTTTTTTTTATGAAAAAAATTGCTCCAAACAGTTGATTTGCATATTTGCTATCTCAGGAATGGAAGCAAAGATCAATATGGAGTAAAGCTGGTTTCAGGTGATCCTAATGTATCTACTTGTGGGTCTGGTTTTATATGAATGGTTTCGTTGACAGGCTCCCTTTAAGAGGATAGTCCAAAAATTACACATTCTTCTATGTTGTCAGGTCTGACGTCATTATGTGGCACACCAGGGCAAGTTAGTGCCATTTGGGCTCAAGGGAGGGCAAGACTTTCTGGATATATATATTTTTACTTGTCAAGCTGAAGACAGGCTATCTTAAGGCTAAGGCCCCACATAGCGGGCCACAGCCAAAAAGCGCTGTGGGAAAAACTGTGGCGGCAATGCATTGCGGTTTTTCCCGCAGCGCCTTTCATTATACCTATAGGGAAACTGCAAGCGTTTCTGTAGGTATAATTGACATTCTGCAATTTCCAAAACCGCGACAGTTTTGGAAATCGCAGCATGTCCATATTTTTCCGCAATGTGTGGATGGGATTCTGTAGAACTTTGCAGTGACTGTAAAACACTGCGTTTTTTTCCGCAACGTTTCCGCTGCGGCCAAACTGCTGCATTTTCACCACGTGGGGCCCTTGTCCTACATGTGGTGGAATTTTGTGTATCGTAGTACCTTTTTCATGGATTAAGGCTTCTGCCCCATTGTTGCAAAAAAGTAGCTTTTTTTTGTTGCAGATTTTGCTGAGGTTTTTAATCCAAAGCTAAGAATGGCTACAAGAGGATTGCGACAAATAAAGGAAGCTTTGGCTCAAAAAAAACAACAAAATCCACGTTGCGGGCTGCAGCAAAAAAGCATCGCAGCTCTTTTCACGGAAAGTCCACAGAGGTTTCCTCTGCTGAATTTCTGTTCCTATTATATCTATAGGGAAACTGCCGGCAATTCCATAGGTATAATTGACATGCTGCGGTTTCCAAAACATTCTCTAGAATCCCATTCACTTTGTAGTCACTGTAAAATGCTGCGGCGAAACCGCGACGTTTATGTCACGCGGGGCCCCGGCCTTAAAGTCACTTTTTGCTTTAACCCGTTGGTTTGCCACGCCCTTTTGCCCAATAAGCTGTGTATATTTTTGTTTTGACGTTATAAGTGTCGGGTTAGGTGACACTTGCTAGTATTGTATCGGATGAGCCATAGCAGCTAATTTTTGCTTGTCTTTTGTGTATTTGTTTCCTACATGCGGTGGGAAGAAGGTTGTGCCACAAAACTGAGGTTTGACGTAACTCATGCAGTGTTCCCTCATCCACACTGTTGGTCTTCTTGAAGGGGCTGTAGTGTACAGCTTTGCTGCCCAGCTACTAAAGTGCATAGGACTAACCTGCAATGCCACCTATAACCTGTGAACAAGTGTGGCGCTGTTTTTAAAAATAATCTGTGAATCGAATCTTAGATCTTATCACTATCATTATATTATAATGTCCTTATGGTGATGTGTTCCCTAATACCTACATAATTCCATTTTTACAATGTAGTCACTTTCTACATAATTATTTGACGTCAATGTCATATAACTCGCTAATTGAAAATAATGAAGTTGGCCATTGCCGAGATTGGTCTCGAGGGTGTGGTTGAAAGGATGTGGACTGATATTTTGCAGCACATTTTACATTTCTTGTTTTATACTGAATTTCTGCTGATCACAACTGTCTAGACATATGCGGAGCCTCAAGCAGGTGCTGCTCTGTACTTAATAGGTCCAAATACACAGGATATGAGATAAAAACATATGTCAACTAAATTAATAAGTTGATATGGAAGATGGAAAAGCTGCTCAAATTAGATTGATCCACTCTGGAGAGAAGATGACTAAGAGAATTGAGGCTTATAATTATCGGAAATGAAATATGCTCCTCGCCAAAACTTTTCTACATTGTGTTCTGGATATTGTAAGGAGTTGGAAGCCAGCCCCTTCTACAGTGAGGTCTTATTCACATGACTGTGCTGTTTTTGACAGATCATAAAAATTTTTTAACATCCATGAAAAATTGCCTTACGATATGTTTTGCATCCGTTCTATTTTTCTGGTTTTGACGGACAAGTATCACCAATTTTTCAATCATTTTAATGGGCCGTTAAAAATTTGGATGAATTTCACTGGTGTTTTATTTTTGACCCAACCCACTGATCCATTTTTAAAGGGCTTATCTTGGACGTTAAAAACCGATCCATTGATTTCTATTGGATTGGACAAAAATGTTCGATCATGTCTAATTTTTTTAATTGCTTACCAAATGGCCATCATATGGAAGATTTTCATTGCTGTGTGAATAAAGCCTAAGTGGAAGATTTTTTTTCTTCACTGTGTGGATGGGATTAGCCAGAATACCATCCACTTTGCAGGTAATGTAAACGTTTCAGCCGTGGCCAAAAGGTTGCGTTTTCACAACGTGGTGCCCCGGCCTAAAGGAGTTTTCCTGTGCCTTTCAGGAGGGGAGCCAATCTATCTGGGCAGTCAGTCTGTCCGTATATCTGGTTCAGAGCTTCCAAACCCTATTCCAAAAACCTAGTGGTATGACACTTCGCAACAGCTCTATGTCACAGAATCCTTGTGACCTAGGCATGGACCCCCAGAGCGAACAGGAATACGGATGACGTCTCCGCAAGCTTTGCAATTCTGATGCTGTCATTTAGAGCTGTCAGCTGCCATTGTTTGCTGGGAACCCACTAGGAAGTTTTTTGTAACTGCTACTATCTCAAGTAAAGTACCTGGCGAACGGCGAAAGAGCGGTTATTTGGTGATGGCCACACTTCATTAAGAAGCACTTAGGGTAAGCAGGTGTTGGCTGCCGTCATCTACACCATTGGGATTGTAGTGCGGCCACAAAATATCATAAAATATCATGGGGTCATTGAAAAAAGCCACATCGGTGAAAAAAGCTTTTTTTTCTCTAATAAAATATAATACATCAATTTATGTAAATTTATTAAAAAGCTAGTTACCATTTCGATAATAGAGTCCTGACTCATACTGTATACACTAAGCTCCTAAGCTACCCCTAGTGGTGGACGAAGGTAGACAGATGTCTATACGCCGGATTTGGGGCTCTATACACTATTTCTGGATACTCTGGGTTTGTAAATATGAATGTTTGGTAGTGATGACTTCTTATCAACCCAAGAATTATATAACCTTAAAGTAATAAGTTCTTCCATACATTCCCCATCCTCCATCCAAGTTGGATGACTTTTGCAGGTAATTAGAATATTTGGCAGAGTTGTTTGAAGCTCCCAAGGATATTCTGAGCTCCCAATTATGTTCCGGTTCTGCCGCCCACACCATGTACAGTGCACTATATGTATAAATAGAAGGTAGTTACAGGATAATGCAGGCTGTACTTTCTGAAGCAATGTTCCTCAGCAATGGATTTCACTGGCCATTCAGATGTATGTGACTGCTGATAAGTGCTGGCGAGAACACACTGCCCACATACCATGCAGTGTACAGACTTGAATCCATTATAGATTTTCTCCCCTTCGCCTCTGCTAAGTGTATAGGATCTTATTTTTCTATTTATCCTTCATGTGACCACAGTCCAGAAATGAAAATGTTATCTTTATTCAGTTGCCCTGATTCCATCAAGCTATTGCCCTGATTGCCACTATGAATATTTGTTACTATGGTCTCTACTGCATTCCCCTACGTGATGGCCACATTTTCGGATCCCTTGTTCTGCAACAACCCCTTGGAGGAGGCCAGGCACTTCAAGTGGTCACGGTGGCTATAAACACAGCCAACTCTTCCAGCTCTCCTCCTGAGCTGGTGCAGTGCTGAGGAGGCCTGCGGGGTCCCTGATCGTGGTGGTGCTTCTCCTCGGGCACATCCTAAAGGCCTGATGGAAGCTGAAGTGCCTATAATGGACGTACAGGAATAAGATGCAGGAGAGACAAGGTATTCAGGAACCAGGGTAGACATATAACCAGACATAGAAAATCTGTGTAGATGTTGCCCTTGGTCAGATTTGAACCTAGAATTCCAGTACTGCAAGGCAACAGTGCTAACCATCACTGAACTTCACTTTGGGGTTAATTGATTGGCATCCTTTATTGAGGAATATCAAAGTTTAGCTGGAAAGCAGAGTAGCATTCAAGAGCATCTTTCTCTCTGGAGGGCCAAGGATGTTCATTCCTTACACGGACAGCCCATCGATTTCAATAGACACCATGCAATACTTAATTTGTCCACTGGTGATGCTGCAGAGAAACTGAGCAATGCAATACTTCATTTGTCCACTGGTGATGCTGCAGAGAAACTGAACAATGCAATACTTCATTTGTCCAGAGGTGATGCTGGAGATAACAGACAATCACTGGGGGTTCCATCTACTGATCAGCTTTGAGACCACTGTCAAAGAAGTAATATCTAAACTGTTTTCACATAAGACCAGATAATGAATGCACCACATAATTTAGGCTGAATATTTTCTGCAGTAATTTTGTCCAACATCTCTACTTGATTTGTGCAAAAGATGGTCACCTGAGAGTACTTGTGTAAGTAGAAATCCTTAACAATTCCCCGTATATTGTGGACTATAAATCACCATTTATTTTGTGAGGAATTAGAGAGCGCAGTATAAATGATATAATAATGGGATTGCTTTTCCAGATGCAGTCCATTATCTCGTATCAAGTAGTAGCATGCATGTAAATGACTGGTAACATACATTAAAATCAGTCCCAGAGCATGCATATTTTTCAGCACAAAAAGTTGAGATATTTCTGTAATGAGAAGTGTAGGAAGTGGCAAAGGCAGAAATATCGCATAACAGGTAGGATTATTGTAAAAAATAAAACTATATTTATTATTTTACTATAAAACTATTTTAATCTGAAAACCGGTGGTCCAGAAATACCAATAATCTGGGCTCCGACTAAAACAGTCTTATGGAAATGGAAAAATGATAGCTGACTCTCTGCTGCCCATCCATGCTGGATTAATAGGAAAATTATTTAATACGTTTATACCTACATTGACACTTTGTCTCTGTTCATAAGAACAAGGGTCCTGTGTGCCCTATTTAAATGGCTTGAGGTCACAAATGAGCGCTGCTGCTCCATTCAAGGTCTACGGGACTGAACATGATTTTTGCTCTTGTGATGAGTGTCCCATTGTCAGTCCATTTAATGGACTGGTAATGCACATACAGTACAGACCAAAAGTTTGGACACACCTTCTCATTCCAAGAGTTTTCTGTATTTTCATGACTATAAAAATTGTAGATTCACACTGAAGGCATCAAAACTATGAATTAACACATGTGGAATTATATACTTAACAAAAAAGTGTGACACAACTGAAAATATGTCTTATATTCTAGGTTCTTCAAAGTAGCCACCTTTTGCTTTGGTTACTGCTTTACACACTCTTGGCATTCTCTTGATGAGCTTCAAGAGGTAGTCACCTGAAATGGTCTTCCAACAGTCTTGAAGGAGTTCCCAGAGATGCTTAGCACTTGTTGGCCCTTTTACCTTCACTCTGCGGTCCAGCTCAACCCAAACCATCTCGGTTCAGGTCTGGTGACTGTGTAGGCCAGGTCATCTGGCGTAGCACCCCATCACTCTCCTTCTTGGTCAAATAGCCCTTACACAGTCTGCAGGTGTGTTTGGGGTCATTGTCCTGTTGAAAAATAAATGATGGTCCAACTAAACGCAAACCGGATGGAATAGCATGCCGCTGCAAGATGCTGTGGTAACCATGCTGGTTCAGTATTCCTTCAATTTTGAATAAATCCCCAACAGTGTCACCAGCAAAGCACCCCCACACCATCACACCTCCTCCTCCATGCTTCACGGTGGGAACCAGGCATGTAGAGTCCATTCGTTCACATTTTCTGCGTCGCACAAAGACACGGTGGTTGGAGCCAAAGATCTCAAATTTGGACTCATCAGACCAAAGCACAGATTTCCACAGGTCTAATGTCCATTCCTTGTGTTCTTTAGCCCAAACAAGTCTCTTCTGCTTGTTGCCTGTCCTTAGCAGTGGTTTCCTAGCAGCTATTTTACCATGAAGGCCTGCTGCACACAGTCTCCTCTTAACAGTTGTTGTAGAGATGTGTCTGCTGCTAGAACTCTGTGTGGCATTGACCTGGTCTCTAATCTGAGCTGCTGTTAACTTGCGATTTCTGAGGCTGGAGACTCGGATGAACTTATCCTCCGCAGCAGAGGTGACTCTTAGTCTTCCTTTCCTGGGGCGGTCCTCATGTGAGCCAGTTTCTTTGTAGCGCTTGATGGTTTTGGCCACTGCACTTGGGGACACTTTCAAAGTTTTCCCAATTTTTTGGACTGACTGACCTTCATTTCTTAAAGTAATGATGGCCACTCGTTTTTCTTTACTTAGCTGCTTTGTTCTTGCCATAATACAAATTCTAACACTCCATTCAGTAGGACTATCAGCTGTGTATCCACCTGACTTCTGAACAACACAACTGATGGTCCCAACCCCATTTATAAGGCAAGAAATCCCACTTATTAAACCTGACAGGGCACACCTGTGAAGTGAAAACCATTTCAGGTGACTACCTCTTGAAGCTCATCAAGGGAATGCCAAGAGTGTGCAAAGCAGTAATCAAAGCTACTTTGAAGTGGCTACTTTGAAAGTGGCTACTTTGAAGAACCTAGAATATAAGACATATTTTCAGTTGTTTAACACTTTTTTGTTAAGTATATAATTCCACATGTGCTAATTCATAGTTTTGATGCCTTCAGTGTGAATCTACAATTTTTATAGTCATGAAAATACAGAAAACTCTTGGAATGAGAAGGTGTGTCCAAACTTTTGGTCTGTACTGTATGTCATTCCATTGTAATGGGATATTCTCATGCTTGGGTAAGGTTCTAACAGTGGAACTTCCAATGTTGAGATTCTTAGCACCTATACTATCTTGGGATAACCTCTTTAATAGTTCAGCACTGCAGGAGGTCAACAGTGAGTTGGGACTAATTCTTTTCCAGCAGGACTATTTTCCCCACTGTGGTCCACCAGATTGTCCTCCTCAAAGGTTAGTCTTTCAGGTCCTTCACCCCATGCAGAAGACCCCACCATGGTTAGAAAACAACCACAGGCCATGCAGTCTACATAGATAGTAACATATTTATCAATTTAAAAAATCCTATAGGGAAAACACCAACATTTTAGAAAAAAAGACATAGTTACGTAGTTAGTACGATTGAAAAAAGACATACTGTATGTCCATCAAGGTCAACCAGGGGATGGGAAACGTCATCAAAGTCTATACATTTCCATACATGGAACGCAAAATTTATAAAAATGAATTTGAGATTTTTCTCAGTGTACATTTTGATCAAGGTGTATAATCCCACTAGCCACTTTACAGCGACCTTTGTATAATGGATCCCTATACTATTGTGTACATTACCACTAATGTACTGCCATCATGGTGGATAACACCAATGAAGCAAAATGCCCACAGAGGGTGCAGCAAAGCCCCCAGGTTCTGAGCCACACCAGCTCACAGATGCTGCACCACAACATGTGAACAGGTTTCATGTGGGGCCTGTGGGGGCTTGGCCTGGCAGCATGGGTGCTGTTGGGTTGCTGGGTTTCTCCCTCTGTGGTTGCTGATAATAGCTGTTTTCTCATGATAGCTAAGATATATATTTGCTTCCTGGTTGGTAGGGGTCCAACTATCAGAACCTCTAATAACCTTTTCTTGAAGAAGTTCCATCACTATTTCTGACATTTCATTTAATAAAAATGTACTTACATTCGTCAAAAAATAACAATTATGGATCAATTTTTCTTAGAATTCTATGATATGCTGTTCCTCTGTCATTCCTCCTAGAAATTTATGGCCGGGTGTTACCAGTGGGGTACTGTCCCTGCACACTCTATCACTGTACACTTAGTGTTGACTGGATAGGGACACAAGTTAGGAACATTTTACAAGGTATGTCGTGGTAGAATTTGATAATGATCCCGAAACCGGGGCTCTCACCTTATTGTGTGTGAGTTTCTAACACTTAAGTACCATTCTGGGAGAAAAGAAGGGAAAATTCTGGCGAAACAAGGCTATAAACACAAGACTTATTGCATTTGGAAAGTCTTCTGAATGACCTCACAACAATCTGTTTATTTATAGCAACAGGCCTTACAATTTAAAACTAGGTTAAATCCAATGGGAATGGTGCCATTTGGGCATTGCTTCCAATCAGAATTGCCATAACATATTATGGATGCCAACATCAAATGTATAGTGCCACGTAAATAGAGCACCCTGACCAGACAAAGAGACTTGGTTCAGATTATTTCACGCCGTGTGCAGAGGTGGTCACCGTGTGCATAACGGGGGGGGGGGGGGAGTCATGCGCAAAAGGACAAAAATTCATCTGGAATCTATTAGACAGTGATCAGCACAAGAAGCAGAACAGTACCAAAGAAGTGACGTTATATTTAACCATATATTCTCTTCAAATTACCTTATCGGGTGGGAATGGTAGCACCCAGTTGTTATTTTTTTATATATTTCTAGAAGGAATAAAAGAGGAACAGTAGCATATAGAGATAAGAAAAGATTCTCTAGCACTATTATTTCATGGGGAATACAAGTATTAACCAAAACAGACTTGTCAGGAGAGGTGACAGGGCCACTGTAAGTGCTGCTGCACTTATCCAGATTTTCCCTGCACCCTGACGTCCCTAGTCACTGGCAGTGCATGAAATAAACCAAAGAGACCTTGGTCCCTTCATCTTTACAACTGGCTTGGGTCCCAGAGGTCGAATCCCCACCAATCACAATGTGACAGAATATGCTAATAATATGCCATAATATATAATTCACTGCTTAGAAATTCCTTTATTCTATTTATATTTTCTTCCACCATAGAATTGCAAGAATTATATAGAATATTTGATAATCTAGCATATCTCCGGTCTAGGATTTGACTCTATTATTATTACTTTTATGTTATTGTTACTACTGTGATATACAGTATTATTATGTTACTATTATTAGCACTATATTCATGTGCTGTCTGTATGATAAAATATTCACTAGTTTTGGTGTAACTACCCAGGGAACATATAAGTGAGTAATGCACATGTCATAGGTGACAGCGATGAATAGGACCTGCGGATACATTGTTTCGTATATAATCTATAATGAGCATTCATACACACAGGCGAAATTCAGAAAATAGCAGCGTGCAGCAGTCAATAACTGTATTCTACTCCACCTATCACTTGCCTCCCACAGTGCCGACAACCTGGTACTGAGGATATGTCTCCAGAATTATACTTATTCCTACAAAGCTAATCGCAACATTGCTTCGCCAAGTATTGGCCATTTCTGGAAGATCTTTAAGCATATGGAGCATTATGGTAATCCACTGTGTACAGAAAATGATGCAACTAGTCAGCAGGTAGCCATGAAATGAGCCAAAGACAAAGGAAGGAAAAGATAGAAATGCATCTACCATATATTATACTGTACATATCTATCCCATATGTACGATACTAGAAACCTCTGATAGTATTGTCCTGAAATCTAGATTTATCTGGGTCCAAATAATATGTGGCCACAACTTGTCAAAGCCCTAAGTCCCGTAACTACACGCAAAACGGATATTGGCTGTGTTTTTATCTTCATTCTTTTGCTATTGTTGGCGTTATAAGGAACTTTGATGATTTACGCAGTTTGCTCTTTTTGTATTACATCTATAAAAGTTTTATAAACCTTCTTCCCAAAAATAAGTTAATTACTTCATTAAAAATGATATAGTTGTGTAAAAATAGTTTATACTAAAAATAGATATTTGGTACTTATAATAACCCTCATAATAAAGTTACCATATTATTCAAACCATGTAGCAAATGGCATTGTAGGAAAATCTAAAGTAAAGCAATGAAAACTAAAAATGGTCCCACAAAAAATAAGCCATTATACAGAAAAATGAAAAAGATATGGCTCTTGGAATGGGTTTGTAAAGAGATGATGGGTCTTCTTTTTAGAGTCCCTACTCTTGTGTAGCAGTATATAGCAAGAATTCTCTGTTTTTTACATAGTATATGGAGGTGTGGCTCGCTCTATTGGACTTGCACTCCTTCCATTTGCACTGGACTATTTATTTGGAATAGAGCACTCCCTTAGGCCCCTTGCAGACGACCGTGGCCGTGGTCAGTGTGCTATCTGTGTATTTCACGGATAGCACACTGACCCATTCTTTTCTATGGTCCTGTACACACGACCATGAATTTCATGATCCCGTGTGCTGGCCGACAGTCCGGGCCGCAAAATATAGAACAGGTCCTATTCCTGTCCTATTTTGTGGCCCTTGCTTCCGTGGCTGCTATTCATTTAATGAAAGGAGCCGCAAAAGTACAGCCCGTGCACAGGCGGCACACGAGGGACATCCCCGTGTCCCCCGTATGCCGCCCATGCTTTTAATTAACGGCCGGCTGGTTGCAACACCGTCGTCTGCAACAGGCCTTAGATTCACATTGTGAATTAGGGCTAATTTACACCTGGCGGTCGTTTTTGTACCGTCCATCTCACATCCGTTTTGAGAACACATTGGAGCAGATTACTAAAAAATATGCACCAGAATTCTGGTGTAATTTTCACCATAAAAATTGGCGTAAATGTTTTACACATTTTCTGTGTATTTTAGACACTTTCTAATAGTTTGTGCGCCTTGTACAACATGTAGATGGGGCTTGTTGATTATGAGGCATGGCTTAATATGCTGTATTCTATTTAATATGCTATTATGCTTTTATATTAACTGTGAGACAGATATTGCGCTATAATTTTTGGAAGTTGCTCCACAATTTCAGCCACTGCGCCACATTTTTATGCCCCAATTTTGTCGGAAACTTGACCACCTAATAAATGGGGTAAAGTTAGAATAGACAGTTTAAGGCTAGATTCACATGACCGAGTTTCACCGATCCGGCCGTCAAAAAAAAACTGACATGCTCTATCTTTAGCTGGCTCAGTGGTTAGCATTGCAGCGCTGGAATCCTGGGTTCGAATCCTACCAAGGACAACATCTACAAGGAGTTTGTATGTTCTTCCTGTGTTTGCCTGGGTTTCCTCCAGGTACTCCGGTTTCCTCCCACGCTCCAAAGACATACTGATAGGGAATGTAGATTGTGAGCCCTATATGGGACAGTGACTGTCAATGTCTGTAAAGCGCTGAGGAATATGATGGCGCTATACAAGTAAGCATAAATAAAATAAAATAAAATAAAAAAATATATTCACACGACAGTGTGACGTCTGTTCTAATAACGGACATCATACGGCACCATTAAATTCAATGTCAGTGAATGGGGGCTATTCACATGACCGTTATTTTGACGGTCCATTGTAACGGACCATCAAAATATAGGGCATGTACTATTTTTGTCTGTTTTCATGGATTCCTCCATACACTCAAATGCATGGGGGATCTGTGAAGATGGTTGTCCCTCAAGAGCAAGACGACCAAAAAAATTTTCATGCCGTTGAAATTCATCCGTTTTTTTCATTGACAGTTAAAAACCGATGTAAAACGGATGACACTCGGCCATCAAAAATGGAACTGATGCAAAACGGCTGTCAACAATGGACATGTGAGCCACCACTGGTCTGTCTACAAGATTACGAATAATAAGCCCATAGGAGGTTATGATAAGGAGGTTATGAATACTAAGCCAATATCTCAGTTGTCTGTTTGCATATGGAAAGTATCAGGAGGAAATGAACTGCTGGGATGTATATCCCTCATTTCTAAGATAGCATTCCCTTAAGAGAAGAATTAGATATGGACTCTATGTAAGAGTGTATCTTAAATCTTCTGAGCCTCAGTGTAAAAATCTGTAACAAGGCCCATTATGAACCATGTGCCTTTTATAATATTGGTGTTTCTTATCAGAGGAGTCTTTGGATCTATTCAGATATGCACCCCGTACAGCTATGTTTCTTACGGAGAAAATGAGCAATTGGGGTCTTTCTAAGCTAGCAAGGAGAGGAAGCCATAATCTCTTAGGCTGGCTTTACTTTTATTGCAGTAGATGGCTGAGAGTGAACTATGGATCCACATCTGTAGTAAATATTAAAGTAAACTTTCGGAACAATCCTTCCAACGATGTGACTACTTTGGTGCTAACCACTTGACAGTCGGGCTTCAAAGACAAAGTTTTCATTCACTGATGAGGGATCTCCCGAACAACAGAAATCCAGATCAGAGACTATCACCTTGGATGTTAAGCCTTGCATATTAAAAAAAGAGAGAAAAAGAGACGTCCCGGAAGGGAGTCAGAATGTGCATCTTTATCAAGCAGCCACCGGTCTCAGTGACCTCTGCTTCCCATCTTCTATGATTCAGGCAGTTCTGACCTTTCCCCTTCCCTCTGGCAAGCTTCGGGCTATATTGCATTGCTCTTCTCTCCATTCACTGGCTTTTCATCTCTTTCTAGTTCACTTACTCAGTGATGAAGGCGCACAGCTTGCATTCACAGAAACAGAAAAGAAACGAGGGATATGTTCCATAGAATTTATCCCGGCATGCAATAATCTATCGTTCTCCATAGGAAGAGAAGAACTCTACATATGTGATGGTGAAGACAAAAGAGAATGAGGATATTGACTGCTAGAGTTAGGACATTGGGCTCGTAAATTGTTGACCTCTTGGACATACTTTTGAAGCTACATAAGAAAGAATTAGATATTAGAATAGAAGAGTTTCTCTGTGACCGGTCAAGAGTTTTCTGAAATATTCAGGTCCAGGTTTTGCTTAGAATGTCTATGCCTCGTGACACAACTGGGATCACCCTTCTCTCCATTTCAAGACCCAATATGAGTATAAATAACATCAATGGCTTCCTGTTCTACCCTGAATTATACAGAATGTCATTTCATTATATATCTACTTTGTTCATTACAATTTCCACCAGAAGTGATTTTGCAATGTTTGTTATTTTATGGTTTTGCTTGGTCAGGCTCAAAAACATCTACAATATTTGGTCTTGGTCTATGGTGATGGTCCTTGTATAATAATCTAAATTCCTTTGATGTCTACTCCAAACTACTCCAATAATTTTTCTTTTTCATTTCCGATTATTTTTGGATTTTTTTTTTTAATCACCAGTCATTCGCAACTGTTTTGCATTCTGTCTGTGTCTATAGATGTGAATACACCCCTGAACTACATTACATTGCAGTTCATTAGTCGTCCCCAATGGAGATGGATACAGCTTGAGCCAAGAGTAAGGGAGGACACATCTGTACATTGGAGATGTCTCTAGCAGGAAAATACAAGTCTTACATTGGATGTACGGTACACGATCGGGATTATTTATGAATGAGCAGATTTCATGTGGTGACTTTCAAGAACGGTGCATCTGCACATTAAAATAATCTATAACTATAGCATATATAGTAAATGTATTTAAAAACTAAAAACATAGTCCTCGAAAATTGACAAAAATTGTTAATGTCTCATCTATGTCAAATATCTCAGTAGTGGTCTCCAACCTGTGGCTCTCCAGCAATTATAAAATTACAACTTTGACAGTTTTTGGGGTCCTAACACAACAAGAAAGCACACTTTAGTGCAAGCTTCTAGTCACTAAGGTCTTCTTTGGAGTGTTAAGCAACACACTGGCTTAACTATAGGGGGTCACAGTGGTCGCTGATGTGACCGGACCAATAAGTCAAAAGGGCCGACACTCAGCACACTAGGGCTGATTACATTGATCTGATTTCCTTTAATGGCTGCCAGTCCCTGCATCATAAATTTTTTACTCCTACCCTCTGGTGCACTGGAGTGAGACAGGGGAAGGACATTTGTGATGCACAACCTTTCACTGTCAGAAAGGAGAAAGTTAATCTTTCAATGCCTAAAGTAGCAGTTGGTCAGCATATAGGAGGAGGAATTATGTAGGGGAGGCTGTGGCACAAAAGGGGGCACAAATATCATGTGGGGGGCACTAACAGGGGATGAGAGTAATGCAAAGCTTGTGTGCACAGACATGTTGTGCGGAAGTGATCATGGTGGTCTGGGTCCAGATAGAGAAGGTAAGGAAAATGTAAATACTGCTAAAATGTATGGATGGAATGTGGCTGATGATTGAGAGGAGAAGTTGCCCAAGCTAAGCTTTTACATCATGGACTATAAGCCTTATGGGACAACCCTATGGCAATCTAGGGAAATAGATGCAGAAAAGGAAGTTCCTGATAAAACAGAAGTAGTAGAAAAAGAGTTGGATAGGAGTTAGCATAATGAAAAAATTGGGTATCTCACCAATTCCAACTCACCTAAAGACCAGGAGAACTTTTTATGATTGGACCACCACCTATGGTATGGATCATTACCTACTACATGATCAGCATTTAGCCTTTTGTTATAGCACCATGCGTTCTATGGGTGTCTAACATCCTCTAGTTTAGCTCTTACCCTAGGAGCACCCTTTTCGAGATGCATTACACAAGATAATTCACAGCCTCAGAGCTGCTCACAATTATTATTCATTCTCTACTTGAAGAGGGAAATATCAAGTATTGTATTTGAAATCCAAAAATCGTAAGTGATGAGATGACACTCGAAACCTAATATCCCAAAGTCCCTCTCCTTTCCTGAACATCAGAAGTAAATGAAGATGAAATAAAGTAGTAATTTAGGGAAATGTTCTGATGCTCTTGACTGTAAAAATGTTATCACCCACAATGGTGCTTGTAGGAGAATCGATTTAATAGGTATAAAGATGTTCTCCTGGGTCTACATGACCCACCACCATTGTATTATTCTAAAGGAAAGGTTCCTTTTTGTTTCCAATGGTTATACAACAGCTGTGAATACTAAGTTGTCTACATACATGTATAATGGTTGACAAAACACTGACTCCCCAGGTGGGGTCATCGGCGAGGTTCCTGGAACTAGAGCTCACAATTTCATTGAATTGGGCTTAAGGTGTTTACCTAAAGTTACCTAAAGTTCAGCTTTTATCTTCAACATCTTTATTTTAGTTTTTCTTCATAGACCCCCAGAAATTACATCTGAGATAATTTAGTGACGTCTTTCTTTCTTGATATGTTTCTTTGTGCCCCTACACAGTTTAACCCCTATAATGGCCCCTCTGAATATGCCCCCACACTATAATGTGCCCCTGGCGCAGTCCCCACAGTGTAATGTCCCTTTCCTGGTGCCCCCACAGTATATATATATTACCCCCCTCCGGGTGCGCCCATAGTATAAGTGCTAAAAAAAAACCTAATACTCACCTTGTCACTTTTCCCCACAGAGTTCCCTTCTGTCTCTGCTCCCGGAGACTTCACGGAGCAGCAAGCTCGATGTAAATGACGTCACTAGATTGTATCTACTGCTGCCAAGACACCAGGAGCAAGAGGCAGGGGCTGAATGGTGAAGCAGGGAGCAGAAGGCTCACTGCTTCACCATTGTATTCAACTCATCTGTATCCAGAGTTCAAGACTCCTGGACACACCTCCTGCTTGGAATCCGGGACTGTCCCGTTGAATCCGGGACAACTGTGAGACATGCTGAACGGGGCACAAATGACCCTGAAGCTTGCACTTTGATTTCTAAACATTGGGCACGAAGTTATGGAAAGGCAGCTGCATACCCGAGTATTATTTGGGTACTTATAGTAATGTTATTTGAACACTATCACTGTAAAGACACCAACCAAATTAATGCAGGTCTGGGTACCAAAAGTCCAAGATATTAGTCTGATCATACACTTTACAATATTCATTTGGCTGTTATGTATTTCTTCAAAACCCCCTTCCCCCATTCACATGCATGCTCGGCTCACCCAAGGAGTAGCCACTGCCAGACTTCTCCACTGTCAGGACTGGGCATGCTGAAATCCAAAAATCTTGATCATTGTGTCCCCCAAAATCCGCCAACAAGGAAGAGTCAAGATACTACCATATACATCAGATGGTTGCCCTTCCCACCGAAATTAGCAGATTCAACTAACATTGATCTAAAGAATATGGCGACAATTAGACCATTGGCTATGATAACATTTTGAATCAATAGTGACTCATGTTTCATTAGTTGGGCAATAGAAATTACCTTTATGGAGGAGGTAAAGGTTTTTCTTGCCCTGAGCGCACATTCGTGCAATTCAATTTTTAAGACGTCTGTGATTTTGTCTTTCCAGAAAATCCATTACCTTGGGCCAAGAATAAATGGCTCCACCGTTTCTGTAGCATCTACCTATATAACCCATTATAGCCATATGCTGGAATATTGTAAAACTGTGCTGATGAGCTCTAATGAGAAGTGATACCCTATTTAGAAGGTACAGCAAACACCGAGCACCATGCCATTGTTTTCCGAGCTCAGAAATTAATCACATTCAGGGCTTCTTAAATGTCTCTTTATTTTGGTTACAATTATGATTTCCTACCAGTATAATACACAGCTGGTGAGGACATCTGCAAAAAAAAGAAAGAAAAAAACATAATCTGACTAAAAAAAAAAGTCTTTACCCAATTTCTGCATGCAAATAAAAGCTTCCCGGGAGCCTTCTTTAAAGTGACTCCGTGAAACTAGTAATTCTTAAAACAAGCAGCACTTCAAAACAGCTTCCTTGTGGCCTTAAAAGGAGAAATAGCTTCTTAAAAATCCTCAGAAGAACTAGCTCTGAACATCTACCCTCAAATGTGGTTCTCAAATGAGTTAAAAACCAAGCTCCAGGCCTCCAAAAATAATGTAGCGTGGTTCCATAGCAACTGCGAAATTAAGACAGCATTTCCCTGAAATCAAAAAATGTACCTAGAAAGATCCGCCCATGACTTGTCTTCTTGTGTCAAGTCTTTTCATGCTTTAATCTTTAGATTCTTCCTTTACATCTCCTAGCCCTTATATCTGAATTTCAATATCTGACTTCAGACTTGTTGGACCACGTTCCTGACTACGTTGTTTGACTACATTCCTGTTGACTCCAAGGTACACCATCTCGGTTGTGCCTGACCTCTCTTACCAACTCGGCTAGCCTATGTCTACTTGGTCCTGTATCCTACGATTATGTAAATACTTTATCTGATAAGTTTTGGCATTGACTTTCTGTTGTTGTAGTTCCAAGCAAACATACTGATAAATGAGACATTATCCATGGTACCAAATTTGGGTACTGAAGCCCTGGTACCTCTTGAGTAACTCAACACAAACTACAATTATTAGAAAGAAAGAGACCAATATGTAAAAGTGCCATCCGAATTGGTTATTTCTAGGTGGAGCCAGGTCAATAAGGTGAGCTATTTTGGTGCTCAGGTTGGATGCATGAATAGGAAAATCAGAGAGTCTACATGAGACCTAAGCTAGGTGTACATGGAAATTAGACCTCCATACGATTAGCCCAGTGGTCGGCAACCTGCAGCACACACGCCAAGAGTGGCACACAAGCCATAACTCCCTGGCATGGCCACTTCCCCTTTTGTACCATGTGCTTTACCTCTATTCTGCAAATCCCTAACACCTTCATGCATCGATCCTGTTCATAACTTGGTGGATGAGTGGAAGACCATGTGACTTTATATGTCACTCAGCCACTCTTACTGGTAAAATCTTTGTTGGTGTCTCCTGACAAGTTTGGTTAGACACCAACAATCTTATCTTTATGCTAATGGAAAGGGGTGTGATTCTGAGCTCTGACACTGGCTGCCTCTGATTGGAGCTCTGAATCACGCCCCCTGCCTGACACTGCCCTTCTGACATTACAGAGCTTAAATAGCACATCAGACACCAAAACTAACTGCGCTTGTTGCTCAGGAATGGTGGGGGCTTAAGAGAAAATTCCAGCTGTACTGGATTCACAGTAGTGTGGTGCCTATTAACAGATGCTAAGAACTTGAATTGATGGAAGTGGTGAAAAGTACTCTTGAAAGTGATTAGCAACTATTTTGTTAATTGTTATAAGTCATGTTAAACTTGACTACATCTGTATGCACATGTATATAAACACATATACTGTAGATATACACACACACACAGATACGTTCACTGATACATGTACACACTGTGGCACACACTTACAGTCTTTGCTATATTTTTCTCAGTGAGAGGGCTGGGCACAGCGGGACATGACTGCTCCAGCCAGCAGTGGTTAGTGGGCGCTCTAGCTGTGAATATGTTGCCTCTTCTCCCCCTACCTCTTCTCTATGACAACATAGCTGCCTGTACCTGCAACAGCTCCCGGAAGAATCCTTTAGAAATAATTAAGGCAGTGAGGACACAAGAGGAAATGTTTTACCCCATGCCCCTCTCTCTTGTGTACACCCCTTAATATATCTCAATAAGTTAAACATGGATCAAGACGATCAGATTTTGTCTTGCCTGATTCCTTTGCTTGTTCCTTGTGGCTGCTGATCTCTCATGTCCTATAAACCTGGTCAAACCCTGGCAGAAGGTGAGCCATTGGATAATCCATAATTGGAATTTCGATGACGACTTCATTATTTCTGATTCAGATATGTTGTGATAAAGTGAGACATATACTATTACAATTAATAATGACATAGTCTCCAAATCTTCATAATCTCCACTGGCGCAATGGTCCTATACCCTGCAGCTAAGCCAACTACTTTCTCAATGGAAAAGATCTGCTAAACTAAATTGCATAGAGTTTCACCGATAAAGTAGGTCAGATCAAATTGTCATGACAACACAATATATTATTTTTGGGCAACTTCTACTTTCCCATGAATATCGTACATGAATTCAGCTTTCCTTTTAGATGTAGGAGCTAGTGTATATTCGAGTTATAGTTTACGCCAGTCTGTATAATAAATGTGGTGGGCCTTCCCTCCTGCTAATCTCAATTCCGACATGTCTATTTTTCAAGAATGTGAAGTGGAAGATGTAAAAAGCAAAATTTTTAGCACAAGATTGATCATCCACCAAAAATGTCTGCACTGCTTGAAAATTTCTGTAAATATTAGAGATAGGCGAACCACTTCGCCACAAGCCGGGTTCGACCCGAATATCCAAAATTGGTCAGTTTTTAAGGAAACCGAACAATTAGGGATTTGTCTCAGATTAACTAAAATGCAGTAAATTGCAGTAAATTATTATACTCTAGGGTCATGACACTCGGCGTGCCCAAGTCACCACTGCGGCCCAATTACAAGCCTCAGTGGTGACCCCGGGCGCTTGTCGTCACCCCGTAGGCCGAGAGAGAGTGGCAGACACTCAAAAAGAGGTGATAGAAAGTAAGTATAAATGTTTTTTTTATTTTTTTACGCCTCTCCTGGACTTTCTCCTACTGTACTCTGTGGTCTAGAGAGACCCCAATGTATAACTTGTTCGACATGAAATGAATCAGAGACCCAAGCCACCCAAACCTGAAACAAAACAAATCTTGGGAGGTTCATCATATCTAGTAAATACTTAACAAAATTTCCACCATTGGTATTATAAAAGCATATCCCCTATCTTGGTGTGGATTTACATTGAAATACAGATACAGTACATGCTCACTTACGTTTCATCTTGGCTTGACAAATGGGTGGCATGGGATGGCCAGCTTTTCGAAAAAACATGATTATGCAATATGGGTCTATATGTGGCAACCCAGTGGTTGTGATGGGCACTACGGTCTGTTATGGGCATGGCTAGCATGTGTAGATAAAGTATTGAACATGCATCATAAGATACCGGAGTCCCTTAACAAAATCTGCGGACAGGTATGGATGGACACATATGTAATATTACAGTTCTGGCCCAGGAGCTGCTAAGAAATCAGAGTAGGATTAAGGATGGCTGAATAATTGGAGGCTTTATTGGAATGGACCTCTAAGGTTAGCACTGAAGGCTATGGGATTGACATGGGGCTACTATACCTGAATAGTAGATCCTCTGGGTTGCCAGAGATGAAGGTCAGGGCCTCTGGTATAAATTTATGGGCAATGACTGACATGAGCAGAAGCTGCTTCATAATAGCAAATTCAGGAGACAGAAACTAGTCAATGGCCAGGGCCGGCAGAGTTCATACAACACGATAATCCAAGCAGAAAAGGTCAAGGCAGGCGGCAGAAGTACAAAGTCGGAGAAAATCCAAGTCAATCCAAGGCAAAACACTCAGACACTGCTGAAACTAAGAGACTAAGGCCTCATGCATGTGAACGATGAAAAACAAGGGACTTGAAAAATAGATGAACTGTCTGGTTTTTGTATGGCCGTTTTGCATTTGTGGGGCAGACAAAGAGACTGTCAAAAAACACACATATGAATAGCCCCGTTGAAATGAATTTATTAAGACTAGAATTTTGCTCGCTATTCTTAACCCTTTCCCTCCGGAGGCATTTTTCAATTTTCCTTTGTGACTCCCTGCCTTCCAAACCCCAGAACTTTTTTAATTTTCCATTCATAGAGTCTTATGAGGGCTTAAAGTTTACATTCATAACGGAATTATTTATTATTCTTAATGTTTTCATTCATGATGCTACCATTTATTATTCTGTATAATGTACTGGGAAGCTGGAAAAAAATTCAGAATGGGGTGGAATTGAAAAAAAAAATGCATTTGTGCGACTTTCTTACGGGCTTCGTTTTTACGGCATTCACTGTGCAGCTAAAATGACATGTCTCCTGTAGTCTATGCTTTGATACGATTCCGGGAATACCAAAAGTATATTGTTTTATTTACAGTTTAACCCATTAACAAAAAACACAAAAGTTTGCAAAGAAATTTTTTTTTAATAGTCTCCATATTCTGATACCTGGAACTTTTTATATTTCCGTATATGGGTATGCATAGGGCATCTTTTTTAGCGGAGTCAGGTGTACTTTTTAGTTATACCATTTTGGGGAATGTCTAGTGCTTTGATCACTTTTTATTCTAATTTTTATCAGAGGTGAAACAGTGAAAGAAATGGTTAGTTCGTCACTTTGGATTTTTTTTTTCAGCGTTCACCGTACGGGAAAAATATTTTTAGAAGTTTGTAGATCGGGAGTTTTCGGACACAGGGATACCTAATTTTTCACAGTAATTTTTTACTTTTAGGGAAAGAAGGGTGATATGAATTTTTAATACTTTTTAATTTTTTTATATTTTTTTATTTTTTTTTTATACTGTAATTAATAGACTCGCCAGAGGTCTTAAACCCCAGGGGATCTGATCACTAAAGCAATGCAAACTATCTGCATTTCTATTACAGTCTGCATAGAGCAACCTACAATACTGTAGAAGTAAATGCCAATCAAGCCTGGGAGCCTTTAATAGACTCCTGGCTGTCATGGCAATGGCCATGACCATTTTCCCGTCCGTCAAAACGGATTTGGAAGCGGCTAACAAATGGACATGAAAGCAGCAGACGGCTGGGAAATGGATGAAAAATATGTGTCACATGGATGGAAAATGGATGTTAAAAACGGACTGTTGCATCTGATTTTGTCGTGTTTTTTTCCAATGCTCCAATGAGTCCTAAGGCTAAGGCTCAACAGTGACATATTTTGCAAGAGAAGAAGTCGCACGGAAGTCAGGCAGCAAGGATTTCAATACATCTCTATGGTGTCGCATCGGGGTTGCAGATCACAAGTCGCCCTTCGCATGCCACTTTTTTTTTTTTTTACCATAGACTTCAATGGACTTAACTGCGCTGCAAAATGTCTGCTATTTGGCGTTGTGTCTAGAGCGAAATCTCAACTCTAAGTCTTCTGTGATTTCTGCGTGACATTATATTGCATTACATGTGCCACCGGTAGCCCTAGTCTTATTGCTCAGGTGAGAAGCAGTTACAGAGGAGTCCTTAAATAGCTATAGAGTTCAGTAATTTAAGAGTTAAAGGGGTTGGGCAGGAATTTTTTTATGGTCTACCCTTAGGATAGGCTATAAATACCTGATCAGTAGGGAGCCTACTGCTGGCCCCCCATTCGGATCAGCTAAGGGCCGTTTTCCAGCACTGAGCCAGAAGCAGTTGGCTCCATGCACTGTATAGTGGCCGTGTGCTGGTACTGCAGCTAAGCTCTCATTGACTTGAGTGGTTGTCCTGTTATGTACATTTATCCCCTATCCACAGGACAGGGAATAAGTTTTCGATCGCTGGGAGCTCGATTGCCGGGTTCTCCAGTGATCAGGAGTACAGGAGACCAAAAGCCCCCCTAAAGACTTCTTGTGAATGTAGTGCCAGTGCGCTTACTCCATATTCACTTCTATGGGGCTGCCGGGACTGTAATCTCTGGCAATGCCTGCAGTCCCATAGAAGTGAGTAGAGCGCCGGTCACAAGCGCAATTCGAAAGGAAGAGTTAGGGGGTTTTTGGTCCCCAGTCCTCCTGACCACTGGGGGACCCAGCAATAGGACACATCCCCTGTCCTGTGGATAGGGAATAAGTACCCATAACGGGACAACCCCTTTAAATAGGAACTGAGCTGCAGTACTGGATCTAATGACTCTATGCTGTGTATAATATGGGGACTGGACGTATCCCATAAAGTCCTGGCTAACAGCTTTAAGGACTGCTTAGTTGCTACCCTAGATACGGTAACATAGTAAAATCCGTGACCACAGATAGTAGAGCTGATTTTGTAACTCGGCAACTTGTCAGCGGCGACGAACATAGCGGGCGGAGAGCGAGACGAGCCTAATCCTACATTTCCAAATCCTTTTAGCCATCCCAATAGCTGAGCAGCATCTTCAATGGTGAGCTCATACTACTTTTTGCTTGAAACTTTCCCTGAGCTCCCCACCTCTGTAGGCTGCAACAAAAGCTTCATTGAGACAAGACGTAAATGTCATTTCAGACTCTCCAGGCGAGAAGCTTCTACAAAACGTTGGCAGCTTATAATAATCATGTCTTTTTATTGGTGTTTACACCTCTTTATTCTGACACTGAATGAAAATTATAGTTCGCCCACTTCTTTTTAAATAGGAGCACCCGTCACTTTAAGAAATGAATGCCGCTCAATTTTAACTGGAATTTGTTTTAGTCTCCGGGTTCTCTCCTGCTGCTAACACGCCATTTAGACATTTCATCCACAATAAACCAGATGGATGTTTAGTATCATAAGTGTACGGTAACTTTATGTCGGATTATTTAATAGTCTACTTTGATACGGCGCATTTTCCTGTATAATCTTGTTTTGCATGGGCAGCAACTGAATGTCTTTACCACTTATCTTTTTCTTAATGTCAGCCTATTTATATGTATGAGGTTGTTAGGAGTGCGTACTAGTGGGCGTGCTCAGGAGGGTCGTAATAACACGTTAGCTCACATCATTAGTATATACTATGTATCAAGGATTTTAACTCATCCTTTGTATTACATCATCATTCTCCATGCCACCTGACTGTAAGCCTATGTAGCACATCACCCCCATTATCAGAAATTATAGCTTCCGCCCACTGTTACTTAGCGTAAAGCCACTGGAGAATTTCAATTACTAAGCTCCGCAGGTGATCCATATACCGCACACCACCCCCTATGCTGCCCTTACTGGATAAATTACTTATTCTCATACTCCAAGTAATTGTAACAAAACAGCAAGACATGTGAGTTACACCACAAAATGGAAATTATTGCACTTGTGTTTCCACCACTAGATGGTGCTTTAGAATAATGTGCCTGGGTTAAAGTGACAGGCGCTCCGACTTGGTCATGGATGTCAATAGCACACCAAGTGGTTAGGAGTGGTACTGCAACTAAATAGTTTTTATTGCTGAATGTAAAACACTAGTGTTGCTTAAGGCTAAGGCCCCACGTAAGCTGCTTTTTTTGCTGTAGTTTTTGGTGCGTTTTTTTGAGTCAAAGCCAGAATGGTGACAAAAGGAATGGTAAATATATAGGAAGCTTCTTATACTTCTCCCTTCTGCTCAATCCACTCCTGACTATGGCCCAAAAACCACAACAAAATCTGCAACAAAAAAAGCTGCGTTTCCGCAATGTGGGGCCTCAGCCTAAAGGGGTTGTCCTCAGGATAGTCTTAATTACATGATTGATAGGGGGCCGCAACCTGCCCCCAAACCAATCATCTGTACGGAGACCATCCATTACACAATATGGGGCCAGAAGCAGAAAGCTCCATCTGCTATATAGCAGCCCAACACCTTCACTGCAGCTCAGCTCCCACTGACTTCAATGGGAGCTCACATGCAGTGAAAGCGCCCGGCCAATAGACAAATGGGCAGAACTTTCTGCTTCCAGCCCCGTATTGTGAAATCAATGGGCACTGGAAGCAGTTTCGTACAGATGATCGGTCTGGGGGTGGGGTGTACGTCCCCCTATTTATTATATATCTTTAGGATAGGCCATAAAAAATAAGCCAAGAAAACCTCTTTAAAGGGATTGTCTGGCACAAAATTGATTTTTCATACTGATGACTAGAGATGGGCGAATCACTTCGTTATGAGCCTGGTTTGACCCAAATATCGTAAATTGTTGTTTAGATCAAAACTGAACAATTGGGGATTTGTCTTGGATGAACTAAATTGGCCGCTGCTACATGCATTTGTGGTAAATTATTATACTAGATGGAAGCCCAAGGGTGGTGAAAAAAACAAACAAATAAAATTTTATCCTCACCTTCCCTCACCTCTTTTGGGCCTCGTTGTAGTGTCAGACGCTCTCTTGGTGACATCATGTGCCCCGAGTCACCAATGAGGCCTGTGATTGGGCCACATTGATGACATGGAACATGCTCGGCCTGACCATGTCACTACTGAGGCCCAATCACAGGTCTCAGTGGTGACCCCGGGCACATGTCTTCACCAAGACCAAGAGAGAGCCCTGGACGCCACAAAGAGGCCCAAAAGAGGTGAGGGAAGGTGAGTATAAATGTTTTTATTTTTTATTTTTTACGCCTCCCCTGAGGCTCTGCCTAATATAGAGTATACAGTCATGGCCAAAAGTTTTGAGAATGATACAAATATTAATTTTTACAAAGTCTACTGCTTCAGTTTTTCTAATGGCAATTTGCATATACTCCAGAATGTTATAAAGAGTGATCAGCTTAACAGCAATTACTTGCAAAGTCAATATTTGCCTAGAAAATGAACTTTATCCCCCAAAACACATTTCAACATCATTGCAGCCCTGCCTTAAAAAGACCACCTAACATCGTTTCAGTGATTGCTCCATTAACACAGGTGTGTGTATTGATGAGGACAGGGCTGGAGATCAATCTGTCATGATTAAGTAAGAATGACACCACTGGACACTTTAAAAGGAGGCTGGTGCTTGCCATCATTGTTTCTCTTCTGTTAACCATGGTTATCTCTAAAGAAACACGTGCAGTCATCATTGCACTGCACAAAAATGGCCTAACTGGGAAGAGTATTGCAGCTAGAAAGATTGCACATCAGTCAACAATCTATCGCATCATCAAGAACTTCAAGGAGAGAGGTTCCATTGGTGCCAAAAAGGCTCCAGGGCGCCCAAGATAGACCAGCAAGCGGCAGGACCGTCTCTTAAAAGTGTTTCAGCTGCGGGATCGGGCTACCAGCAGTGCAGAGCTTGCTGAGGAATGGCAGCAGGCAGGTGTGAGTGCATCTGCACGCACTGTGAGGCGGAGACTCTTGGAGCAAGGCCTGGTCTCAAGGAGGGCAGCAAAGAAGCCACTTCTCTCCAGAAAAAACATCAGGGACAGACTGATATTCTGCAAAAGGTACAGGGAGTGGACTGCTGAGGACTGGGGTAAAGTCATTTTCTCTGATGAATCCCCTTTTCGATTGTTTGGAACATCTGGAAAACAGCTTATTCGGAGAAGAAGAGGTGAGCACTACCACCAGTCTTGTCTCATGCCAACTGTAAAGCATCCTGAAACCATTCATGTGTGGGGTTGCTTCTCAGCCAAGGGAATCGGCTCTCTCACAGTCTTGCCTAAAAACACAGCCATGAATAAAGAATGGTACCAGAATGTCCTCCAAGAGCAACTTCTCCCAACCGTCCAAGAGCAGTTTGGCGCTCAACAATGCCTTTTCCAGCATGATGGAGCACCTTGCCATAAAGCAAAGGTGATAACTAAATGGCTCAGGGAACAAAACATAGAGATTTGGGGTCCATGGCCTGGAAACTCCCCAGATCTTAATCCCATTGAGAACTTGTGGTCAACCATCAAGAGACGGGTGGACAAACAAAAACCAACAAATTCAGACAAAATTAAAGCATTGATTCTGCAAGAATGGACTGCTATCAGTCAGGATTTGGTCCAGAAGTTGATTGAGAGCATGCCAGGGAGAATTGCAGAGGTCCTGAAGAAGAAGGGTCAACACTGCAAATATTGACTTGCTGCATTAACTCATTCTAACTGTCAATATAAGCTTCTGTTACTCATAATATGAATGCAATTCTATTTCTGTATGTGATAAAAACATCTGACAAACACACATAAAAACCAGAGGGCAGCAGATCATGTGAAAATATAATATTTGTGTCATTCTCAAAACTTTTGGCCATGACTGTAGAGTACAGAGTATAATAATGTCACTTCCGGTTCTATCCAAACTTGTTTGACCCAAATCGAATCATAGACCCAAAAATAAATGAATCTTGGGAGGTTCACCCATCTCTACTGATGACCTATCCACATAGGTCATCAGTATGTGATCTGTAGGCGTCTGACACCCAGACCCCGCACAGATCAGCTGTTCCGGAACACTCCAGATCCTGGAAGCTTCTAATGGACGGGGATCACATCTATGCCTAGACATGTTCACAGAAAGGGAAATTTTTTTCAGATAGAAAAGAGGTTGTTGTAAGGTCTTGTACGCTTACGTGTAAGTGGTGTGAAACCAGATGTGAGCTAGGTGTTCCTGTCCATCTCTGTCACTATACAGAGTATCACACTGAGACAGGAGAGGAGTGTGTACAAACTGTGCAGTGAATCTCTGCGAGGCCATACTCTTTTAACCACTAAGCCTTGTAAGACTGTTTGGTTTTATTCAAGTTGGGGCAGCAAGCTTTATGGTTACACTGGTCCACTTCATCTGCTGTGTTCTCCTGAGCTACTACTCCAGTGGGGTCACAAGATAGACCACAAGTCAGACCACTCATGGATCCAATAATTCTGGTAAGGACTGTGCCCCTTACACATGTGTCTATTAAGAAGGATCCTATAGACCAGACTTCTTAGCATGAGGTACGATGGAACTCCAAGTTCTTCCTTTAACAGAAAGTTGGCCTTCTCCATTCAGATCTTCTGGTCACAGACCATGGAGTGGTCGCCATTATGATGGAGAACTTGATGACACTAAAGATGCCAAGTCTTCAGATGTCTATGGACAGATATAAATGTGGCCAAAAATTCTGTTGCGGTAACTCCATGGTCATAGTGTGGATGGGTAAGCAGTCGAAACCAAGGACACAGCAGATGTAGTCAAGCAAGCCAGAAGTAGAAATACTACCATCTATGCTGTGATAAAAAAAACTCCACTGTTTTTACTGCCATTTCACACTGACTCTTAAATTGTCCTGCGTAGAACATAGAACATATTACTATACAGTATAGCGCGCATGCCATTGTAATATGCACTCTCGGATCTGGCAGCTGAAGGGTGCAGGAAGTGTATATGTCACCCTGCAGTTAGCATAGGCCATTGTGTCTTGCAGGGATTCTATTATACACCGGGCTTAGGATTGCTACCTGTGGTTCTCCAGCTGTCATGGAATTAAAAGTCTAAGCATGTCTTAGCAGTCTATCTGGAATGAAATGCTTGGACTTGTAGATCCACAGAAGCAAGAGAACCACAAATTGCTTAACTCCGTCGTGGAGTTAATGCATATATTAAAATCGAGCTTTATGGATTTTACATTGGAGCGCATTTCTTAAAATATACATATTGACATAGATCTGAGCCCTGAAATCTGGAGATGATAGTATGAAAAGAGGAAAAATAATAGTGGCGGTAAAAAAAAAGCAAAATCAATAGCAAAGCTGGGACAAGGGGCAGGCTAAATAGGCATCTGCCCAGGGTGTATTGAGGCAGGGAGGGATAAATAAGCATCAGGCAGGAGCAATATACAGTAGAGAAAATATGTATACATACAGTGCTGTGAAAAAGTATTTGCCCCTTATAGATTTCTTTTGTTTTTGCTTTTTTGTCATACTTACATTTTTCAGATTCTCAAAAAAATTCATTATCAGACAAAGATAACCTGAGTGATGTAGTTTTTCAAAGATGACTTCATTTATTAAGGGAAGAAAGCTATCCAAACCAACCTGGCCCTATATGAACAAGTAATTTCCCCCTAAACCTAATAACTGGTTGTGCAACCCTTGGTGGCAGTCAAGCTTTTGTGATAACTGGCAATGAGTCTTCACATCTCTATGGACAAATATTGTGGAGCATATTATACTGTGCAGGGGCCACTGTGGAGCATACTATACTGTGCAGGGGCCACTGTGAAGCATATTATACAGTGTGGGGACCACTGTGGAGCATATTATACTGTGCTGGGGCCACTATGGAGCATAAAATACTGTGCAGGGGCCATTGTGGAGCATTAATCTGTGCAGGGGCCCATGTGAAGCATTATCTTGTGCAGGGGCCACTGTGGAGCATATTATACTGTGGGGGGGCCACTGTGGAGCATATTATACTGTGCGAGGGCCACTGTGGAGCATATTATACTGTGCAGGGCCCACTGTGGAGCATTAAATCCAGTGATTTGATAGATGAGCTAGAGCAGGCGGATGAACATTTGGGTGATTAGTTGGATGAATTAATAGGTTGTCTGGATTGAGGTTGTAACGAGGTGGTTGGTAAATTTAATGAAGATGCTGGGTTGAGTTAGATGGTGGGTAGGTGGCTGCTTTGGTGGTGACCCTAGGTGGGTAGGGTGGTTATTGTGTCTCCTGTCCTTGGCTGCTGTCATATACCTTGGTAAGGATGTAGATTGTGTTATATACTAACAGAAGTCTTATATTTGTAACATCACAACAGCGTCAAGACTCCATAAAACTGACCCTGGAACCTATTACTGCACCACAACTCTCAGAAGACAAACCAACTGAGCTATATGATGTGAAAATGGAGACCCTTCCTCACTCAAAGCTCCTGGAAAAGTACATGGTGCGGTAAATTCCTCTATATAAATCTTTTCCCCTATTTCATCTCTCCAAGGCCAGTTATGCTCAGAGGTCAGAGGTTATTCTGACTTTATTTTTTTCAATAAAGGAAAAAATATGAAAAGCAGATGAAGGACGCTGAGACGGAAAAGAAGAGTAATGAGATGTGTGCACTTGTGGAGTAAGTTCTGACATAATGGGGTCCGATGGAGGGCTTATCATTGGTCTTACTGCTCTACCTGAACTACAACCCACATTATATTGTGATATTCCTATTTCCAATTTAGTCATTTAAATTGAGAATAGGAATGATGAAGATACCTCCTAGGGGTATCATGATGTCCACGAGAGGGTAGCTATAAAAAATTAGTAATCGCTATAATGTTACTCCTGGATCCTCAGAGGAGGGGCTTCATGTTAAACATCCCATCCCTTAGCACTGAGTCTATACAATATGTAAAGCTGGAGGGACATGTAATGTTGTCACCAGCATCCGAGGAGGGTTCCATGTCAATAACAATTATTTTATTGTATAACTATACCATGTTTTGTAGATCCCTGGTCCAGTCTGGCAGGACAATAATTGTAAACTGATGCAGCAGAAAGACCAGGAGAGCTCCATCTAACATCTGCTGATGGTCACAAGCAAGGATGATGGCAGCTTGTGCGGGGTAGGCTTGGAAGGACTGGAGATTGCAGTCACCGGAGCCCCAAGACTGGTAAGAGAGCATATGGACTATGTGAGTAATACCACTTTTACTATAAGTGTCCGTTCTATCTACATGTAGAGTGTACGTGTCATCTTGTAACATACAACTTTTATTGTAACTTGGACTCCTATTTGATTTTGAACGAGTCCAGATAGCAGCCATATCCCTATTAAGAGACCTGACAGAGAGCTGCCGCCGCCGCCATTTTACTGATGAAATCAAGATGTGTATACCATCATTGCTTGTGAAATTACACAGTGACAACCAGTAGATAGCAGCAGTGAGTACAGAGCACTATAGTAGGAAGATAAGATGTAGTGCAGGGAATACACAGCAGTGTCACCAGTCCATATCTGCTGCAGCAAATTTACATATGTTAAACCATACACTGATCCCCCAGTCCTGTCCATGTCTTCTTCGACTCTTCCCAATTCCACATAGTCCTCTTCTGCCCCCAGACAGTGGTTAATATACAGTGATGAAGCCTAAGGAGTGGGGATAATCACTTAAAGCTGCAGCAGAAAGACAAAGTTGTGCTTCGACTTTCTGCTACAGGAAGCCGAGGGTCTGATAAGAGTCTGCCTCAAAGTCCTCTGCACTTACCAACGTCATCAGTGTGATAGTGAATAGAGCGTTGGGATGGGCAGCTAATAAACACATCTTTCATAGAGTCGTGTAGCTGAACCCCTATGGTTCCTCTTGGTCACCCCTGATGTTTTGCAGCCCTCGGCATTTTATCTATTTTTGTGTTTTACAGAATTTCTTAAAGATGTCATCAAACATGATGTGGTAAAAGACCTGGATTTGTACAAACTCAGCCTAGGCAAGTGGTGAAGTTCAGTAATCAGGATTATCAGGGGTGTTGGTAATATTAGGGCACAAGGTGGGCATACATTTCTTCTCCTCCTCTGAGCTATGGTGTCTATGTCAGGTCTAAGGTGCACTCTATTTGCTGTTATTATGGATCTGCAGCAAAGTTGTTCTTCATGTGACAGTGATGGATCAGCCATGGGTCGCTCTGGTCATGACCACATTAAAAGCTCATAGTAGTCCTATAAGGATATGTCTTTCAACTCCAGCCTAATACAATCACCTCCCTACCTAAAATACTGCCATCCCTGACCTGTCACATTGACTTTTATTTCAGAACTGTCCACACTGTGCAGTGACGAATCCCCACAGGAGATATGTGAGAAGCCACTGAAATGGCCATCTCTATCCTGGTCACTAAGTGGGATTACATTAACTGGGCCATAGAACAGGGTCCCCACATCTTGGTTAATCCTCTGTGGGTATAGACCTCAAGGTGAGTGACATCTTGGATCATGGGGCACAAGTTTCCTTCTATGTATTGTTCTACTCCTTGTTCACACATAATAATTTCTATTTATTGTTTCTGCAGATTTCAGTGAGGTTTTATATATAGTGGGGTGACAGTGAGGTATTATATATAGTGGGGTGACAGTGAGGTATTATATATAGTGGGGTGACAGTGAGGTATTATATATAGTGGGGTGACAGTGAGGTATTATATATAGTGGGGTGACAGTGAGGTATTATATATAGTGGGGTGACAGTGAGGTATTATATATAGTGGGGTGACAGTGAGGTATTATATATAGTGGGGTGACAGTGAGGTATTATATATAGTGGGGTGACAGTGAGGTATTATATATAGTGGGGTGACAGTGAGGTATTATATATAGTGGGGTGAAAGTGAGGTATTATACAGTCATATGAAAAAGTTTGGGCACCCCTATTAATCTTAATCATTTTTAGTTCTAAATATTTGGGTGTTTGCAACAGCCATTTCAATTTGATATATCTAATAACTGATGGACACAGTAATATTTCAGGATTGAAATGAGGTTTATTGTACTAACAGAAAATGTGCAATATGCATTAGCTGTGTATCCACTTGACTTCTGAACAACACAACTGATGGTCCCAACCCCATTTATAAGGCAAGAAATTCCACTTATTAAACCTGACAGGGCACACCTGTGAAGTGAAAACCATTTCAGGTGACTACCTCTTGAAGCTCATCAAGAGAATGCCAAGAGTGTGCAAAGCAGTAATCAAAGCAAAAGGTGGCTACTTTGAAGAACCTAGAATATAAGACATATTTTCAGTTGTTTCACACTTTTTTGTTAAGTATATAATTCCACATGTGTTAATTCATAGTTTTGATGCCTTCAGTGTGAATCTACAATTTTTATAGTCATGAAAATACAGAAAACTCTTGGAATGAGAAGGTGTGTCCAAACTTTTGGTCTGTACTGTATATAGTGGGATGACAGTGAGGTTTTATATATAGTGGGATGACAGTGAGGTATTATATATAGTGGGGTGACAGTGAGGTATTATATATAGTGGGGTGACAGTGAGGTATTATATATAGTGGGTTGACAGTGAAGTATTATATATAGTGGGGTGACAGTGAGGTATTATATATATATATATATATATATATATATATAGTGGGATGACAGTGAGGTTTTATATATAGTGGGGTGACTGAGGAAACTTGGCCTTGAGAATCCAAATCAATGAGTCTTCCTACAATAAGGACTGGAAAACTCCAACTAGGACCAGTCAATGAAAAGCTGATCTGATTCCCCCAACTGATATCCTGGACAAGACAACCAGAGATGGCAGAAGGAGCAGGAAGGGGTGGAACGTGGAGAAGGGTCTTGATTATGAATCGGACCATTTTCCTGTACTCCCTTCATGATGTCATCATTGACATCTCCTTCCTGGAAACCACCTATCACCTCTGCCTATCTCTGCTCGGATTTGACCTTTCACTGGACATGACCTTACCTAACGGAGTTAACCTAACCACTGGATTTGACCTACTGGCTATGACCTTAACCACTGGACATAGCCTTTATCTACCGGACTTTACCATCAGATGCCTTCACCTTATGATACCATCCTGTGCGCTGTCCCCACCTGTGTAGAAGATCAAAGCTGTCCTGTTTTCCACCATTTTTATCATCTTAGCTCTCAATAAAGACCGGCCTGTTTGGATGGATCATTATTATTTATTTCACTTTTATAGCGCCAACATATTCTACAGCACTTTTACAGACATTCAGTTGCTGTCTCATATAGGGCTCACAATCTAAATTCCCTATCAGTGTCAGTGTCTTTGGAGTGATGGAAGAAACCGGAGTACGCGGAGGAAACCCACGCAACCACAGGGAGAACATACAAACTCCTTGCATATGTTGTCCTTGGTTGGATTTGAACCCAGGACTCCAGCGCTGCAAAGCAAGCTAAAGTAGTTTTGGGGTCTGGTAATGTTTACTGGGGTGGTCATACAATGTTCTTACAAGTCATGTGACAGAAGCAAAAAGAAATTCCAGCACCCGGGATAGAAACAAATCTTTAGATTTTATGAATTTTCTTTTATAATCCGGTCTATGGACACAACATTTTTCTCTTACACGTTTGAGTTCCCCAAGAGCTACTTGAAGGGAATTTATCACCTATATATTTTTCCAATTAAATCCAGAAACATATGACCTTTTCTGTTCTGTTGTTACTTTTTGATTGTAGATTCTTTAATTCTATTTTCTGTACCTTTTTATGGGGGCAGCCATCTTGCTTGAGCTGCTCTTTACAGCATTTAGATCTTTTTTCATATGGTCATGCCATTTTTCACAGTCTCAGAAAAATGTCCAGAGGGCAGAATGCTGCCTGTTTTTTGTTCCTTTAGTAGACTCCTGACTGTCATAGTAGTGAATCGCTGTACCCTGATGATTGTCAGTGATCTTATCCAACATGGCGCCACTCATGCGCAATTGTGTTGGTCCCAATTGATTGAGACATCTAAAGGATTAAATGCCTGAGATCAGAAATTCTCTGATCGTGGGCATTGACACCAGTTGTCCAGTTGTTAAGGTGGATGTACTGCATTTTATAACTTGTACAAATCTGTTGCAAAATCTACATGTCTAACAGACCATGTGAAGAGTAGTGGGGTCCAGCGGAGGACATGTTGGAAGAGTCTATGATCAGTGATGCTCCTGTCCCTGTATGGTTTAAGATCATAGCCATCCTTAGTTACACATGTGGACAAAATTGTTGGTACCCCTTGTTTAATAAAAGAAAAACCCACAATGGTCATAGAAATAACTTGAATCTGACAATAGTAATAATATATAAAAATTCTATGAAAATGAACAAATGAAAGTCAGACACTGCTTTTCAAACATGCTTCAACAGAATTTTTAAAAAAAGAAAACTCATGAAACAGGCCTGGACAGAAATGATGGTTCCCTTAACTTAATATTTTGTTGCACAACCTTTTGAGGCAATCCCTGCAATCAAACAATTCCTGTAACTGTCAATGAGACTTCTGCACCTCTCAGCAGGTATTTTGGCCACTCCTCATGAGCAAACTGCTCCAGTTGTCTCAGGTTTGAAGGGTGCCTTTTCCAGACGGCATGTTTCAGCTCCTTCCAAAGATGCTCAATAGGATTTAGGTCAGGGCTCATAGAAGGCCTCTTCAGAATAGTCCAATGTTTTTCTCTTAGTCATTCTTGGGTGTTTTTAGCTGTGTGTTTTGGGTCATTTTACAGTTGCGACCCATGACCTGCGACTAAGACCAAGCTTTCTCACACTGGGCAGCACATTTCTCTCTAGAATCCCTTGATAGTCTTGAGATTTCATTGTACCCTGCACAGATTCAAGACACCCTGTGCCAGATGCAGCAAAGAAGCCCCAGAACATAACAGAGCCTCCTCCATGTTTCACAGTAGGGACAGTGTTCTTTTTAAGATATGCTTCATTTTTCCGTCTGTGAACATAGAGCTGATTTGCCTTGCCAAAAATGTCATTTTTTTTTTTGTCTCATCTGTCCATAGGACATTCTCCCAGAAGCTTTGTGGCTTGTCAACATGTAGTTTGGTAAATTCCAGTCTGGCTTTTTAAGCTATTTCTGTGACCATTGTGGGTTTTTCTTTCATTAAATGAGCGGTACCAACAATTTTGTCCATGTGTGTAGGTGTGACCTGTACAGTAAATGGGGTGCAAACAGGTCAGGTACAGACATTGAGTGATAATCTACACTACTGTCTGCCCATGAGCTGCTGACTGCTCATTTTACCCAGTGTCCCCACAGTGTTAGTGGTGCGTTTAGTTGCTCGGAACTGCACAGTTATCGTCAACCTTCAGAACAGTGACATGGTGCATGGGATTTATACTCCTGTGGTTCAATAAGCTAGGAATCAGGGGAGTCAGGAGGAGAACAGAAGATGCACACAGGCTGTGTGTAACTATAGATCCGGCACACTGCATCAGTTCTCTGAAGGTAGATGATAACTATGCAGTTCCACAGAGTGGGGGAAGGGTACCGAACAATATGTGGGGTTGCAGGGAAGATTATTACCTTTAGGGGAGGCCCTATTACAGCAATAGTGTCCCCCCAAAGGTATTAATCCCCTCCTACATAAGTAATAGTGCCCCCCCAAGATAATAACCCTCCCATAAGTAATACTAGTAGTTACATTGGGGGGGGGGACTATTACCTCTGTGGTCACTATTATCCAATGTTGGGTATACTATTACCTGTGGGCGAAATGTTTGGGTATGTTCAAAGGCAGATTCCAGAATCAGTGCCAAATTCCGTCCTAAATCTGCTTCCCATTCAATCCAGCTGGAGGCAGAGATGGAAGCAGGACACTGAAAAAATAAGCGTCCTGCTTGATCTTACTACAGATTCTGCGACTGATTCAACCAACGAACCCAAAGCACGAGACAATGCACTGATGTAGCTCATTCATCTGGGGCTAATCAGCAAAAGAAAGCTGAAGGAAGGAAGAGGAATTGAAGGCAGAAATCCACCTCACATTTTTCCCTCTATTTCCACCATGTGAACATATTCTAACTTTGCAGTGGGCACTCTTACCTTGTGGGAGCCACAGACTGTTAAATGTTATAGTCTAAAGATAGCAGTAAATGGCAATGCAGGGGGGCATTTTTAATGCAGGGTATAGATCTAACCTCCACTTTTCTTCTCTTTATACAGGTATATATCCCATATTCCATCCAGCTCTGTACATGTACAGTCATGGCCAAAAGTTTTGAGAATGACACAAATATTCTATTTTCACATGATCTGCTGCCCTCTGGTTTTTATGTGTGTTTGTCAGATGTTTTTATCACATACAGAAATATAATTGCATTCATATTATGAGTAACAGAAGCTTATATTGACAGTTAGAATGAGTTAATGCAGCAAGTCAATATTTGCAATGTTGACCCTTCTTCTTCAGGACCTCTGCAATTCTCCCTGGCATGCTCTCAATCAACTTCTGGACCAAATCCTGACTGATAGCAGTCCATTCTTGCAGAATCAATGCTTTCATTTTGTCTGAATTTGTTGGTTTTTGTTTGTCCACCCGTCTCTTGATGATTGACCACAAGTTCTCAATGGGATTAAGATCTGGGGAGTTTCCAGGCCATGGACCCAAAATCTCTATGTTTTGTTCCCTGAGCCATTTAGTTATCACCTTTGCTTTATGGCAAGGTGCTCCATCATGCTGGAAAAGGCATTGTTGAGCGCCAAACTGCTCTTGGACGGTTGGGAGAAGTTGCTCTTGGAGGACATTCTGGTACCATTCTTTATTCATGGCTGTGTTTTTAGGCAAGACTGTGAGAGAGCCGATTCCCTTGGCTGAGAAGCAACCCCACACATGAATGGTTTCAGGATGCTTTACAGTTGGCATGAGACAAGACTGGTGGTAGTGCTCACCTCTTCTTCTCCGAATAAGCTGTTTTCCAGATGTTCCAAACAATCGAAAAGGGGATTCATCAGAGAAAATGACTTTACCCCAGTCCTCAGCAGTCCACTCCCTGTACCTTTTGCAGAATATCAGTCTGTCCCTGATGTTTTTTCTGGAGAGAAGTGGCTTCTTTGCTGCCCTCCTTGAGACCAGGCCTTGCTCCAAGAGTCTCCGCCTCACAGTGCGTGCAGATGCACTCACACCTGCCTGCTGCCATTCCTCAGCAAGCTCTGCACTGCTGGTAGCCCGATCCCGCAGCTGAAACACTTTTAAGAGACGGTCCTGCCGCTTGCTGGTCTTTCTTGGGCGCCCTGGAGCCTTTTTGGCACCAATGGAACCTCTCTCCTTGAAGTTCTTGATGATGCGATAGATTATTGACTGAGGTGCAATCTTTCTAGCTGCAATACTCTTCCCAGTTAGGCCATTTTTGTGCAGTGCAATGATGACTGCACGTGTTTCTTTAGAGATAACCATGGTTAACAGAAGAGAAACAATGATGGCAAGCACCAGCCTCCTTTTAAAGTGTCCAGTGGTGTCATTCTTACTTAATCATGACAGATTGATCTCCAGCCCTGTCCTCATCAACACCCACACCTGTGTTAATGGAGCAATCACTGAAACGATGTTAGGTGGTCCTTTTAAGGCAGGGCTGCAATGATGTTGAAATGTGTTTTGGGGGATAAAGTTCATTTTCTAGGCAAATATTGACTTTGCAAGTAATTGCTGTTAAGCTGATCACTCTTTATAACATTCTGGAGTATATGCAAATTTCCATTAGAAAAACTGAAGCAGTAGACTTTGTAAAAATTAATATTTGTATCATTCTCAAAACTTTTGGCCATGACTGTAGACACAGCTTATTGGGGAATCATTTTCATTGCAGGAACATTCATTATTCAAGGTGCAGAATCATCACAAGTGCTTTTAAACATGGCACCTAGATAGGGCACAAGACAGGTAAGCTATGAAGTATACCAACTAAATTTGCACCCAAAACAACAAACTTTTACACATGGTATCAAAGATTTACATTAACACTTGTTATCTTAGCAACTGCCCTCCATCTATACCACCAGTGCACATTATGCACATCAGTCCCTCTCTTCTTCCCTCTCCCATGTATAGTTCTCACACACTTTTCATTCACTTCAACCACCCTAATCCTAATATACTTCTTTTATCAGTGAAATTAAACAGAAACGCCGGTATAAAATCACTGAGCCATGTTCTGTTTTTTCTATTTTGCTCCTACTAGCTGCTGGGGACATCTCTTCCAACTCTGGCCTTCTGTCACTAACTTTCCCTGTACTAACCTCATCAATATTAACCATATTCGCTCTCCGCATTTCTTCTTCTGTCCCTGTCAACTGTTTTCTCTGGAACACCCAGTTAGTACGTAACAAGCTAGAATATAGTAATGACTTATTCCATAGTAAATCTCTCAACCTGCTAGCCCTCACTGAAACCTGGATCCAACAGACTGATACTGCCTCCCCTGCTGCTCTGTCTCATGGTAGTCTACATTTCTCCCAATCTTCTAGGCCTGAAAATAGGGGGGGGGGGGGGGGAGTGGAGGGGTAGGCATACTTCTATCACCACAGTGCACTTTTCAGGTCATTCTCCCGGTACCCTCATTCACCTTCCCTTTTTCTCAGGTCCACACCATCAGACTCATCTGCCCACTCTTCCTGCGCATAGCTGTGATCTACTGTCCCCCTGGCTCACCCTACCAATTTCTGGACCACTTTGCTTCTTGATTTCCCCTCTTTCTTTCCTGTGAAATTCCTACCCTCATCATGGGTGACTTTAACATCCCCATTGACACCCCTGTTTCCCCAGCTGCCTCACAGTTTATCTCACAAACTACTTCTTTTGGTCTTTCACGACTTTCCTCTCCTCCCACACAAAGGCGGCAACATAATTCATCTGGTCTTTCTCCGACTCCTTGCAGTTTCTAAATTTAGTAACTCTGCTCTCCCACTTTTTGACCATAACCTTCTGTCTTTTACCATCAGTACTTTCTCTCCTTCACAGAACACACCAACCGACCATATATATATATATATATATATATACAGTGGGGAAAAAAAAGTATTTAGTCAGCCAACAATTGTGCAAGTTCTCCCACTTAAAAAGATGAGGCCGGCCTGTAATTGTCATCATAGGTAGACCTCAACTATGAGAGACAAAATGAGAAAACAAATCCAGAAAATCTCATTGTCTGATTTTTTAAGAATTTATTTGCAAATTATGGTGGAAAATAAGTATTTGGTCACCTACAAACAAGCAAGATTTCTGGCTCTCACAGACCTGTAACTTCTCCTTTAAGAGGCTCCTCTGTCCTCCACTCATTACCTGTAGTAATGGCTCCTGTTTGACATTGTTATCAGTATAAAAGACACCTGTCCACAACCTCAAACAGTCACACTCCAAACTCCACTATGGTGAAGACCAAAGAGCTGTGGAAGGACACCAGAAACAAAATTGTAGACCTGCACCAGGCTGGGAAGACTGAATCTGCAATAGGCAAGCAGCTGGGTGTGAAGAAATCACCTGTGGGAGCAATAATTAGAAAATGGAAGACATACAAGACCACTGATAATCTCCCTCCATCAGGGGCTCCACGCAAGATCTCACTCCGTGGGGTCAAAAGGATCACAATAACGGTGAGCAAAAATCCCAGAACCACACGGGGGGGACCTAGTGAATGACCTGCAGAAAGCTGGGACTAACGTAACAAAGGCTACCGTCAGTAACACACTACACCGCCAGGGACTCAGATCCTGCAGTGCCAGACGTGTCCCCCTGCTTAAGCCAGTACATATCCAGGCCCGTCTGAAGTTTGCTAGAGAGCATTTGGATGTTCCAGAAGAGTATTGGGAGAATGCCATATGGTCAGATGAAACCAAAGTAGAACTGTTTGGTAGAAACACAACTCGTGGTGTTTGGAGGAGAGTGAATGCTGAGTTGCATCCAAAGAACACCATACCTACTGTGAAGCATGGGGGGGACAACATCATGCTTTGGGGCTCTTTCTCTGCAAAGGGACCAGGACGACTGATCCGTGTACATGAAAGAATGAATGGGTCCATGTATCGTGAGATTTTGAGTGGAAACCTCCTTCCATCAGCAAGGGCATTGAAGATGAAACGTGGCTGAGACTTTCAGCATGACAATGATCCCAAGCACACCGCCAGGGCAACGAAGGAGTGACTTCGTAAGAAGCATTTCAAGGTCCTGGAGTGGCCTAGCCAGTCTCCAGATCTCAACCCCATAGAAAACCTTTGGAGGGAGTTGAAAGTCCATGTTGCCCAGCAACAGACCCAAAACATCCCTGCTCTAGAGGAGATCTGCATGGAGGAATGGGCCAACATACCAGCAACAGTGTGTGCCAACCTTGTGAAGACTTACAGAAAACGTTTGACCTCTGTCATTGCCAACAAAGGATATAGAACAAAGTATTGAGATGAACTTTTGTTATTGACCAAATACTTATTTTCACCATAATTTGCAAATAAATTCTTTAAAAATCAGACAATGTGATTTTCTGGATTTGTTTTCTCATTTTGTTTCTCATAGTTGAGGTCTACCTATGATGACAATTACAGGCCGGCCTCATCTTTTTCAGTGGGAGAACTTGCACAATTGGTGGCTGACTAAATACTTTTTTTTCCCCACTGTATATATATATATATATATACAGTACAGACCAAAAGTTTGGACACACCTTCCCATTACAAGAGTTTTCTGTATTTTCATGACTATAAAAATTGTAGATTCACACTGAAGGCATCAAAACTATGAATTAACACATGTGGAATTATATACTTAACAAAAAAGTGTGAAACAACTGAAAATATGTCTTATATTCTAGGTTCTTCAAAGTAGCCACCTTTTGCTTTGATTACTGCTTTGCACACTCTTGGCATTCTCTTGATGAGCTTCAAGAGGTAGTCACCTGAAATGGTCTTCCAACAGTCTTGAAGGAGTTCCCAGAGATGCTTAGCACTTGATGGCCCTTTTGCCTTCACTCTGCGGTCTGGCTCACCCCAAACCATCTCGATTGGGTTCAGGTCTGGTGACTGTGGAGGCCAGGTCATCTGGCATAGCACCCCATCACTCTCCTTCTTGGTCAAATAGCCCTTACACAGTCTGGAGGTGTGTTTGGGGTCATTGTCCTGTTGAAAAATAAAATGATGGTCCAACTAAACGCAAACCGCATGGAATAGCATGCCGCTGCAAGATGCTGTGGTAACCATGCTGGTTCAGTATTCCTTCAATTTTGAATAAATCCCCAACAGTGTCACCAGCAAAGCACCCCCACACCATCACACCTCCTCCTCCATGCTTCACGGTGGGAACCAGGCATGTAGAGTCCATTCGTTCACCTTTTCTGCGTTGCACAAAGGCACGGTGGTTGGAACCAAAGATCTCAAATTTGGACTCATCAGACCAAAGCACAGATTTCCACAGGTCTAATGTCCATTCCTTGTGTTCTTTAGCCCAAACAAGTCTCTTCTGCTTGTTGCCTGTCCTTAGCAGTGGTTTCCTAGCAGCTATTTTACCATGAAGGCCTGCTGAACACAGTCTCCTCTTAGCAGTTGTTGTAGAGATGTGCCTGCTGCTAGAACTCTGTGTGGCATTGACCTGGTCTCTAATCTGAGCTGCTGTTAACCTGCGATTTCTGAGGCTGGTGACTCATACATATGCGTCTTCTTCACCGATGCTCAAGGTGTCCAGAAAGTCTCTGCAGAATATCACCTACATCAACAGACTTCCTCAACTTCAAGTTTATGCTCAAAACCTATAGCTCTGCCTTTCATCTCGCCAAACAAGCCTATTTTACTGCTCTTATCTCTACTCTCTCCAATAAACCCACTCCTTACTTTCTCCCAAGTTGCAGCCACCAATCACAGATCTCTGTGCGGAGGACCTAGCCATTTATTTCCATGACATAATTGACAAGATCTGTCAGGAAATAATTGCCCAATCCCCAGGGGCATTGATCTCCTCACCTCCCACACTTCAACCTGTTCATTCTCATCTTTTGAACAAGTTACAGAAGAAGTAGTCTCCCAGCTCTTCTCTTCTTCTCGCCATAGTACCTGAATTAGTGAACCATTCCCATCACACCTTTTCCAGTCTCTTTTCCGGCTGTCACCACTTACCTTACTAAAATATTTCTCTCCTCCTTTCAAACATACTATCATAAACCAGCTACTGAAGAAATTCTCCCTTGACCCACCCTGTGCTGCTAACTACTGACCCGTCTCTAACATTCCCTTTGTGTCCAAAATTTGGAATGCTTGGTCCACTCTCTTCTTGAGCCCTTACAGCCTGGCTTCGACACTCTACACTGTACTGAAACGGCCCTTTGTTTCTCATCTTTTCTTGAATGTCTTCAGAATGTGACATAATGTGTTGCTTTTTGAGATCCTTTAGCCTACTTCATGTTGTCAGGTTCTGTTTAAGTGATTTCTTGATTCTACAGGTCTGCCATTATCAGACCTGGGTGTGGGTAGTAAAATTGAACTCAGCTTTCCAAAAAATGTGGTTACTCCCAGTTAATTCATGGAGAGGGGGCACTATTATGTTTTCACATAAGGACAGGTTGGTTTGGGCTAGCTTTTTTTTCTCCTAATAAATGAAATCATCAATTAAAAACTGCCTTTTGTATTTACTCAGGTTATTTTTGTCTGATGTTCAAATTTGTTTGATAATCTGAAACATTTAAGTGTGACAAATGTACAAAAATAAAATAAATCACTAAGGGGGCAAATACTTTTTTTAAAGCACTGTAGATAGTGCATATTTATTCATTAAGAGCAAATAAGACAAGACTTGTGTCCTAGGAGAGCCTGTTTAAACCTGACATACCTAACCCTTTTGTTGGCCCTTATGTCACAGTTTGGGGGTATTAGATGGTGGTTGGATTCTAACAACTATAAATGTTTTTGGATCAGTGCAATGGTGTCATGAATGAGAACCTTCACTGCTATGGAATGGAACCATATCACTTTAGAAGATTTATACAGATTCTGTTTGGAATCCGATGACGGTTGGGCTCTAGTATGGGGGCCTTGTGGTAACCTCTTCAATCCTGCCTGCTATGGAGTGACACATTGCCCCAACTGCTGGTGTGATGATTTGGGGAGCCGTCACCCCTCGTAGTAATACGAGGACACTAACAGCTCAGCGATAAGTACAGGACATTCTGCTGCCACATGTGTTGCCTCTCATGGCAGGGCGGTCAACTGGCATTTTCAGCAGGATAATGCTCACCTACAAATAGCAAAAATTTCCCAGGAATGTCACTTCCTTGGCCTGCCTGGTTGCCAGATTTATCATCAGTCAAGCATTTATGGGACATACTGGGACATCAGCTTCAGCAACCTATGAGTGTTCAGGATCTACAGGCCCCACTGCAACATCTATGTGCCAATTTGCTGCAGGTTTACATACGGAATATGTATGCCTCCATTATCAACAGTATCTTATCTTGTATTCAGGCTAGACTCACCCTACACGGTGCTAGAGGTGCTCAACAGGGTACTGGAGTCGCCCAACAGAGTACTAGAGCCTCCTTCAATTGTAGTTTTCCCCATTAAACTTCTGTTTTCACTTTAAATTTGTCGCTTACATATATCATCATTACATTCACAATGAGAAAGTTTCATTCCAGCACAACAACTCCTTCTTAGTGCTGTATTTTTTTTTTATCAATGAGTGTACATTTAATTTGGTTTTGTGCGTTTATGAGCCAGTGTATCCTGCAAGGTTACAAGTCCCCAAGATGAAGGAGTAGAAGAAAGTATCATAGGGAAAGGGTTAATCAATTAGCATCCAAGGCTCACTGGTCTCTCCATCAGACAAGGGGATTAACATTGAATATTCCAGCAGCGTCCACTTATGAATTTAACCTGCTCTTAAATTCCTTCTAAGGAAGAGGTGGATTTCAGATAATTGGGCCAGATAAAAGTGGCAGGAGGGTGCAGAGGGCAGGCGGAAAGATTTATGTGTTGAGAGTAGAAAATGTGGTAACGCAATGGAGGGGAAGAAAAAGAGGAATGTGTTGGAAAGAAGGGTATAGAGAGACAATGTAATGATAATATACTACACCAGTGGTCTCCAACTAATGGATCGTAGGCTGTGGATAAACTACAACTCCCAGTGTGCCCATGCAGATAGAGCTGGGAGGTATAATTTCATAGGTTGAAGATAGGATAAAGTGAGTCCATGGAGTCCACAGAAAATATAACTTGAGGACGTGAACTTAAAGGGGACTTTTCACAAACTCCATCAACTCCAGCTCTTTGCATTATTTAATAGGTGTCACTCCAATGATTTTGAAATAAAGTTGGGCCCATCAGCTGCTGGTCCCCATAACATCTGCTTCCCTGGTAGCTAAAGAGGACCTTTCACCACAACTCCAATTCTATGCACCCTTAAATTGTTTTTTTTCTCTGGTCCACACCATTCCTGAGCAATCAATGCTGTTAGTTTTAGCACACAATAGTCTAGTTAGTCCATCTACTGTCAGGTGGGTGGTCCTAGACTGTCAACTGCTCACCTGACAGTAGACAGCCTAATTAGCATATTGGGTGCCAAACTTAACAACTCAGATTGCTTGGGTACGGAGGGGCTAGAGACAAAAATCCAACTGCTTCAGAATTAGTAGAGCTGAGCCAAGTGAAGGATGCAAAGAATTGAAATTGGTGGTGAAAAGTTATCTTTAACTTATGTTATCAGAGTAGCAGCTATTATGGGGAAAAGGAAATGAAGGAACGGCAATATGTAGTACGTTACAGAGCAGAGCAATAAAAGGTCAAGGATCAATGTCTGTTAGAACAATAACTCTATGTAGATGGCGGCCAATCTAGAATAGAGCACATTACTAGTTTTGCCATGGGACCCCATGGTTACTGTTTAGGCCCCTGGTTGAGGATTAAATGCATATGAGCAAGTGGATATCCTACTTACTGTATATCCATCATGGAGCATGCTTATCTATAGACAATGCAGAGATAGCAGTCATCACTGGTCCTCATACATAATATCCCAGTGGCCTCTCTATGAGCACTATTGTTGCCAAAGTTTATATGGGTGCATATAGTTGAATTTTGGCACCTGAAGATGTTCAGTACATTGCTATAGCAATGACATGATGTTTGCACTGTTAAGTTGACCATACACTTCAATTGCAGCAAAGCTTGTTATTCTCCCCTACTTTCCCATACACATACATGCTCAGCACCTTTCAGCATGCATACATTTTCAGACAGGGGATGGGAATAAGTTGCTGCAAGTTCTCTCTGGTGGTGGCCGATCTCCATTGAGAACAAAAAGACCAGGCATGTTGAAATTGAATATGCCCAGTCTTTTCTTCACCCAACCTCTGCAGAACGATTGTTGGCCAACCATTTCATACACATTAGGTGGGTTCTGTCAAACAAATTCTAATATGTAAGGCTACCTCTAGTTAGACTTCACGATTCATCAATCTGAGGTTCCTTCAGTCAAGAAACCTTTTTGGCTTAGAGAACTTCAGTCAGTTTGCTTTTCTACTAATTCTAAAACCTGAAGGTCAACCAACTCAACATTTAGACTAAGTTCTAACCTTCAGAAGTGAGTGTTTTGCATAATGTAAGGTGGAACCCATCATGTCAGATTGTTTCTAGAGATGTTGGAGTGTTTCTTCCAAAGGGATGGGCCAATCTCAATACAGAATCCATTCAAGAGATAGTCCATTGAAGGGAAAGTAATACTCAAAATAAGCAGAATGGTTCTTTAAGACAGTTCTGAGAAGTTATTGTATCATATCCTCTTCTTTATGCCCTTCCATGACTTTATATTTATTATATTTATATTTATTATATTTATTATATTATTTATATATTATTTATATTATTAATATTTATTTATTTATATTATTTATATTTATTCATTTATTTATTTATTATATTTATTATATTTATATTTATTATATTTATAAGGGGAACAAACCTGAACTTAAGTTGATCTACAGCACAAAACTGGATTCATACCATTGGTGTAGATAAAAAGGTGTTGAGATGGGTCTCTTGTGTCTATGTACATGTATGTTTAGCAACCCAACCTCACACATATGAGAACTATGAGAACTTTTCCAGGATGAAAATAGATGGAGAAATAGACTTACAGCATAGTTACTGTAGGCACAAAAGAACATACAATATATGTAGAAAAGCTATACTTGAAGCACATAAGTTTTTTTTTACCATAAAGACAGATTAAAAGTCAGACTGGTACTTGCCCAGGAATGTGCTGAGTTGACGTATACTGGATGCCACACTATTAACACATATAGAGGCCTAATTGCCTTTATATAGAGCAATTAAAAGCCATTTAAGCCAGTAAATAGACAGTTCAATAACATCTGTTGTGTATTTCAGATTGCCCAACAGTGAAGTAATCGTTTTTAGATTGTAGAGTTGTTCTCGTAAAGTACCACAGTAAAATATCTTCAGGTCTTCTTTCCCAATCCCCTGCATACTAAAGTCATGGGAACACCCAATAGAATTTTATGAAACTAGATATAAAAGTGTTGAGAGACAAAATATGTGAAGAACTAAGGAAAAACTTGAAACATCTAAAACCAGTCAGAAGAGGACAACTATGAACAATTTGTCCGGAAAGATATTCTAATGCAAAATAATACTTGTAACATTGGTGTAGGTAACGTCTTATTGTCTCCATGCTGGGTTAATTCAGGGTATAGTCTTTATGTACCTTGTATGATTATTGTTGTTATTATTATTATTTATTTTTAGAGCACCATTAATTCTGTGGTGTTGTACATTATTATTATTATTATTATTATTATTATTATTATTATTATTATTATTAATTCCATGGTACTGTACATTATTATATTAATTACATGGTGTTGTGCATTATATTATTATTATTAATAATAATAATAATAATAATAATTATTATTATTATTATTATTATTATTATTATTATTATTATTATTCCTTGGTGCTGCACATTATTATATTTATTCAATGGTGCTGTAAATTATTATTATTATTATTATTATTATTATTATTATTATTATTATTATTAATTAATTCCATGGTACTGTACATTATTATATTAATTACATGGTGTCGTGCATTATTATATTATTATTATTATTATTATTATTATTATTATTATTATTATTATTAATACTTCGTGATGTGCATTAATAATAATAATAATAATAATAATAATAATAATAATAATAATAATAATAATAATCCCATGGTGCTGTACATTATTATATTAATTCTATGGTGCTGTAGTATTATTATTATTATTTTTTTTTTTTTTGTTACATTGTGTCCCCATAAGGTCATAATAGACCTTTTGGGACATCTGATGACTTTTTTTTTTGTTGGGGAGGCTGATTTCCCATGTAACTGGGGCTGGTACATTTAGCCCCAGTTGCGGGAGGAATACAGCCTCCTGCACGTTACTTGTACATTAGTATAGAGCTGATCTGGGTCCTGTAGGATCCAGCAGCTCTAACAGGCTCTGATCCCGGCGGATCACATGACCGCCGGGTCAGAGGGGAGCCGCAAGATGTCGGTGCCCATAGTGCTGTATACAGCGCTCATTGAGCGCTGTATACACAGCGATCGGGATGGCAGGGAAGGTAATAAACCTTCAATCTGGGAGCTCCGGCTGTAGTTACGATTTTGTGCAGCTGCTGAATTCTGCTTGGATGTACCGATACATCGTTGCAGAAATTGACAACCACCTTCCGGACATATATACTCTATGGGCGGTACGGAAGCGGTTAAGACAATTTAAGGTGTGGTACATACTGAACTTGTTCGTTCTGAAACAAATCTGGGACCCGAGCCAGCTAAACCCGAAATGAATCCTGAGAGGTTCGCCCATCTCTAATGTTCTGTATGCAGGACTTATTTCTGTGGCTTTTGACAGAATCTGAGGTGTAGATATCAACATAGTCTAACATGCTGCCTACAGATCGGCATTCCATCCGTGTTTTCATGTTTCATGTTTTCCCCTTCAAGCTCTAATATATATATATATCTTAATTCCAATAGTAAGATTTACCTTCATCTCTGGATTATATAAGTAAATTCAGTCTGCTGTTCAGGACAGGTCGTCAATGTCCCCATTCCCCGGTAATGCAAAGGAAAGCAAGAGATGCAAAAGACTGAGCTGAAAGAAGCAAATTTGCAGAATTTACAGAGAAAAAAACATGCCGTACATACATAATATAGGGGACTGAGGGACAAATTCACCGTACAATGCTGTGTGACATGCATCTGAATAGCTGTTCTTAGACGGTCATGAATCTTTCCTCCCAGCCCATGAACGGGAGCAGCAGACAGAGCAGACAATCAGGGAGCAGAGGATGCTGGGATAGAAAGAGATAGATACAGGGCTTATTAATCAATAGGATTAGTGAAATTCTGTTAGCACTATACAAATAGGAAGGGGGGGCTCGGCGAGCTGAAAGCCGCATTGCTTGGGACGCTAGTGTTTACGTGACCTTCTTTATGTAACACCTGGCATTGACATAGAGTGATTGACACAATGGCCTACATTTTTCTCGCAAAAACTCAAGTGAAAGTCAAGGTTATTAAATATCTAGCGCTTCTTGCAGGCAATTGATTTCCTCGCAGCTATAGGAATAACATATTCCTTTGTCGAGTTTATTTTAGGCATTTCGGTTATTTAATTGCAAATGACTGTATTCTTTATATGTAACTTGCAGAAGGTGAAGCGAAGCATGACAAGGCCAACAAAGATGCTACTGTCTGTATTGGGTTCTTGAGGATACGTCAATGAGGTCCTCCGACCAAAGCTTTTTCTTGAAAAATCAATGCTATAGCCTTAGGGGCTATTCACACTTCATGCAGTCTGTATTAATCATGGACAGCAGGTGAACCTAATGGGGGATATTTATTATTCATTGACGCCAGATATCTGGTGAAAAAAAGGTTGCAATAATAATTGTCGCAACTGGTGCTTTTGGGCCTTCGAACCCGAAAGCGGCCAGTTTCCTGGCAAAAATAATCACTAAAATTATAGCACAGGTGTACACCCCATCCCGGCAGAAAAGCCACCGCATTTATGAAGAGCCAAGGGTATACAAAGACTGGAGTTCAATACGCCAGTCTTCATAAATATGCCCCATTGATTTTAATGGATGCATGCAGAAGTCCATCGTTACTTGGAAAAAGAATAGGGACATGCTCTATTTTGGTGGGTTTTGCTGCCTAGGGATGCCCGTTAAAGTCAATAGGACAGATTTACTAAACTGTCTATGTTGCCAATCACAGGGCAGTTTTCATTTATGAGGAGCAGAATACAAAATAAAAGCTGCTCTGTGATTGGTTGCTATGGGCAATTAAGGCTACATTCATATCTGCGCTGGGCAATCCCCTCCTCTGGTCCATTGGAGGACACAAACGGAGCCGGAGGGACCCCATTCACTATAATGGGATCCATTAAGAGTCCATTGGAAGTCCATTTTCTTCAACTGAAATCACCGGACAAAAATGTCGGGCTTGCAGCACTTTCTCATCTGTCAATGTAAGACATATATGTGCCACATGGATACCCAGCACAAATGTAAAGAGCCTAAGATAGTTTTTCTTTTAGACATTTTTAATAAATCTGCCCCAAAGGATCCATGAAAACAACCCAGACAGCACAGGGATGTCGTCCATGCTCTGTATGATTTTCAAGGATTCAGAGACATTGAAAAGTATAGAAAATTTAAAGTAGCTCTCCCGTTCTCAAAGCTGCTTTCTCCTTCCCAGCCTATCTTGGTTGCTAGGGATACACTGCCTGACAACATGGGGCAGATTGAGCAAAACGTTGTAAATGAAAAACTCTCTTTGTTGCCCATGACAACCAATTACATCACAGCTTCATCAGATAATTTTGAGAAATAAAACCTGAACTCTAATTGGTCGTTATTAGAGATGGGTGAACCTCTCAAGATTCATTTTGTGTTCGGGTTCAGCAGCTCGGGTCCTCAGTTCATTACAGGATGAACAAGTTCAGTAAGAACCACACTTTAAATTGGCTTAAAACCTAGTGTAGAATACTCTTAGGACTCCTAGGAACCTATCTATAAAACATAGTGTGGAACACTCTTAGGGCTCCTAGGAACCTATCTATAAAACATAGTGTAGAATACTCTTAGGACTCCTAGGAACCTATCTATAAAACATAGTGTAGAACACTCTTAGGGCTCCTAGGAACCTATCTATAAAAGACAGTGTAGAACACTCTTAGGGCTCCTAGGAACCTTTCTATACAACATAGTGTAGAATACTCTTAGGACTTCTAGGAACCTATCTATAAAACATAGTGTAGAACACTCTTAGGGCTCCTAGGAACCTATCTATAAAACATAGTGTAGAATACTCTTAGGACTCCTAGGAACCTATCTATAAAACATAGTGTAGAACACTCTTAGGGCTCCTAGGAACCTATCTATAAAAGACAGTGTAGAACACTCTTAGGGCTCCTAGGAACCTTTCTATAAAACATAGTGTAGAACACTCTTAGGGCTCCTGGGAACCTATCTATAAAACACAGTGTAGAATACTCTTAGGACTTCTAGGAACCTATCTATAAAAGATAGTGTAGAACATGATTAGGGCTCCTAGGAACCTATCTATAAAACATAGTGTAGAACATGATTAGGGCTCCTAGGAACCTATCTATAAAACATAGTGTAGAACACTCTTAGGGCTCCTAGGAACCTATCTATAAAACATAGTGTAGAATACTCTTAGGGCTCCTAGGAACCTATCTATAAAACATAATGTAGAACACTGTCATGGCTCCTAGGAACCTATCTATAAAACATAATGTAGAACACTGTCATGGCTCCTAGGAACCTATCTATAAAACAGTGTAGAATACTATTAGGGCTCCTAGGAACCTATCTATAAAACATAGTGTAGAATACTCTTAGAGTTCCTAGGAACCTATCTATAAAACATACTGTAGCGTACAACACTTTTAGGGCTCCTTCAACTCTGCGACGGTGCAGATGTGAATGTAGCTTGTGTTGCTGATTTAATATGGTTCACGCTGGTGACAGACTCCCTTTAAAGGGGACTTTCCCATGAAAATTTTTACAAATAAGATATTTAAAAATTTTGCTGATTTTAAAAAAATTTTCCCTAATCATCTAAGTGGCGAAAATCTTTCATCTGTTGCTTATGGATATGACCGTGAATATAGAAATTTTCTATGGTCTGGAAAATCCCAGCCATAACTTCATTATTGTGACCAGGTTATCTTCTTGTACATGTAGTGTCCCTGCCTGATAATCTGGCCACAATAAGGACATCATGGATGGATGCACACATCCTGTGTGTCAGAAGAGATCCCAGGAGCTGCATTAGCGACCAGGTAATATAATGTAATTGTAGTTACAGTATGTGGGGGGACTATTACAGTGTTATTAACTATGTGTGAGGGCACTATTACTGTAATAGTGCCCTATTACAGTTACAGTGACACCCCCAGTTAATAGCCGTCCCCTCACACACAGCACACAGGTAATGTCATGAACTGGGGAGGCATTATAACTGTAATAGTGTCCTGGTAGTGCCCCCACACTAGGGGCAGTACTAGACCACTATTTTAATAATAGTGCCCCCCCAGTTAATAACATTACCTGTGGGGGGAGGACTATTACCTGTGAGGGAGGTCACTATTAGTTAGGTAATGTTATTAACTAGGGGGCACTATTACTGTAATAGTGCCCCAGTAGTGCCCCCCCCCCACAGGTAATAGCCCCCCACCCACAGGGGGGGCACTATTACAATAGTAATGAGGGCCCCCCACCTTCCCATGCTTTCATTAATGAGCTGTCCATGCCACCAATAAATTATGCCTGATATGGAGAGATCTCCCTTAATAAAGTATAGGAAACTGTATAAATATAATCATTACATATGCAATTTATTGTGTTTTTTTATAAGCCGCCCAATTGCCCCAACCCTACCCCACCGCTGAAAACCTCGCTCCCAATTAAACCCCATCCACCCACCCCCGCTGCACCACAGGAAAATTGGTCTACATGCAAGTGGACCTTGGTATAAAAAAGGTTGGGGACCGCTGGTCTACAGGTATAAATATGGAAATTTTTGCATGAAATACCCTTAAAATAGTGTATATATTTGTCTGTCACAGGTCTACATGCATCTACTCTTCCAAGTAATAGGAAGTAGGTAACACATATGAAGAAATAGGTCTTTATGTATAGTGATACCTCAGGCTTTCATATAAATGGAAACTGTTCTCCTGTCATGAAGTCCTTTTCTGTTTAGCAAGTAAACTGATATGAAATTCAGAAAAATATTGAATGAATTTTTAATAAATGACAGCGACTACTCCATAAAGGAGAGCGTAATGCTTCATGAATCTCAAGACATTACTGTGAATAATAGGCCTAGGTGCAATTGAAAAATGTTGGTATGTATAGGAGTATTGTTAATAACATGATGTATGTTATATCTATGTTTTCTAGATTAATAATGTCTCAAGTGCTCTTCATATCTACTCAGTATTGGCGGCGTGTCACAACTGTGGGGCATATGGAATGACTTGTTGGGCTATAATCTGGAATATTGATTGAAACTCACCTTCACAGTGAATACTTTTCATATGGAAGAAATTATAGAATGGAGCAGATCAATAGATTATTCCTTTCCCCATTCTCAGATGTGGACATAAATATATCCCTTAGGATGGTGGCCACATAAATTGACTACTAAGTAAAGAAATAAAATTTAGCAACCCATGCTCCGCCATTACTGTAGAGACTGGAAGCTATCTCCATCTCTATGCCACGAGTTCAAACCAGTCCTCACTAATACCGCACTAGTATACTCCCCTTGTACAGGGTGAATACAATAAGTAGCATTTATGTATACAGTGCTGGCCAAAAGTATTGGCACCCCTGCAATTCTGTCAGATAATACTCAATTTCTTCCAGAAAATGATTGCAATCACAAATGCTTTGGTAATAATATCTTCATTTAATTTGTCGTCAATGGAAAACCACAAAAAGAATTGTCAAAAAGCCAAATTGGATATAATTCCACACCAAACATAAAAAAGGGGGTGGACAAAAGTATTGGCACCCTTTGAAAAATCAGGTGATGCTTCTCTAATTTGTGTAATTAACAGCACCTGTTACTTACCTGTGGCACATAACAGGTGGTGGCAATAACTAAATCACACTTGCAGCCAGTTGAAATGGATTAAAGTTGACTCAACCTCTGTCCTGTGTCCTTGTGTGTACCACATTGAGCATGGAGAAAAGAAAGAAGACCAAAGAACTGTCTGAGGACTTGAGAAGCAAAATTGTGAGGAAGCATGAGCAATCTCAAGGCTACAAGTCCATCTCCAAAGACCTGAATGTTCCTGTGTCTACCGTGCACAGTGTCATCAAGAAGTTTAAAACCCATGGCACTGTGGCTAACCTCCCTAGATGTGGACGGAAAAGAAAAATTGATGAGAGATTTCAACGAAAGATTGTGCGGATGGTGGCTAAAGAACCTCGACTAACATCCAAACAAGTTCTAGCTGCCCTGCAGTCCGAGGGTACAACAGTGTCAACCCGTACTATCCGTCAGCGTCTGAATGAAAAGGGACTCTATGGTAGGATACCCAGGAAGACCCCCAGAGACATAAAAAAGGCAGGCTGTAGTTTGCCAAAACTTACCTGAGAAAGCCAAAAACTTTTTGGAAGAATGTTCTCTGGTCAGATGAGACAAAAGTAGAGCTTTTTGGGAAAAGGCATCAACATAGAGTTTACAGGAAAAAAAAAAGAGACCTTCAAAGAAAAGAACACGGTCCCTACAGTCAAACATGGCGGAGGTTCCCTGATGTTTTGGGGTTGCTTTGCTGCCTCTGGCACTGGACTGCTTGACCGTGTGCATGGCATTATGAAGTCTGAAGACTACAACAAATTTTGCAGCATAATGTAGGGCCCAGTGTGAGAAAGCTGGGTCTCCCTCAGAGGTCATGGGTCTTCCAGCAGGACAATGACCCAAAACACACTTCAAAAAGCACTAGAAAATGGTTTGAGAGAAAGCACTGGAGACTTCTAAAGTGGCCAGCAATGAGTCCAGACCTGAATCCCATAGAACACCTGTGGAGAGATCTCAAAATGGCAGTTTGGAGAAGGCACCCTTCAAATCTCAGGGACCTGGAGAAATTTGTCAAAGAAAAATGGTCTAAAATTCCAGCAGAGCATTGTAAGAAACTCATTGATGGTTACCGGAAGCGGTTGTTCGCAGTTATTTTATCTTAAGGTTGTGCTACCAAGTATTAGGCTGAGGGTGCCAATACTTTTGTCCGGCCCATTTTTGGAGTTTTGTGTAAAATGATCAATGATTTGACTTTTTTTTTTCATTCTCTTTTGTGTTTTTTCATTGCAAGCAAAATAAATGAAGATATTATTACCAAAGCATTTGTGATTGCAATCATTTTCTGGAAGAAATTGAGTATTATCTGACAGAATTTCAGGGGTGCCAATACTTTTGACCAGCACTGTAGAGGTGGAGGTACGTCTCCTGCTAGGACAAGGAATACAACAACAGCACCAACAGAGTGGTTAAATCTGGTTGTCTGGACATGGCTTCTATTATCCAGAAACAGCGCCCCCACCTGTCCATTGATTGGGTATGATATTGCAGCTCAACGGTATTAAAGAGAATGGCGTTGAACTGCAATACCAGAGACAACTAGAGAAGAGCAAACTGGTTAGTAACGAGACGGATAAATATGAATTTTCTTGGCCGAACCCAAAATTTTTGGGGTGCATCACCAATGAACCATTTTTATACTTTGAGGCTCTTAAGATGCCAGAGTATAATAAACAGAAACCCAAGGGAGGTGCGGGAAATTAATGAACACTTATACTCATCTTCTATCTCCTCTCCTGGGTGGGCTTCCTCTTGCAGTTTATCGCAATACTCTTCCTGGGTGACGTGCCAGTGAGGCCTGTGATTGGACTGCAGCAGTCATGTGGGGTGCACCAATGTCATGACACTTTGGCACAAGCATATTCTGTAACTGCTGAGGGCCAATCCCAGGCCTCAGCAGACCCCAGGGACCATAATGTTATGCCAGAGGAAAAAAGACAATGGAAGAGGACTGTGATGGAGCATTGGTGGCCATGAAGGAACCCCAGAGAGTCAGTATCTTAATTTATTATTTTTCAGCACCTTCCCTGGGCCTCTGCTTGTTATACTCTGTAGTCTGAAGAGTGCCACTTATAGGTACGTCAAAACTAGGCAAGTCAAAAGAGCTCATTGTGTCAAAAATTTAGCTTTTTTCCATCACTCACACCCATTTCTATGAAAGTGGGCATGGAATGGGAGGACCAGGTGAGACAGTGTGTGGGACCTTTACATTTGGCATCAAAATTTACAATACATAAAACTGATGTACGTAACATCTGAAATCTACTCCAGTTCCTATCCAATGTAGATTTCCATTTCTGGCACATGAACCTCCTGAGATGTGCCTGTACCTCTTGTGGGGCATCTGACGTTAGGGCACAGTAAATTAAGACCCGTATATAAAATACCAGTCCTAATAAATTTCCCCTAAAATGGTTATCCTAGCAGAAAAAAAAAAATCATACTCACCTGTCCCAGCTGCTCCAGTGAATTCCAGCGCGTCCCTCGATGTCTTCTGGTGGAAGTCTTGACACACGTGACCACTGAGGACAATCAGTGGCTTCAGCGGAAGGGACCCGGGATGTTACAGCCGACGAGGAGTTTCACTTCAAGAAGACAGCTGAGCAGCAGGCCCGGACCCGCTGGGAAGACACTGGGGACAGGTGAGTATGATTTTTGTTTTTAAATTTTTCACCTCCCTGGTCTATTTAAAAAATAACTTTTTTGCCCGGACAACCTCTTTAAGCTTAACTTTTAGCCAAACCACATTGTAGACACTTATCAAACACTGATGTACAGGACCTATAGATATCACTAGAAGGAGCTTGCTTCCTTCTGGTGGAGAGCTAATTTGCATATTTTTCCCATGGAGCATTGTACGTCATACATCAGCTCGATCTCCTCAATGAGTACCAGTACCCCCAGGTTATATCCATAGGAGTTTGACTATAAAATGTATGTATAATACAATCAGCCAAGAAGAACACATTTCTCTTAGTCACTTGTAAATTTCGGGACTTGTTCCATTAACATCGGCCTACCCGATACACATCATTTCACTAAAAACATGTCATTTCTCAGCCGCTATTATCAAATTAAACACATTGTCAATGTGCAGCATCTGTGTAGAAGACGGTGGGCACGTCATGCACTAATAGAGCGCTATATAAAAGGTTACATTAAGACTTGCTGTTGCTTGAGAAGTTTTAGGGGGACAAAAGCCAAGGATGGAGGGGGGTGGGCTTTGTCAGTGAAATAATGACTATGCTATGCAGTTTGACAAGGGAATGAAAACAACCCCTCAAACAAATGCATAAATATTAGCATTAACATCCTTACATAATGATAGCATAAAAGCCGAATAGCTCTACGACAGCTCAATTGCCCGGCCTAATAGCCCATTGTGCGGGATAATAGAGCAATTACTGCTTACCAGTGCTAATGTGGAGCAGACAAGGCTTTAATTGACACCTCATGTCAATGATGCCCAAGGCTTAAGCTACTTTAAATATGGAAGGCATAAAAGGGGGCATTGTGCCACAACAATTTAACAGGCAAGGATAGTGTTCAACACGTTGATTTTTATACATGGGTACCAAGGGTCAATTTCTAATGTAAAACAGAATCACTTGTCTAGGTGCTTTATTTTTTTTAAAGAAATTAAGTAGCTATATTTGATATGAAAGTCTCTTATATGATATGGTTGTCTAAGTTCAAGAGCAACAAATCTTAGTAGATGCACCTCCCGGGTTGGATAGGCCCATTGGTGGACCTGAGGATCCTCAAGTGGGTTCAGGGTTACACGGAATAATGATTCCCAAAGGTCTGGCAAAAGAAAGTCCCATTTGCAAATGGGTTTAGAGCCAACCAATTGCCATTGAAGTCTTTGGGGCTGATTTATCAGGTGGTGTTTTCCACAATGGTCTTGATCATCCCTGCCCTGCCAGAGTTTGTGCCTAATTTATGACAAGGTGCATGCCGCATTATAAATTAGGTGGGTCCTCCATGCATGATAAATCTGATGGGGTTGATGGACTCAACTCTCACAACAACCCCTTTGAGGACAGTGGTGTGCCCCCTTTGAGGAACAATGAAGCCCAAAGACCAGGCATTTGCAGGTAAGTTTAGAGACAATCGGATCTTTGGGGCTGATTTATGAAGACCAGCGTTTACCACATTGGTCTTGAAAATCCCTGCCATGTTGGAGTTTGTGCCTAATTTATGATGTGAAGTGCACACCTTGACATAAATCAGGAATGTCCTCCAGGGTCTGCACATGCCCAGAAAACTAGTGTAAATGATAAATCTTATGGGGTCCATGTCCCTGACCCCGCCACACCCCCTTTGAGGAAAGAACTTAAGAGTTTAAAGTCACTATTTTTACACAAAAACTTCCTTCTTGAACAAAAAAAGTGACCTTTTTCTGGCACACAACCTCTTTATTTTTAGGAATTCGGGACTCATACAATGGCTATGACCAAAGTCATCTGAACCTGCTGATTTTGGCAGAACTGGCAGAATATCTTACAGTATGTGTAAGAGTTGGATGCCATTTGTCAGATGACATCAGCAGAAAGGATTAGGTAGTTGAATTTTAATATACCCAAAACCAATCCTTTATCTCTATGACTGAGAGGCCACCGCCAGATGTGTCCAATTTTTGATGGGGTTGACTGACTCTCTTTCAGTATGTAATGGTGGCCTTCTGACACTCATCTCACAGAGGTGGATTTACCCCTATGCCACCAGAGGATGTGCCACGTTTATGACTAGGCGCATGTCTACTCATAAATTAGTTGCATCATCCGGCAAGGCTCGAAGCTGTCATAGATTTCGTGCCTTAAACTGGATAAATGATCATAAATCTGACATGCCAGACTAAGCCTCTCACCATGTGCCCTTTCAGGAAATTGGTGATGGTGGAGTAAACGAGAAAAAAGTTGCAATTTTTTTTATGCAAAACTTGTAATTTTTTCATGTCTTCTATGACAAACAACTGGTGTACAAGACATGGTAAATTCCCCCGATGCTCTGGCAAGGAAGTATCGGTCATGTTATGTTGACTTTAATCATGCCCTATTCTTTGTTCCCATGGGAATAAGTTACTGTCATAGTTGTCTGGTACTAGTCTACTCCACTTTCCCCATTGAGAATACATGCATGCTCTCCAATACTAGTGTTATGCTAGGTTCACACCTGCACTCGGGTTTCCGGAAGCGGACCCGAGAAGCGGAAAAAACAATCTGCTTAAAAAACTGTTACTGCGGAAACCCGTAAATCCCATAGAATATAATAAGGTCCTCCGGGTTTCCGCATGAAAAATGCGGAAAGAAAAGTCCTGCTTGCTGTCCTGCTTTCTCTCCTCATTGTTCAAGCCGATTGGGGGACGGAATTCCTGAATGGAAACCAAGTGATAGTGCGAATCCAGCCTTAGGGGAACAGGAAGAATAGTTGGCGGCTAAATAAGCATTCGGCTGACAACTATTGAAGGTGTATGGGCACCTTAAGGGCACTTGTTTGTACTGCTTTAATGGTAATGTTATTCAGTGCTTAGGAAGAATTGTGAAACCCTAAGGTGCCGGGGTGTTTAAAAGATGGCTTCTCTTTATTCTACGCTGAGGTAGGTAGACAGCCAAAAAACCTTTAATTGCTTCAAGAAGCTGTATACCCAGACTGAGACCCGCATGTGTACTGATACTTAATAACTGACTTCTTTCTTCCAGTAATAACACAATATGTTGTCGAGAGTGAACATCCTGTCCTGTCACCTTGTGAAAGGAAAGGGTGTGGGGGGGGCACAGTCATTGTTAGGAGCAATACATAGACGGGAGAGGAGAGGGCACATCAGGAGAGCGAACTCAATAAACAGAGAAGCAAACAAAGATCCACATGTAGAAGGAAATTAGAGATAATGTGCGGTGCCGATGAGGAAGATAGGGAAAAAATATCTCCATAGAAGAGCCTTGAAATAGCAGGCAACCTAAGAACACAGAGGCATGATGCACAAGAAAGAAACAGCAGTGGAAACATATTGTTCTATACATTATCTTTCATTGCTCAGACTCCCTATAGGAACAAGAACATCAGGATGGCGTAGACAGATGGCTTCAGTCCCACTTGGATCCATAAAAGATGTTCTTGCCCTCCACTAATAGGTCCTTCTCCGCTAACCCTCTAGATTTCGAATCGACAATCCCTGAGACAGTCTACGAAATTAGGATATCCCTAGTAGGGTCCAGTTCAGACAGCCGAGCTTCTGTTTTCTGACTAATTTCTTCAACAGATAATAATGCCTCGAATTTAAGCCGCAAATCTATGTATTAAAACATGACCACATATTGCTCTGATCTGTCAGATGTAGATGTTGACAATCTGTCGGAATTTTTTTTCTAATAATTGCTTCTCAATGAAATCATTGTATTGTCCGGGAAGAATAAAGAGGTTGCCAGCTACTAGATGTGACCTTCTGGATACAGTGAGAGCGTAGGTACGGTAAATCTTTTTAGCATACCGGATGATTGTCTATTTAGCAGATGAACTGAACGTTAGAGGAGATGTCCATAATAAACCTAACGAAAGTCGATAAAGGGTCACAGTCAATTTTCGCTTTTATTCTTACACAATTGCAAGGAGGCCAATACTATAAATTTTGTGTCATAATTTGAGGACTTGAATACTATATAAATTCTTAAATTATAATATTATACTCAGTGGCGTAACTAGGAATGGCTGGGCCCCAAGGCGAACATTTGACATGGCCCCCCCCCCCCAAACCGTCGCCCTCAACCCCCCCCCACACACAAACCGCATTCCTGCGCACACTATTATGCCCGTGGCCCCTGCACACGGTATTCTGTCCCATAGTGGCCTCTGCACACGGTATTATGCCCCATAGTGGCCCCTGAACACGGTATTATGCCCCATTGTGGCCCCTACACACAGTATTATGCCCCATAGTGGCCCCTGGACACGGTATTATGCAGCATAGTGGCCCCTGCACACAATATTATGCCCCATAGTGGCCCCTGCACACAGTAGTTTGCCCCATAGTGGCCCCGACACACAGTAGTTTGCCCCATAGTGGCCCCTGCACACAGTAGTTTGCTCCATAGTGGCGCCTGCACACAGTAGTTTGCCCCATAGTGGCGCCTGCACACAGTAGTTTGCCCCATAGTGGCCCCTGCACACAGTAGTTTGCCCCATAGTGGCCCCTTCACACAGTAGTTTGCCCCATAGTGGCCCCTGCACACAGTAGTTTGCCCCATAGTGGCCCCTGCACATAGTATTATGTCCCATTGTGGACCACCCATGAACGATTATTATACTCTGGGGTCTTTTCAGACCCCAGAGTATAATGATCGGAGACCCAGGGGAGGATACAAACATAGAAAACACTGTAACTTACCTCTTCCTCGCTCCGCTGCACTCCCGTACGCTACTTCGGCCATCTTCAATGTTGGACCGGATCTCGCGCGATCCAGGCCGGCGTCACGACGCATAATGACATCGGCTGACGTCTGGGACGTCACCAAACAGGCCCGAAGCCTGCGGAGCGGCGGAGAGGTGAGTTACAGTGTTTTTTATGTTCGCTCACCTCCCCTGGGCCCGCGATCGTTATACTCCAGGGTCTCAAAAGACCCCGGAGTATAACGATAGCAGTGTTTGTGGGGTTCGCAGTAGCGACTGCCACAGGGCTCTGGGCCCCGTAATGTTCCGGACATTATACTGTGGAACAACCTGGAATGGGGACATTATACTGTGGAACAACCTGGAAAGGGGACATTATACTGTGGAGCAACCTGGAAAGGGGACATTATACTGTGGAACAACCTGGAAAGTGGACATTATACTGTGGAGCAACCTGGAAAGGGAACATTATACTGCGGAACAACCTGGAAAGGGGACATTATACTGTGGAACAACCTGGAAAGGGGACATTATACTGTGGAGCAACCTGGAAAGGGAACATTATACTGTGGGGGCAACCTGAAAAGATGACATTATACTGTTGAGATAAACTGGAAAGGGGAAAATATACTGTATGGGCAACCTGGAAAGGGGACATGATAAGGGGGGGGGCAACCTGGAAAGGGGACATTATACTGGGGGGGCAAACTGGAAATGGGACATTATACTTTGAGGGCAACCAGGAAAGGAGACATTATACTGTGGGGGCAAAGTGGAGGGGGACATTATAATATAATGTGTGAGGGGCCATTGGGGTGGGACAGGTTAATGTATGAGGGGCCACTGAGTGCGACCTGTTAATGTCTGATGCCTCTGTAGGGGCATTTGATAGTGTGATTGGCCACTGAGGGGATTATATTGTATGAGGGACACTAAGGGGCATTATACCACATGAGAGACACTGATGGGGCATTATAATTTGTGTCGGGCAGGTATTTCTAAGAGGTGGTGATGGGGGGGCCATTTATGAAACCTTTGCACTGGGCCCACCAATGTGTTAAGACAGCCCTGCTCACCAACTCATGTGGTTCTGGCTCCCACTGGCCCTGGCATAGCCTGTCTTCCCCAGACAGGGAACATTATGAGAAGGATTGTCATTTTACCCCTTACATGGTTAAGGGGTTAAAATGTCAATAAAGCTATATCAATTTAATATTTCTGGAATCGTACCAAAACTTAGAATACAGGTGACATGTCATTTTGGCTGCAGAGTGAACGCCGTAAAAACAAAGCCCGTAAGAAAGTCGCACAAATGCACTTTTTCTCCAATTCCATCCCATTCTGAATTTTTTTCCAGCTTCCCAGTACATTGTACAGAATAATAAATGGTACCATTTTGAAGAACAATTTGTCCAGCAAACATTAAGACCTCGTATGGCTTTGTGAACGGGGAGTTTGGAAGGCGGGGGAGTCAAAAACGAAAATCGAAAAAATTCCACTGGCGGGAAGGGGTTAATATGACAACTTTTATGGAACATTAAGGCCCACGGCCGATTCTTACTAAGCTCTGCTCCTTTCTGAAGTGTAAAAACATCAATATACTTGAGAAATAATGAAAATCCAACCAATTCAGTGATGTCACACATCTGCTGTGCCGAGCTATCTACTAACATCAGTCTCAGTACATGTCCAATTACTCCATATAAACCTAATATTACCAAGCACAGGAGGAGACATCATATATATTGCATGCAGCTTCCTTTTTTTATTGAAAATTCAAAAATAAATGTCATTTATTTATAAGTAATAAAACTACGCCTAAAAAAGCAATGTAACATGTCATTATTTCTAGTCATGTTTACCTTGACATCGGTAAGTGACAGCAAAGTGCTTCTTATTTTTCCTCATAGATAAAGCTGTCACGTTGAGAATTCTAAGGTATATTGAAATTTGCATTTCTTCTGCTTGAAATCATGCAAAAGTCATGATTTTTATTATAGAAAAAACGTATAGTTTTTATTATACAAAAAAAGAAAAACTTGCCACTGCAATGCCCTTTTAGCGTTCTGTTATTCTTATTAATATTTCTGTCTATAGGTTATATGTGGTATTGCAGTTCAGCCATATTCACTGCACTGGGACTGAGCTGCAGTACCTAACACAACCCACAGACAGGTGTGGCGCTATTTGTGGAAAACAGATTTCTAATAGTGTACAATTCTGCAATGCCACACACAAGACTGGAGCTATTTCTGAGAAATAAAGCAAATACAACAATGGTCCTGCAAAAGACACCAAAAATGTGAAGAGTTAGGGGTCGCTGGAAGGTGGGCCGTCAGAATTTTTTTTTTTTATCTGGTGGGCCCAAGGAACCTCAGTCTGACACTGAACAAAGGTACAGTATGTATTACAATATGGGATAACTTCTAAGTTAACCTATTGCTGGAAATGGAACTATTCTCATTCACATGCAAAATACATGTAGTGTTTCCTTGTAGTGCTGGAGTCCTGGGTTCGAATCCACCCAAGGACAACACCGGCAAGGAGTATGTATGTTCTCCCCATGTTTTCAAGGGTTTCCTCTGGGTACTCCAGTTTCCTCCCATCTTCCAAAGACATTCTGATAGGGAATTTACATTGTGAGCTGTTTGGGGTCTCTTCTGACACCCATACTATACACTGGACAGAGCAGGAAGAAGATGGTTTCATGCCTTGTATAATGGTCATGTAACATCTCTGCCTGTTCAGGTCTCTGCGCCCCCCTCCGCTCGCACGCTGCGGCGAAGGAGGCATGTTCAGTTCGATTCCTTGCGTAGGGTTTGTGTTGCTCAGTCTGAACACAACACTGTCCTAGTACCTCTTGTCTGTAATTGAATTTTTACCGCACCCGTCTCCTGCACCTTTGTTTCTCTCTGCTCCTCAAATAGTTAATCTCAGTCTATCACCCTATCAAGTCTGGGGCGGGTTCTTCCTTCCTATTTATTGTTTGCTCACATTCACATTGGCGCTTTCTATTGCCTCGTGCATACTGGCCATTACTCCTTGCTGTTACCTGTATTCCTATTCCTGACCTCTGGCTTACCTTTGATTCTTCTCTTGGATTTTGACTCTGTACTGCGTTGCTCGTCTGTTACCGACCCCTTGGCTAGCTGACCTCCCTCTTTGTTGTTCGTCCTGTCCACATTCTGTGTTGCCACTTATATTAAGAAGGGACTGTTGACCAGTTGCTGGCTGTCGCCTAGAACAGATCAGGTAAGTAGCTAGGGACAGTTGAGGGGGGGGGGATGAGCTTTAGGGTCCACTGTCTTGTTGTGCCCCTCCCCCCAGGGTTCTGCAGAGGCACTGGGGAATTGCTCAACTGGCAATTCCCTTACAGGTCGGGTGCCATAACTGCAGCTCAGCTCCCATCGAACACAATGGGGGTTGAGCTGCAGTACTTATTTCCAGCCACTATAAAGGGAAAGAATATATCTGCTTCCTATGGAAAGGCCATAAATAAGAAAGAATCTTGGACTACCCCTTTAAGTATCAAATTTAAAAAAAAAAAAATCAATTTTGATACTTTTATGTCAAGTTTTTAACATTTTTCTCAAGCGCTTCCTTTGTAGTACAATGGTGGAAAGGTCATTCATTTGTTCCATCAATTTAGGAACCCCTTTTATACCCATGCCCCATGACTATGCTCTCTACTATTTTAGCCAATAGAACTAAAAAGCAACAAGATGTATTTTGTATTAAAACGAAAATATTAATTAAAATAATACCGCCAAAATGTTACCATGCAGTCACATATCCATTAGTTCTTCTACACCAGGTGTCTATTGGTCTTGATCTAAACAATCCCTATTCAGTGAAGAAACAAAAGAAAGGATGTATTACAATTTATATTGTAATGGATTTGTCATAGCCACCACTGATGAATTAAAAAGACATGACAACAGTGTGAACAGAACCCAATATTACTCAATATTCCTCATATACTGTACCATTGCAGCCATAAAGTGGCCAAATTAAAATGCTTACTTTTTATATAAAAAAATCATATAACAATATAATTGTCATATTTCCTTATAATTTATCATTACTACACAGAGCACTAAAATAATATTGCATTGCTTGATTGTAACCTGAACATTTAATAATTCTAGTGGCAAACTCAAATTTGTAAAGTTTTTGGACTGCAACTACACCCCAGGTTAGGTCAGTCTTCTGTTTTGTGCAATTGCTTTAAACATTTACATTCTCAGACATGTCTGCTTGCGGAGCTACAAGTTCAGATCTCATTTTTACTTACATATTTATACAATATTGATAATTATGTAATAGAATATAAAATAATTAATCATTTTATGTTGACCCTGGAGTCGGAGTTGGTCACTTTTTTCCGACTCCACACAAAACTGGCCCTGACTTCGACTCTACATTTCTGACTCCACAGCCCTGCTTGTGTCTCCTTCCACTTCCTGGACCTGGCTGCACGAGATGTGATTTTTGGGAGAAAATTGAGCTCATAATTCTTCTCAGGGATATACACACGTGGACAAAATTGTTGGTACCCCTTGTTTAATGAAAGAAAAACCCACAATGGTCACAGAAATAACTTTAATCTGACAAAAGTAATAATATATACAAATTCTATGAAAATGAACAAATGAAAGTCAGAAATTGCTTTATAACCATGCTTCAACAGAATTTTTAAAAAAAGAAAACTCATGAAACAGGCCTGGACAGAAATGATGGTTCCCTTAAATTAATATTTTGTTGCACAACCTTTTGAGGCAATCCCTGCAATCAAACGATTCCTGTAACTGTCAATGAGACTTCTGCACCTCTCAACAGGTATTTTGGCCACTCCTCATGAGCAAACTGCTCCAGTTGTCTCGGGTTTGAAGGGTGCCTTTTCCAGACGGCATGTTTCAGTTCCTTCCAAAGATGCTCAATAGGATTTAGGTCAGGGCTCATAGAAGGCCACTTCAGAATAGTCCAATGTTTTCCTCTTAGCCATTCTTGGGTGTTTTTAGCTGTGTTTTTTGGGTCATTAGACCCATGACCTGCGACTGAGACCAAGCTTTCTGACACTGGGCAGCACATTTCCCTCTAGAATCCCTTGATAATCTTGAGATTTCATTGTACCCTGCACAGATTCAAGACACCCTGTGCCAGATGCAGCAAAGCAGCCCCAGAACATAACAGAGCCTCCTCCATGTTTCACAGTAGGGACAGTATTCTTTTCAATATATGCTTCATTTTTCCGTCTGTGAACATAGAGCTGATGTGCCTTGCCAAAAATTTCGATTTTTGTCTCATCTGTCCCTAGGACATTTTCCCAGAAGCTTTGTGGCTTGTCAACATGTAGTTTGGCAAATTCCAGTTTTTTCAGATTCAAGTTATTTCTGTGAACATTGTGGGTTTTTCTTTCATTAAATGAGGAGTGGCAACAATTTTGTCCACGTCTATATATCATATTGCAGGTGAATAATACTAACCTGCGCTTCAGAAGAGGTTTGCAATAAGCAGGGTGCAAAGGGATGGCGTCACAGGCCCCAGGGGATTAGGCTTCTGTGGTCACGTGGTGCGAGCCAACATCATGATGCTTGTGTTAAAGTGCCATGATGTTGGTGGGACCCACATGATCGCTGAAACCCAATCACAGACCTCAGTGGTTCACTGGGCCTGTGTCACCCAGGAGACCAGAAGATGACTGAAAAGGACCCCAAGGGAGTGCCAAATGCCACGAAGAAGCCCAGGAGAGTCAAGGGACTATGAGTGTTAGGGGGTGTTCACACATAGGAATTTGACACTGATTCTGCCCAGATTCTGCCTTCCATTGTTTTCAGCAAGACGCTGAAAAAATATGTGTCTTGCCAAAACTTGCGAATATTTGTGCAGCGAATCTCGCGCGGCTCACCCATCCCTAAATGTTGCATGCACTAAACGCTACTTTATTTGCAAAGTTGCTTATTTTTCACCATTACAGTAGATCAAATAAATGGCATTTCCTTCTCTCGAACTGTATCAAAAAGTACAACTTTCCTTCTGTTCAATATGTTAAAGTAAAAATGCTCAAATTTCCTTTGATTTTCAAAAAAAATCCATCCTGAATGTGCAAACTCTGGAAAGTTTATTAATTGTAGATACTCAAACAGAAGCGAAAGATTTTAAGTAAATTAACAAATTGCTGTCAAGAATATTGAATTTATTAAATTAGAATTTTGCCCCAAAGGATTCTCTTGCATAAATAGGAAAAACTGGATTGTGTTAGGTCAGTGGGGTTAGAGAGCGTATAAATTTACTGAAACCCATGTGACTCTTAAAGGAACATTGCAAGGGAAAAAAATGATAATATGCCTAGTACAGGACCTAAAGGGAGTTTATCAGCACATAATTGTGATATAAACTAATCACGGTACGTTGTAGGGCTGTCAGCTCAGTTTACAAAGATGTATTTCTTATTGAGGACCGGTGCCCAACTCCTATAAAAATCATATTTTTATCCCTAGGCAAATAAGCAGAAAAGGGCTTTAGAGGTGCTTTCCATCAATGGGCTTCATGATCTGCTGCTGCTAACTGCGGCTCAGCTCCGCCCACTGGCTGCACTGTGTATGTCTGATGATGACACACTGTCCTCATCTGAAGCCGGCTTCCTTCACTTCTGGGAGCAGTGTGTCATCATCAGACATGCACGAGCTGAGCCACAGTTAGCAGCAGCAAATAGTGAAGCCCTTTGATGGAAATCAACGCCCCTAAAGCCTTTTTCTGCTCACTTGTATAAGGATAAAAGGACAAATTTTTACAAGAATGGAGCAGCGGTCATGAATAAGAAATACATCGTTGCAAACTGTGCTGACATCCCTACAAAATACTGTGATTAGTTTAATTTTGTGCTGACAGACTCCCTTTAAAGTGTAACTAAAGTTTCAAACAACTTGTGATTTTCTCGCAGTATTTGTGTCATTAACAAATTTTGTAATATACTTTATTAGCAAATTTTGTCTCTTTTCCGGGAAATCCTGCATTTCTTTATTCCTTCCCTTGTTTCTCTATTGAGAGCTGTCCCCTGCTTCACTATGTAAGGTGTACGGGTTTGTTTGTAATGCAGGAAGAAAAGGATGTAGGCATTATAAAACATAGAAACATGCTTCTGGTGTCGTATGAAAGAGGAGATTCTGAAAACACAAAGGGGATTCGGACATTTATATGCAGCTGCAGTTGATCCTAATCCGGACTGTATTTTCAACCAGTGATATCTCTGGAAATAGTAGAGAAAAGAGAATCTCTGCTTTCATAGGACACCAGAAGCAAGTTTCTACGTTTTTATCAATACTCCATACACAGTGAAGCAGAGACAGCTCTACAATAGAGAAGCAAGGGATGCAGAATTTCATTGAAAAGTGACAAAATTTGTTAAAAAAGTTACAAAATTTATTAATGACAAATGCTGCCAGAAAATCAAAAGTCCGAAAGTTCAGATACACTTTAAGGAGTTTATGACACAGAGATTTAAACTACTCCAATAACCCCTCTAGGCCCTGTACTAGGCATAAGATATTGCATTCCATTTTTCCTGGAGTGTCCCTTTAAATAGAAAAATTCCATGCAGGTCACTGTAATGCTACAATTATATGGCAACTTGCAGATGTACAATTGTCCCCATGGAACCCTATCCTAAAGGGACATCTCAGATAGCCCCTTTAATTTTTGGCATATATGCATATGGTTGTAAGTGGCCACTGAGAGGTCCTGACCTAGTCAGGTCCCCAGGCTCCCCGCTGTTGATTAATGGGAGGTGTTGTAATGAATCTACTGAGGAGATCCTGAGCATTTGTGTGCTACAAGACTGCCCAATGGGACTTGTCACTGCTCTTATTTGTTAATCTAGAGTTATAACTTTCATTCTGGGCCACACCACTGTGGCTGGAGCTGGAGGCAGAGAGTGAACTTCCCCTCTCAATTTAGTACATCCTTAGGCCCCTTGTAGACAACCATGTTGTGGGTCAGTGTGTTATCTAGGTTTTTGCCGGATGGCACACTGACCCATTCATTTCTGTTGGGCAATGCATACGATCATGAATTACATGGTCCCGTGTGCGGGCTGACAGTCCGGGCCGCAAAACTCAGGACGTGTTTCCGTGGCTCCTATTCATTGAATGGGCGGCACGCAGATGACATTGTGAGCAAACAACCTTAGGGTAAGTTCACATATAGGAATTTGGCACTGAATTTGACGCTGATTTTGATGCGGAATCCGCCTCAAATTCCACCGGAAATCCGTCTCCCATTTCAAAGGGAGACAGTAGCGGATTTTTTCCGCTAGCTGATTTTTTCAGCTAGCAGAAAAATAAGCATCCTGCTCGTTCTTCAGGTGGATTCTGCCTGAGAAATCCAATTGAAATGAATCGGAGGAGGAAAATATACCTTTTTTGCCAACCCGGAATTTGATGCAGAATTGGACGCAGAAATTGACGCGGACTTTGTCAAAATCTGCTAGCGGCATTTGGAATTTGTGCCTGCGCAATAAAGGCAAAATACTGTGGTACTTTCAAAATTCAGCGTCAAAATCCTCAATGGTTTTTGTTAAGGAGAAATTTTCTGCTTGGCAAATTCAGTCACATTCAGCATCAAATTCAGCATCAAATTCAGTGCAAAATTTCTACATGTGAACTTACCCTTAGAGGGTTCTAGCAGATGCTGGGTAAGTCTATATAGGTTTACATCACCATTGGCCCCTGGTCAGTAGACAGTAGAAGTTTAGGAACAGGAGATGAGCTTGAATTAAGTTTTGCTCATATGTGATGTGTACATGAACAGTCTCTGAGGCAAATTTTTACAAGACCTCATAGCTATGACTAGGTCTATTAAGCTTCCGGCACCCTTCAGGAGATCTCCAGCCTCCAGCCTTGGAATTGGAGGCTAATTTGTGGAACTTTAAAGGAAGAGAACACTTTGAGACAAGTGAAAGAGAAAACTGAGTCTAAGAACTAGAACTTCCAGACCCATCCCTAAGTCTTTCCTCCAGCTCAGAAGCCTCAAGAAACTGTACCACCATTATTGGATGACTGTTTGCAAACTGTTTGGAAGTTCGATGTGCTTTGCTGAACCACAATAAATAGCCATGACTTATTTCCAACATTACCACCACTGTCTCCTGCACCACACCATCAAGGGCACCCCAACCACCATCAGAGTGGAGACATTACTAGAGAGAGTACAACTACCCCCAACATACACACTGCAGGCCCATCCCATCGTTGCACCAGCCCTGAGGACTGTGAGAGATTCTGGTCGAGATGACTACAGTGTCACAATGACTACTACTCCCATCTGCTTCCTTGCCCCCCAATGGGTTGCTGCAAAAGTTAATTTTCTTGCCAATGATATCTCTATCAGAGGCCACAAATCTACATTTCCACTTCTGATTAAGTTCCCTACTTGGCACTGTTTTTAGTTTAATGGGCAAGAAACATCTGACAGACCGCCTTAAAAGACACTGTTCACCTATCCACAGGACCCCACACAGATCAGATGTTCTTGCAGTGTCTGGGCAGCGGAAGCCATAGTAGTAAACAAGGAGCGTGTGCAGGCTGTCCTAGTGAAGTAATAGGAGTGGTCCTGCACTTCCATGGAACCACCACTATACAGTGGACGGAGCCTGCACGTGCTCCCTGTTCATTCCCATAGCTTTTGGCATCCAGATGCTGCTGGAACAGCTGATCTGTGTGGGGTCCAGGTGTCAGACCTCCATCAGTATGAAAAATGGATTTGGGGCTGGACAACCTCTTTAACTATATACAATATTTGTAATTGGACAATCCCTTTAAAAGTAATGTGATAAGTAGTTTAGATAATCTCCTTGCAATATAGTGCAGTATTAACCCTTTCTATCAGTAATCGGGTGTCTGACATCTTCACAGGTGGCCATGATTGTGGAAGAGAGTTCAGGTAGATGAGTGACCCTCACCCTACCAACCCCACCACCGTCTGCTGTATACTATAACAGGTACTATGATAGAGTCATAGGCTTATCCTACTAAAAACACATTATATGTTCTAGCCCTGTACCTAAATGACTTGGTCGAGGTTTATCTCCTGCCCGATCATTTTGCTTGTGACTTTATACTTATACAGATACCCCGCCACAATACGTCTATTACTGATAAAATACAAGCTAATAGTGGTGAAGTGACAATGTATGATACCTGCAGATGACAGCTATTCAGGTACACAGGAAAATGAGCGCTATTTGGGTCAGAGTGACTCCGCAAATGTATAATGGCTCCCACAAAGAGCTGTATTCATGCACTGGCAACAGGTACAGTATATATCAATTTACTCTAGTTAACTTTTCACTGTTGTAAATCAGGCAAGCGTGGCAATTTATTACTTCTAGTGTATCCACGGGCATCAATGGAGGAGCAGCAGATATAGCGGGGACAGATGTCTGAGCACAGGTAGAGGAGGTGTGAGTCTTCAGATCAGTTTCTGGGCCGTGTAATGAGAGGTAATGCTGAGGCTGAGAACTGAGCAGCCCCAGGCCAAGAAGCTTGTGCTTACAGCTGCTGGGTCCTGCTTACTCGGGTGGATGATGGAGCAGATTGCGCTGAACCCGTATTATCATCGCCTTCACGCCAGTTGTTATATATTCAGCATACCGTTCTTGGATGGGGAATGTGTATGTATGCACTTCATGAATATTTATCTATATAGTAAGGTCGCCATGTCGTGGCAGGCGGATCACACAATATGATAAAAATATGCGCAAAGAAACTTCAAGTTTTATAGATGGTACATATGGTCGTAATGCAATGTAAAGTAATAGGATATTACAACAGTATTAATTCTGGCACCCCCATCTTCACCATCTATCTATCTATCTATCTGTCTATGTATCCCTCTATTATTTATCTATCTCTCTATCTCATATCTATCTATTTATCTATCTAGACACTTCTTCCTCTTCTTCTTCTTCTTCTTCTTCTTCTTTCTCCCCACCATCTATCTATTATCTATCTAGACATCTATTATCTATCCTATCTATCTATCTATCTATCTATCTATCTATCTCATATCTATCTATCCCTCTATTATCTATCTATCTATCTATTATCTATCTATCATCTATCTATTATCTATCTATCTATCTAGAAACAAAAAATTCAAGGCAGCACATCAAAAGAGTGGGTGCAAATCCAAGGCATGCGGCTCCTTCCCAATATACAAACAGATCAAAGTGACAGCACTCCAAAAAATGTGCATATCCAGTGTGTTTATTTCAAGGCGACGTTTCGGTTCTCACCTAGAACTTTCTCAAGGGTTCTTTTTTTATCTATCTATCTAAAAAAAGCAATTGTAGCAGCACCAGCAAATCTGGGTATCGTCCAAAGGGGTTCCTAATAGAAAAAACAATACAGACTGGCAGCAACTTGTAGAGATGGAAAATGTCCTTTTATTGGAAAAGCAGTACACCACGTATCGGTTCTCACAGGAACCTTTCTCAAGTGTAAATGAACACATCTACTCCAATGCAATTTATGTAAGAAACTACCAATCCCCGCCCTTGTAACAAAGAGCCAATCATTAGTTTCCTATAGACACCAAGTTCTATATACAACATATACTTTCATTAAAACCACATGAAACAAGGTATAAATGAACATACGTAATATAGTGCATCAAACCGTGGCTATAACCACCATATTACCTAACAAAGGATGTATAATGTCCTGCTCAGGTACTGCACGTTATTCCGGCGTACCAATAACTCTAATGTGCCTGCTGAATCACCTGGGCCAGTGCACAAACCTAACTAATGCCCCACCTATGTCTACATCATAGATCCATACCACAGTGGAAAACCTCCACTAGCTAGAACACATCTAACTTATGTCATATTAGAACCACACGGAGATATAGGGTATCTATCATAGAAGCTTTTACAAAAGAAAAAAATGCCCAAATTGATACACTACAAATATATTCTTTATTGATGAAATACATATTCTAATCACATGGAGAATGGGCGCCATATGGACGTTGATTTTTGCATTAGAATATAGATTTCATCAATAAAGAATATATTCGCCTATATATTGATGTGATTTTTCATAAAATTTTATTAAGGGGATGGCTCCGATTGTGTGCGGATAGGTCTGTGTGCAGACAGGCCTGTTTTTGAGTGATTTTTTGGTAGACATGAAAGCATAGTTATTTACCTATCTTTTTTCTGCCCCTTCTGTCCCCTTATTTCCATTATATATATTGTCTATTGTCAGGACGAGACAGGTCCTCCAGGGCGAGATAAACTCTAAGAGATGAGGACCCTGAACACAGGATCCCTTCTATTACCTCGAAGGTTCCTAAGATGGTACATGACTATGGGTTTTCGAAAAAGGCCAGACTCTTTAACTGAGCTAGCATGACTTACTTGAATCTTTCTTTATTCTCCTTTTCTTCTAAAAATACAGCTTACAACACCTACGGTACTGTAAAACAAAGTCTCGCTGCTTACTATGGTTAGGCGGAGTGAGTCATAGGTGCCTACAGGCTGCACCAGTATAAAGCTAGCCCAGTTTGTTGTGTTGTACTGTATTTGTTCTTTTGCCTTTAAAGCTTATTGTCTTCAGTATATCAGGTGGTAGGCCTGTGTATTATTATGGCTTGCGACCTTGAAGTTAGTTACTCTCTGTAGACGGCTATATAGTGAAGATGAAGAGTATGACAAAAGAACAGCAGATTACGGAAACTTCAAATTCCCTAAAGCAATAATACATTGTAAAATCAATGCTCGGAAAGTAATAGAATGGACTAGGTAGTTGTTAGTGAGTCTGAGAATCTACCAGAACACAAAGGACCATTCGAGGTGCCTTATGAGAATGTTATGAGGTTAGTAATCTCATTGGATTTAGCTAATTTTGATTTCTGGTGACCACATTAATGGAGATTCTTCCATATATCCTATCTTCTCTGCTGGTCTTTTGGTCTTTAGGTCTACAGGTTTTTCAGTGGCCTGTTTGTGATATGGAATAAGAGGGACCATAAATAGCCCAAAGGGATGTTTCAGATACAGAGATTGATGGCTAAAAGCAATAGGCTCTTGTATTACTTACAGGGATGCACAAAGAAGAAACAGTGGGCTGTGTTGGACTGAGGTTCTTTCCGCCCACCAAATAAAATGATCTGGGGGCTCATCCTTGAACAACCCTTAGGAAATAGACCACAGTACTCTTCAAATTTTGGTGGCTTTTGCCGGACCACTATTATGTTAGAGCCTCAGCCCACTGGAGGATCCTCTGGAACTCTGCCACTGGGGGGCACAATCTCTTCAAAGAGGTTGTCCAGAATTGCTAATACATGGTTGCTTTCTTCCATAAACAGTGACACACTTGTCCACAGGCTGCATGAGGTATTACAAAACAGTTCACAGCCAGACACAACCCCTGGACAGATCCTTAAGTATGAATGACGGTATGAGGTGTTATAAATGATGTTATGACACTCAACTCATTTCATGTGACTATGGGGCCTCCTGAGGCACCCAGGAGGCCAGAAAAGCCCAGAAGAAGACCTAGAGAGACACAGCAAGGAGACCTAGAAAAAGTGAACAAAGTCTATAGTCTGATAATAATTTCACTTCCAGTGAGCGAATCATTTGGCCAAACTGTCAAAACCTGATACAAAACAAATCTTCAGAGGTTCACCCATTTCCACACTTGTACAAGGTTCAGTCTCACAAGAAATACCCCTTTTACTTTATGAGTTGACACTTTAGCAGGATAGTAGTGCACTACCACTATACTTACACTACAGTAACATCTACTGTTTCCATTCAGTTCTCTCTCTTTCACAGTACAAGCTCTCACTGCCAGCTAGTCTGGGTCCATACTCTATCTCAGTGGTTCCCAAACTGTGGGTCACGTTGCCCTGGGGGGGGGTCTTGTGAAGACTGCTGGAGGGTCGCAAGGCATCAGTGGTAATTCTGCTCACAAAGATCAGCAGCCACTGCACAACTTTCAGCAGTGGGCACAGGGGAGGTGAGCAAAAATAGCAAACAGTTATACTCACCTCTCTTGGGCAAGTCCCAATGTCCTCCTCTGACTGACATCACAAACTGTAATATGGCCTAAAAATTCACATTGGGTGTGCTGACGTCATAACAATGGGTCAATGCGTCATGGCGCATTTTCTCTCTGCCGATTTTTGGCGGTTTCTACGGTGGAGTCTTCAATGGAGATGTGGACTTAGCCTTAAATATACAAAGTCTCTAGCCCAATCCAGTTGCATGCCAAATGTTGCCAGTGACATAAGTGCAAGACTCAAGATCCTGCTGTTATTCTGACAGGTACAGTCATGACCTTGTGCCTTCAGTTATCACACAGGTCAGCCCTTTCTATGGACATTGACACTACCACTTTGCACAACAAAAAAAAAAGCAGCCCCGTAACGACTGCAAATGATCCCTTCAGAGTCCTCAATTATCACATTGTCTACTTTGAACCACGGACACACTAACTTCAGTTGTGATGAATTTTGGGTTGTCTACGGGCTGCATTCATAATAGGGGTGCAAAACAGCACACATATTATGATATCCACAGGGGAGTAGCTATAGAGGATGCAGACTGCAGAGGTAACAATCACTACTGGGCCCTGGAGCCTCTGGGGGTCCAATTGCCTCCTTATAGCATAAGAAAACACCAGTATTATAGATGGCACATGACAAGAAGGGAATCTGATGCACGTTTTGCATGGAGTCCCAGAAGCTTCAACTGATAATACTGGAGTTCTACAACACTTTAGACATGTCTTTGACAACTGAGCTGTCAAAGGGATATTCTGGTTAGAACAAGGTATTTTGAATAGGGGGTAACTTGCTGATCCTGGGACCCCCACTGATCATGTGAATGGGGGTCCTATTCTCCCTCCTGAATGGATCAACAGGTCAAGCATGCACACTGTTGTTCCATTCATTCCTTATGGGAATAGCCAAAAAGCGAATGAAGAGACTGCACAATCGCAACCAGTCGCTCCACTTCATTTCTTGTAGTCGGTCTCCACCAATCAGAAAATTACCCTCTATTCTGTGCATAAGTGGAATACCCCTTTAAAGAGTTCACTGCGATGTAAACCATAAATCCGCTTGTAGCATACAGGCATAACTAAAATGCGAAATTTAGGTAGCACATAAAAGCTGCATCTACTAATTGTAGTTATAACAAGTCATTTATAGACACATATCCCGCAGCTTTTCTAGTGAAATAAATAGCAATTCCGAGTGAGATTTAATTGAAGACATATTTTACACTCGCTCTTTGATGGTAATTTCCCTTTAAATATTCCGCCGGTGTATATAAATAAGGGTTTGCGCTTTCTCCAGTGTAATATTATTTCACATTGCGTTTTGGGTGTTGACGATCATACTTCCCTCCTTAAGAAATACTGCCCATCCAGCGTCTCCTATTCATGTGTTGTAAAGCTGTCTTGACTAGCTGGGGAAAATCTTATCTCCGATCAGTCAAATATAGCAGCTGTACAATCTTCAGAACAAGCAACATCAGAGGGGGGATGTGATACAATCAGTCAAATACAGCGCAGAGAGGGAATTCGACATCTCACGCTAGAAAAACATATTTCTCTCTGCTAAGCCAGGAAGGCAGACTCTGTAAGCCTCAATTTCCCAGCTTGTCTAGGTCTATAGTAAGCAGAACAACTGCCAAAGGAGACATATCCTAAAAAATGATAATGTTGTAGTAGACAGAGGTGTAACATGAAGCTCCTGGGCCCCAGCTGAAAGTCGAAACCAGGCCCCCAGCAATAATGTATTGTTTATGGTACTGGCCTCCTCCATACCTTATAGACTGCCAAAGACCCTCTGCACCTCTCAAATTACGCCCCTGTTAGCAAAGGTTAACCTACCTTGCCCAGACGTCTGAATGGCCAATATGTCATAATTAGTGTTGGGCGATTCGATTTGTAACAAACGGGATTCGACCTGAATATTCCAAATTGTTCAGTTTTTAACTAAACTGGACTAAAATGGCAGCTGTGACATGATTTGTGGTAAATTATTATACTCTGACATCTTTTCAGACCTCACAGTATAATAGGTGAAAGCCCAAGGGAAGTGTAAAAAATAAAAACATTTATACTCACCTTCCTTCATCTCTTTGGGCCTCCTTGCACCACTGAGGCCTGTGATTGGGTCTCAGTGGTGACATGGGCACGCCAAGCGTTATGACCTCACAGTGTGCCTATGTCACTACTGAGGCCCAATCACAGGCCTCAATGGTGACGCCAGGTGCATTATGTCACAGAAGAGGCTCAGACGCCAGATCTGGCACTCTTCTGTGACGTCACGTACCTGGAGGAGGAAGACATAGATTTCTGAATGCTGTGAGGGGGCCCAAAAGAGGTGAGGGGAGGTGAGTGTAAATGTTTTTTATTTCTTACACCTCCCGTGGGCCTCCACCTATTATACTCTGAGGTCCAGAGAAGACGATGTTCATCAGTCAGTAGGGGTTCTATTGTATGTCTGCTTGTGGAGACAACCTTTACAGGTGTATGGAGTCCTAAAGGCCATGCATGCTCTGCTAGGAATTCTGACAAAGTATATAGAAATAAATAGCCACATCAATGGCCTCTTACCTAGATAACCAGTACCCCGCTCTGCACTGATGAGCAGCAATAATCCAGGAATAGCTGTCTGTAAATGGGTGTCCATTCCTCTTATATCGGAAAACGTACTGTATTTGCATATTCTATAACACCTATTTCCTAAGTGGCCATGCCTGGAAGGCCCTTAGCTCTTATGTGTAGCAAGACACAAATATTTAATAAGCGGCAGGCTTTTTCAATAGCAGCATATTTCCTGGCACCCTTCCATTCCACTCTAGGGGCAATTTCTGACCAGACAAGGATGATATAATTAAAGAAAGTAAAAAAGCGGTCCATATCCCAATGAATGACAGAAATTAATTTCGTGAGTCTAAACGAATAGAGGTCATTGCCACCAGCCTGGATCACTAAAACAACAGGACCCTGCACAAGTTTGCTGAAGGCAACGATCTCTGGAAGGATCTGCAACCACTTAAGGCCTCTGACGGCCTGCCAGGACAGATTGGCTTGCCAAAATCTAAGAATTAATCTACCTGGTCTTCACAAAGCTCCCTGAGCTGTAAATAAATTTAGGAATGGCCAAGAAGCCAAACCACCTGATTCCAAAACCGCGATACGACCTTGTTGCAGCTGCCTGTAAAGTCTTAACTAAAGGCCAGAGTTGTTCTTTACCAATTCCCACAGGTAAGTTGGCCAAGGCATAACCTGTGATTCTGCTCTGGGATGTAACTCCCTGAAACAAAGCCACCACTAGAAAGACAGCCAACTATATTTGAGAACTCCCCAGAAATGGGAGAATTGGCCTAAACGTCAATGTCAAACTATAAGCATTTGCAAACTAAATGTCTGTGTAGAGCCAGCGGCAGATTTATCAGGTTCCTCACCTTTTCTGAAACACTGAAAAATTGAGAAAGAACCAGCACAGATTAAACACTTGTGTAAAATGACACAATACAAAAAAAAAAAATCTTGTTGACCCAACAGACCCCAGGCTTCCAACTACCTGCCCCTACAGGTTTTACACTAGAGGTAGAGAGAAATGGAAAGGAAGGTGTCTACTAAGCATGCATGAGCTTGTTCCACACATCTGTCTACTTGGATGCCCAACCTGCCTCTGGGAACATGACAAAGTACCTCCTAAACTCCTCATCATTATGCCACTAAGCCGTCCAGCCATGGAATTTATAAGGTGAGTGGATGGTATCTAAGCAAACAAATAGATCAGGAGCTTTTTCTGGATATCATTGTCTTTACCGCTTGCATGCAACTACTAAAGGTTTAGTGACTTTCACTTTTTTATTGTCAGACTTCTCCAAACAAATTTCTTTGCCAACAGTAAAATGATCAGGGAATATCAAAGACCATACACTATATTGACATATTCAACCGTATTCATTTTTTTCTCTAACTTCATTAAACAATTGTGTGCTCAATGGGGCCACACTACAAAAATAAGAATCCTGGATATCAGGATCAGAAGGACCACTAGCTGTCTCTTGCCAAGGAACATGCCCCACTGGGAGGGACAACAATGGAAGATGCTGCAGAAATTGAACTTGGATCCAATTTTCTAACAACATTCTTACAATTACCATTAACATTTTATTATCCTGACCAGACATATCTTAAGAAGAGTTTGTCCATGTTTATAAAGCATAATAATGGAGTGTGCCAACACCAAACTTATCTCTCTGAACACAGGACGTGGTGTAGGGTAGCCATGTCAGAAGAACCACCAGTTGCTCTTATAATGGAACCAAACCTTTATTAGTCTTTATGGATATGGGAAAACCTCTCAAGATTTGTTTCATTTCAGGTTCGGATGACTCGGGACCAAGATTAAAGAATCTATATTGGTGTTTTACTGTGGAGTTCTAAGGACAGTGAGAATCAAGAATGGTCACACACGATTGATATAAATGATTTAATAAAATAATAGAAAATAGGAAAGCAGATACAACCAAGCAAGTATGAGATAACCAAAAAGAAACAAGATTTACAATTTAGGGGAACCCATGAGTCATACTAGCTGACACCCCAAGATACACAAGCAAATCAAAGATGAAAGGAATCCAAGCAGACGTCTGGTCAAATGTGTTGGCTGGCATAGAATATTCGGATTATTTATGGTGCTCCAATACATATTGCTATATAGAACGTTCCACAAGCTGCATGTATGCATGTCTGAGGGTCTCCTGTTTGACCTTATACATTTTGCATCATACAGTACCAAGACATTCTAAGAACCAGAACTAAAGTGAAAGCATCATCAAGAAGTAAGTTTAACCCTTGTCAATACAATTGAAGAAATACAGAATAGGGACTTGCATACCACATGTTACAGAACATTTCACAAGCACTTCAGTCAGTTTCCGCAAGGCACCAGCCATCACTCCCACAGATAATGCTCCTACAATCATTCATTGACCAGGTCTTTGGCTCTTCATGACATTGTAGCTGTTTTACTGGATGTCACAGGTTGGACCACCAAATGGACAGTTTCAGTTGACTCTGCAATAATGATAAAAAGGCACAAAGGCTCCATTAAGTTTAGCAAGCTCTTTCCCTAGTGTGACCTAAGGATCATGCCTCAGCCAATGCAGGTCAAACCATAGCAGGTGCCAAAAGAAATTCCCCTGTTGCACAATTACGAGGTGAAGCTACAGTCCCGCCTTACACATTGCAGCCCCAAGGAAAACAGTAATCAACACACTGTAATATCAACAGCAATACAGCATATCTACACATCGGTCAACATAACAAGTACAATACCGAATATACTCTAATAAACAGGAGTCGCTAACCTGTCTTGAGTAGGAACACTATATGTGGCCATCTACAGTATAATCAACTACCTAAAGTTACTAAACTGACTACAATGGTTGGCCTGGAGATGGTAAATTAGGAGGGAAGAATAAAGGATTCTGAGTTAAGAAAGAGGTCCTCTCCATCTCTTGGCCAAAGAAGATAGTGGACATAAAGAAAGCCTCTCACTCTGGAGGACCCGTCCTGCATTACACAAACCCCCTTACTTTAGATTTCCTCAAAGATTACAGATAATAACTGGGGGTCCCAGCAAAGAAGACTTTGTAAACAGCTTATTCCTAAGGGACCCTTTTGTCCTTCTCTAAGACAAGACGACATAACTTCAGAGTCACCATGTTCTTGATCATTCCACTGGTTCCTTATCAACGTGAGTAACTTTCCTTCAATATATGCATTAATAAAATGCTAATGCGTGATCTCTTATCACCTGCCTCCATCATCTGTTCCTAGGCTTCACTCCCCCACACACCTTTCTACACAGCAATCCATTACAATGTGGCTGGAAGGATAGCTCTTTATCTCACTGATCCATCACTTTTCAGACTTCTCGCTAGTTTTCAGATCTAAAGTATCATTCCTGCATTCTCTACATCCTATTAGCTCGATGTTTGTCATATTCTATAGTCTCTTGGCATTTCCATTATGCTTTTGTATTCCTTGATACATTCAGCATACCACCTCGCATTGCATCTGGGTTTGCCTGTAAAGGTAAGTCTAGACATCTTCACGGTGACACAATTGATTGAAGTACTTGAAGAGGTCTCAATGATACGTAACATAAGGTTTACATAAGGTTTATTTCAATACATTTGGTGGTGGACTAAATTGAATTTCTTGATATTCAACTTACTAGCTCCATGAGAAGCGTTGTTTCTACAAAACAACTACCATTCACTCTCAACTACGCCAAAGACGGAAAGTTCCTTCTTTGTTAGTCAGATGGTGGAGAAAGTTTAGAAGCGTTGTTTTTACAAAACAACTACCATTCACTCTCAACTACGCCAAAGACGGAAAGTTCCTTCTTTGTTAGTCAGATGGTGGAGAAAGTTTTGAACGAAAAAATAGTTCCTTTCCTGATATGGTCATTTATTAAATAGTTGCCTTCCATTTCAATGGGTGTCATGTTATATATTTACCCTGTAGTGGCCACTGTGGAGAAATGTGTTGCCTTCAGTGGCTATTCCAATGGGTTTTCAAAATCTAGACTGCATTGTTATTAGTCAATTGTCAGCTGTGAACTACATGAAGTGGATGTGGCTGTCAGGGGCTAATGTACTCCACTCACTCAATGTTGCACTCACCCTACACCCAAGCTGCAAATTGAGTCTAAGTCATACCCCAACACATTCTACACACCCCAGATAAATGCTGCCACCACTACTAGCTTTGAAGGGTTTAGCATGAACTCCACTCACAGATGCACAAGTCTCCACACTTTAAAAAGGTAATGGGCTTGTAGAGCAAAACAGTTTGTAAAATAAAAGGGAGAAAAAATAGAAAAACCTTGTAAATTATAGTTCTTTTGTTTCTATATAGTTATTATTATTATTATTATTATTATTATTATTATTATTGTTTATTTATATAGCACCATTAATTCCATGGTGCTTTACATTTGAGGGTTTACATACGGTACACAAGATATACAAAACAGATAATACTAATAGTGACCAACTGGCACAGTGGGATAGAGGTCCCTGCCTGCAAGAGCTTACAATCTATGAGGGAAGAGGGATAGAGACAGAAGGTGGGGGGAGAGGCTGTTCAGGTGGTGGTGTGGTGACAGTAGCGTTATTGGAGGTTGTAGGCCTTCCTGAATAGGTGAGTCTTCAGGGCCTTCTTGAAGCTTGTGAGTGTGGGGGTCAGTCTTATGTGTCTTGGTAATGAGTTCCAGAGTATGGGGGATGCACGGGAGAAGTCTTGGAGACGATTGTGTGAAGAGCGGATAAGAGCAGAGCGGAGTAAGAGGTCTTTGGTGGATTGGAGGTTACGTGCAGGCAGGTAGCGGGAGATTAGGTCAGAGATATATGGAGGGGACAGATTGTGGATGGCTTTGTATGTCACTGTTAGTAGCTTGAACTCTATTCGCTGGGCAACAGGTAGCCAGTGAAGGGATTGGCAGAGGGGAGCGGCCGAAGAACAACGGGGGGAGAGGTGTATTAGGTGAGCAGCACAGTTTAAGGTGGACTGGAGGGGGCGAGAGTGTTAGCTGGGAGGCCATGGAGAAGGGTGTTACAGTAGTCTAGGCGGGAGATTATGAGGGCATGGACTAGCATATTTGTAGTTTCAGGGGTGAGGGTGAGGAAGGAGCGGATTCGATGGATATTCTTGAGTTGGAGGCAGCAGGAGGTGTTGAGGGTTTGAATTTTGGAGGATCTCAGATGGGATGGCTAACACCCAGCTTGTTACTTCTCCAAAAAGGTGTGACAAAGTTGTCATGAAATCCACAGTTTTTTCTAATGGTGAGCCCTGGCTCATTCAGACATGCACTCTCTATTCGTGAGTCCCATCTAATTCAGATGCTCCTTTGTCATTACTGATTTAGGGATGGATTCCCCAGACTTTCTTATGCCTGGCTGGCTTTCTGGTATCAGCCATCTATTAAAGTCATAAACCTTATTTGGGTTGTAAGTTTGCAACTACCAAAGTAAAGTGCCACTCAATGACAGAGGTGGCAAAAGCAGATAACTATAAAAATGTACACACATAAACAATGCAATTCACTAATAATACATACACACTGAAGGTTTTTCATTACACTATGTATATGCGAATTATGTATCTGGGGAATGGAGTATAATTTAATGTTCATGTATGGTATGCCTGGACTTGTAAAAGTGTTTGGCACCACTTGCCAGGCATATCATATGTATATGTGGTACCCAATGAGATATGGCATATTCCCAAAACAAGTCATATATCTCTGGATTTAGTGAAGGCTATTAGCCCATGTAGTCACAGGTGGGAGGTTCCAGGAAGGGGGCTGGGGTTAGGGTTCCATCAAAAAGAATGATGTCTGGATCCCTATGTGTCAGATATTTGGAAATGCAGTCTCGTCTGTAGGTCTGTCCAATAATTCTTGCTGAGCTCCCAGCCAGGCTTGAAAAAGCTTTGTTTTATTTTATTCCCTTTTTAATTTGATATTGCTTGCTTGTATAAATCTTTTTATTGCAATTTTTCTTTTCCTGTACTTTTTTTTGTATATTAAAGCAAAAATTTTACAAGGTTGTCCTTGGCACTAAACATCCCCACATTTCTTAAGAGAGTAAATATCGCTTAGGCTCATTATCTTTTTTGCTTCCTATTGTGTACCAGAGGGTATAGTTGTGAGTGGTCTGGATATTTCAGTGTCTCACCTATAATAAAGTGGCAGATGGTGGCAGCTATTATGAAAGTGAGCATGGAAGCGGAGTCTCCCTTTACGGTCACAGCCAGGATCACATGTGAGGTGAGTAGGTTGTACGGAGGGATACATGACATCGGCAACTAGAGGTAGATGGTGGTATTAAATGTTAAGTGTCAGATTGTTCTTTCCACATTTGAGCTACTAACATGTTTTCCCCCCTTAATGGGGTTTTTCCATGAACATAACCATATTTAAATTTGTAGAGAGTTAAAAATTAAACATTTTTGCAAAATTATCTAATTAAAAATGTTGCAGAGATGTCAGAGCCCTGATTTCCTTATTGTGTCCAGGTTGTCAGGCATGAACACTAGACGCTTGAGTAGATGACCAGGCCACAATATGGAAATCATGGTTATGTTTCTGAGAAGCACCATAGCATTTATGGTCGTATCCATTGGCAACCAATCAAGCTAACAGACTTTCACCATTAAGATGATTAGAGAAAATCTTTAAAATTCTTTTAATTACTTATATTTGAAACATTTAAATGTTCATAGCTGCTTTTTGCAACTTTGTTCTAGCATACATCTTACTATCTTTCCACAGATCAATACTTCTTCCTCTTCCAAGGTTGTAGCCGAGGAGAGTGTAGAAGTAACACATGGACCCTGGTGGCCATAATGTTCCACAGATTAGGCATCTTCAAGTTCCTTAATCTTTACTTTTTTCCACTACTGGTGAAATGAAGGACTTGCTTCTGCTGTGGATATATGTCATCGCTGAGTAGTGGCAGATATTTCTTGTTTAGCATCAAAGATTACTTGTCTTCAAGTTTTCGGCGCCCATATGATGTGGGACAGCCTGTCTCAGGGAAAACTTTTCTAACTGCCACAAAAGTAGGGGAGCACCACTGTTCCCACTTGTCTCTTCAGCATAATACTAAAACATGAGGACCTCTGTTGTAGCAATCAGTGGTCAGCGGTCACCCAGAGTGATCATGTATTCATGGTGTTTTTGGTAAAACCCCTTTAACTTTTCTTACACTTACTCCAAATCTTTCAATGTATACACAAATTCACTCTAAATTCCCATCAGTTAGATGATATATTGGCATAGGCATAGTCTAGGGGAAACTTCCTTTCTTGTTCACAATGTAGTCTGAAATCATTTATTTCACCATGGGACGTCCTAAGGGTAATCATTTTACCCGATTTTGAGGTCTTTCATGTTTTGCAACTACTTTGATAAAATGTTGTCATCACCTTTGACTGAAGATCGTGAGTATGAGTTCCTTAAGTTGTCCAAGGCCAAGTAACATGACCTCTTTAGTATATGAGACACGTTAGATTGATAGGTACAGGGGCTTGTAGCCCAGAGTAAACCAACAAAAATACGCAGAATAAAACACAAGATGAGCTGTTCATCTGAAGAGTAAAAATAGGTTAAAGCTCACACGGAAAATGACTATCCAACATGGGCAGATCCTTCGAAGAACAGGTGGATTGAAAATTACAGCTCCACTGTCAATATTTTCTTTTCTGTCCCTCATAAAATATAGAAAAGGCGGATGTATTCCTTCTGTCGCCGTGTTTGAAATCTCATTGCACAGTTGATAAGAACCGATTGCCCAAGAGAAATGAAAAGATAGAGGCTCCTGACAGTCCAGAAGATACAGAACGCAACACTCATGTGTCTAAGTGACACAGTCCAGGAAACATGATTGTGAGATCCAGCTAGGAGATCTCCAAGATGACCCCAATCACTGAGAAGTCTTGGGAAATTATATTCACTGCCTGAGCTCTTTGGGAACCAACGTAACGAGAAATGCAGGAGAAAACCTCTCAATGAGACTGACAGGTCATAAAATCCAATCATTCCAAGGAGAGGTCAAGTCAAAAACCAGTGATGCTTTGTATGATAAGCGGTTTTACATTTTTTTACCATAGCTGGTGATCTTCTACTTTCATATGTATTTACAGGAAACAAAAACAGCTAATAGTTTAGGTCCTGTACATTTTTTTATATGCTAGGCAGGTTCCTTATTTATTATTTCCAGGTACAACAGGAAGAAAGTTCACAACGTCAGAGGTACCACTCAACCCTTTGTTAATGTGGTTGTCAATGAAAGGGTTCTCCAACCCGAATTACGGTGAAATAGGAAACCATGGCACACATTTTTCTTTGATACATTACTCATAAATTAATTTATTGATACATGGACAAAAAAAGAGTGTAAACTATCAGCACAAATAGGAGCATTACACTTAATAGGATAAAAAGATCTATAATATACTGTATTACAATGTTTCACTTTATGAAAGACCTTTATCATCCTGCCTCCAGTCCATTTTATCACAGATCACGCTTGATAAAGGTCCTTCATAGGCCATAACATTACGTTATATTTGATCTGTTTATCCTACTATTAAGTGGAATGCTCTTATATGTGCTATGGATGGTCTAATACATGATTTGTGCTCTCTTCCTTTTTTGGACTTGAACCTATAATAATATAATAATAATAATAATAATAATAACAATACATTTTATTTATATAGTGCCAACATATTTGTGACAATATTATTTGTGACTTATTCATGAAAGAACAGTATGTGTCGTGATTTCCTACTCAAAGTCATGTTTTTGTCCCCTGCAGAGGTCTAAAATAAAAACAAATTTACCTCTCCATTTTGGATCCAGCGGAGAGTCTTCATTGGGTCCCCTGATCTTCTGCCCACACATGAGCTCATCAGCTAGTGGATAAGCGGTGACAGTCACTATTACCGCTCCCTGATCAATGGTTGGCTACATCGCTCATGTGCATGGCAAAAGTCGGGGAGACCAGTTATGAATATCTCCTGAGTTGTCTCTACCACCTCAGAGAATCCTATTCCTAACAATTTTATGTCCACCATCCATCCTGTCATGTTTTCCTGTACCCAAGTTCTGCCTACCACTGGGATGACAAAAACACAAAAATATGCAAACAATATCGAACCCACTTGGAAAAAAATTGCAATGGACAGGAAATGTCAACCATACTCCTCTTCGACTGAAAATGGGTGCCATCACGTCCCAATTCTGGCTATAAATGTTTCCTGAACTTTCTCCACCGTAATGTAAAAGCTTAGCCCTTATACAGTAATTAACCCGTCAAAGCCTTTATGTCCACCACCCCTGTCATGTTTTCCTTTACCTAGGTTCTTGTAAGCTTCTTGTACCTCCTGACTTTTTATTAGAAAGAGATTTTATTGCAGAAAATCTAAAGGTGACGGTTGCTATTAAAAGCTATGTGAACTTTGTGAAATTGTTGTTTCCAGTCTTATTTTTTCAGAGGGAAAACTTAAATTACCACCACTGATAGTTAAAGCAATTATCGTACATGGTGCCAGAGCTCAGGGCTAATGGTCCCATCATTTCACTTTGCATCCCAGGCAGGAGAGAAGCCCTGGAGTCAGACTTTGAGATCACTTAAAAGGAACAAGAAATACTAAATTGCAAAAATAGTTTTAGACAGCGAGGTCTGGGAAAACTAGCAGTGAAAAAAGTTGAAGATCATTACTTAGTTCCAAAGCCCTTGATGAGTAGGACAACACAACACAGATGCAATCAGTATAAAGCTGATATGATATAACATGATAAATATGTTGGGTTATGGATAGAAATGGGCAAATCGTCTTGTGGCGAATATTCCAAGTTGTTTGTTTTTTAACTAAACCAAAGAAATGAAGATTCATCTTGGGTGAATTAAAATGGCCACTGCATTATACTCTGGGGTCTCTTCTGACCCCAGAGTATAATAGGTAGAGGCCCAGGGAAGGTGACAAAAATAAAAAAAAATATTCATACTCACCTTCCCTTACTTCTTTTGGGCTTCCTCGCAGCACCCGGGGCACTCCTGGTGACGTCATGCTCCTGGGTTCACAACTGGAGCATGATTGTACCTGGAGAGCACTGAACACCCCGAGGAGGCCCAAAAGAGGTAAGGTGAATATGAATGTTTTTTTTTTTTTTTAATCCATGGGCCTGGGCCTCCTCCACTGGTCCTCCACCTATTATACTCTGGGGTCTGAAGAGACCCCACAGTATAATAATGTCACTTTGACATAACTTTAGCTGTGTTTGCCTTAGAGAGCTAGAAATTGGATAGATAGGTTCCTAGTAGTCCTGACAGTATTACTCTATGTTTTGAGCCAAGTTCATACCAAACTTGTTCGACCTGAAACAAATTTTGGTCCCGAACCTCCAGAACCCAAAATGAAACGAATCCTGAGAGATTCGCCCATCTCTAGCTATGGACACCAACAAGAGACTGCAATGTTTGTGACATGTTTCTGCATAGTCTTTTATCATGGACGGATTACCCACTAGAGGAGATCTGGTGTCACAGGAAATCTAATCTAAATAATGAGGAGGGCTTCTCAACATGGGTGGGAAACCTCTTTGAGAAGACCTGATCTAGAGCAGACTTTTAGGATTTGTATCATCTGTATATGGTCCCTCTTCATGGAGAGAACCCACCCCTCCAGACGACTATTTTGGTTATCTTAAAGAGGTCTACATGTTTTATGTAAATTGCTTCACACTATATTACGTGTCTTTGCTATAGGGGAAATATGTTTTTTTTATTACGACAGCAGTTTTTTTTTTCTTTAGAAAAAATTCCCACAGGTTTGGATGATCACAATATCAAAAACCAGCTATTAAATATTTATAGTCTGCTGTAACAAACTCTGGATGGAGAATCCTTGGTGCTCGACACAGTTGGATGCTAATTAGGTAAGACTGGTATCCATATTTGATGAAGGTTTCAAAGAATAGCTGAAAATCTCGAGTTTAGGTAGCGAGACCCTACATTTCTAATCACAGCTCTCATTTAGTGGTGCAGCTTTTATTTAGAGCTCGGTCCCCTTCGAAGTTTTATGTGCACAACTACGCTCACTCCACTTGAATGGAGCTGAGCTGTAATCCCTCTGCACAGCGGAGCATTGCTGTGTAGGCAGAAACAGAGAAGGGGTCCCTTTGTTGTCAGGATCGGTTCTTTTGATTGAATCGACATCAATCATAAAATGATGGCATATCTTATTAATATAAAATCACTTTATAAAATGGAAATATGCTCTAAACTTGTAACCTATCCATAGTAATTAGGCCCCCGCACTGATCACAAGTACAAGGATCCCAAAACCTCCAGTTTCAAAGGACTGGTGATCACATATGTGTGCTCCCAAACTTTCAATTCAAGCAATCTGCCAGAGATATTCAAGCATTGTGTTCAGCTAAATTCAGCAGTCCTATAGAGACAAATGTAGCCACAGTGTGAAATGAGACCCTAGTATTCACCCTTTAATCCCATACAGGGATCTGGTCTATAGGGAACCACCAGGTTGCTACCACGAGGAGTTGTCTCAATTCAATGGCGGTTGACCCAGTCGGGGAAGAGAGTGAAAGGACGAGCCGAGGCAGATTTTGTTTGGCATGGTATTCAGGCAAAGGCCCAGAGTCAATATAGTTATCAGGATGGTGGAAAAGGCTAAGTAGAATATGCAGTACATATGCACTTTCACAGGACACTAACAAACAAGGAACCTTATTGCTTTCTGGGGGAAGGTGCCTTATATAACCTGGAGAAAGAAGGGATTGGCTAGGGACACTTTACAGTGTGACTACAGAAGCACACAGAAGATGGGAAAAGGATAGAGACAGAAGTAGAAGGGGAGGTGCTGGAGCGGACTGTGAGACAAGATACCAGCAGTCATCGACTGTCAGCATTATAAGTATGGAGTTGTAGGGGCTCCATGTGCTGCCATCCAGACTCCATGCACATGCCTCTGCTGTGTGATTGAGCCCTTAGATGTACTTTTCTTCCTTGTTGCAGAACTTAATTGGAACCTGCAACATTGAACAGATGAGCAGGTACAGTAGAGCAGATTGATCTACAAATTTGCTGAAATAGAAGTAGTATAACTTTAATTATAGAAGTCTAAATCTCTGCTCATTCTGGATTTAGGAGTCGAGATGGGTGATTCAGTCCAAACATTTGTTTCGGGCTGAGAAAGTTCAGTACTAACCATATCATAAATTGGTTTAAAACATAGTGTATAACACTGTCAGGGCTCCTAGGAACCTATCTATAAAGCATAGTGTGAAAAAGTCTTAGGGCTCCTAGGAACCCATCTATAAAACACAGTGTAGAACACTGTCGGGGCTCCTAGGAACCTATCTATAAAACATAGTGTAGAATACTCTTAGGGCTCCTAGGAACCTATCTATAAAACATAGTGTAGAACACTGTCAGGGCTCCTAGGATCCTATCTATAAAACATAGTGTAGAATACTCTTAGGGCTCCTAGGAACCTATCTATAAAACATAGTGTAGAACACTCTTAGGGCTCCTAGGAACCTATCTATAAAACATAGTGTATAACACTCTTAGGGCTCCTAGGAACCTATCTATAAAACATAGTGTAGAACACTCTTAGGGCTCCTAGGAACCTATCTATAAAACATAGTGTAGAACACTCTTAGGGCTCCCAGCAACCTATCTATAAAACATAGTGTAGAACACTGTCAGGGCTCCTAGGAACCTATCTATAAAACATAGTGTAGAACACTGTCAGGGCTCCTAGGAACCTATCTATAAAACATAGTGTAGAATACTCTTATGGCTCCTAGGAATCTATCTATAAAACATAGTGTAGAACACTGTCAGGGCTCCTAGGAACCTATCTATAAAACATAGTGTAGAATACTCTTATGGCTCCTAGGAACCTATCTATAAAACATAGTGTAGAACACTGTCAGGGCTCCTAGGAACCTATCTATAAAACATAGTGTAGAATACTCTTAGGACTCCTAGGAACCTATCTATAAAACATAGTGTATAACACTGTCAGGACTCCTAGGAACCTATCTATAAAACATAGTGTAGAATACTCTTAGGACTCCTAGGAACCTATCTATAAAACGTAGTGTAGAACACTGTCAGGGCTCCTAGGAACCTATCTATAAAACATAGTGTAGAATACTGTCAGGGCTCCTAGGAACCTATCTATAAAACATAGTGTAGAACACTGTCAGGGCTCCTAGGAACCTATCTATAAAACATAGTGTAGAATACTCTTAGGGCTCCTAGGAACCTATCTATAAAACATAGTGTAGAACACTCTTAGGGCTCCTAGGAACCTATCTATAAAACATAGTGTAGAACACTCCTAGGGCTGCTAGGAACCTATCTATAAAACATAGTGTAGAATACTCTTAGGGCTGCTAGGAACCTATCTATAAAACATAGTGTATAACACTCTTAGGGCTCCTAGGAACCTATCTATAAAACATAGTGTAGAATACTCTTAGGGCTCCTAGGAACCTATCTATAAAACATAGTGTAGAACACTCCTAGGGCTGCTAGGAACCTATCTATCCAATTTCTATCTCTCTAAGGCAAACACAGGCAAAGTTATGTCAAAGTGAATGTGGCATGTATGTCTATGGAAAACAAATAGTAAGCAGTTTATACAGACTCCGACTTTAAGCATATACTGTGCTTAACATCTAAAACTCTCCAAAACTCTCCAAAAATTACCATTTTTGGGGGAAATTGCTTGCCTTTGTTTTTTCAGACACACATGGTTATATTGCTAAAATCAATGGTTTTGTAGAAAAATTAGCCAGTTTTGTTAGTGCTACAGGCTTATTATTTTGGAGAAATATTTGTGGCTCTGAGCCTGGTGGTAAAGTGATGAAGAAGAAGTGGCTTTGCAAAAAAAAAAAAGCTAGCAAAAATTATCCCTTCATGAAAGCAGATGTGAAATCAAAATGACATTGGCTTTGAAAGATGCAAAGGCACATTTTTTTTTGCCGTGGGGACCTTTGTCAATTTAACTTCTTGTTCATTATCTTCCAAATACTATACTGACTGCTGCTTGCAGGACTTTTCTCTCCGCATTTTTTAAGTAGATTCAGGGACAGAAACCCCAAATGGAATACAGAAGCTTGTGTGAACCTAGCCTCAACCAAATCAGATTATTAGTAATGAAAGGGTGAACTGTCCAGCATCTATAGAACTCAAAATGCAGCAGTCACAGTGCAGTGCAGAAATTCTCCCCCCTTCCCCTCTTATGGTTTCTCTGCCTATGTGCCTGTAATTGAATAAATCTAACTAAACTTCATTCCACTTATCCTCGTATTATTCTGTAGTTCTATGGTAATGTTGCTGTTGCAGTAGAAAATGAACCTATTGCTTTTTATCATGCAGTGATGATGATGGCACAAGTGTGTCTGAGCTTGAACACTTGGCTTTATCTTCCTCAGCTAAAATCTGTGTCGGTGACATCAGCCCTGTAAAGTCTCCACCTACTACTCATAATTGGCTGAGAAGCTGGCAAGTCATGTCAGGTGATGCCAAAACCCATCCAACATCAAAAACGTATCTCCTCTGTATTGTCACTACGCAATACATGTCGCAGCGGCCATTTTGGTTCGCTCAAGTATTCGGTTTAGTTAAAAGCCAAACAATTTTGAATATCCTGGTCGAATATGGCTCGTAATGAATCAGTTTGCCCATCTCTACTACTGAATCATTTCCAACAATCGTATATATAAATCTACTCACACCTCCTGCTTTATAATATGCAGATTGGACAGCTTTATCATAGTGAAAGGTTTCCCTGTTGAGTCCAAGGTTCTCTTAAAGTACCATGGCTGCTTTCTTCCACCAGATGTGGAAGGCATGTCCATAAATTGTGTCTGGTATAGCAGCTCTGCACCACTGAAGTGAAAAGGAGTTAAGCTGCAGTACCGAAGACAACCCATGGACTGGCGTGGCATCAATGATGTAAGTAAGCAGCCATGTTCTTCTGATCTTGTATGACCCCTTTAACATGTAGTCATGGTTCTTCTGTAACACAAATATTATTTAGACTAGTCATCTTGAACACCGAGCTGATTTTAAGTGTTGTCACAATTTTTTTATTGTAATTTTTTTTTTTAACTTTATTGGTTAGACGTGAACATCCAGAAACTGAGAACTCATAGCATGATGGTGACTATGACAACTGACAAAACTAGGACTACTCTTGCTTTGCCCTGACAATATCTAGAGGGAATTTTTCAAGAACAAAGAACATCATAAGACGGATGATACAAGAAAGGTCAATGTTGTACCTATTAACAGCATCTGAGTCAATTCCATCAGAAGTCCCTCGGAGTCTCGCATGAAGCAGGTGTGCTCTTGAATGTTCTCTAATCTTGAGGACCTTCGCTATTATTGTAGTCGGTTGCTCTCCACACAGTAGACCGGAAACTCTTTGGTCTTCTGAGACTTGTCACGCTTCCATAACAAAAGGGCTGTTTTTTTGACTAGGCAATTTTATGGCAAAGGTACTTCTCGAAAGTTGTATCCTACATGGAAGCGGGTACAGACTGAATGGTGGGTGCCTAAAAGACTTCACTGATCTGCATTCAAGTTGTCCACAGAGAAAACAAATCTTTCACATCCTTAGATCTGAACCTTACATCCGCCATAACGCTGTCTGCCAATGTGGTATCACTGACAAGAACTGGCAAAAGAAGACTGAGAACCAGTTGGGTAACACATTACATTCCAAATGGCATGAACACCAAAAACCTGGTGGGCAGTCAACTTCGATAAGTGACTTCTGGATCTGAACCTGTACGGCATTAAAATGTCCTTATCAAAGCAGATCAAGTGCTTAGTCTGGAAACAGCAATGGGAAATAGAATTTAAAGGGAATCTCCAATCTTTTTAACATTATGTGTATTTTTTTAGGCCCAACATTCTGTGTTGATTAATTTCTATAGGGCACTGAGCCCACTACATACGAGATAGGTGCCTGCTGTGTTATACAGCTGCTGTTAGCAATAGTCCTGATCGGGACGCCATCTTTCAAGCGATAGGCACCCCCACAATATCACAATGAGGTTGCTGACCAGTTGTCATAGCAGCCGGGTGTCTATTGAAAGCTCCCAAGCCTCCCTGCTAGTAGTTCTATTACACGCTGCCTTGTATAACAGAACAGCGGCAAAATGACAATATATTCTATATTGTAATACATAAGTAATGCAGTATATTCTATGATAATCGCATGTTCAATCCCCCTAGGGGACTAAAAAAAAACTAGAATAATATTTCCAAATAATAAAAAACAACAAAAGAATTAAAGGGAGAAACTTTTTAAGTACTAAATGCTAAGAAAACGCTCTAAATTTGGTATTGCTGTAATTGTACTGACCTACTTAATAAAGGTATCATTTTTACCCCAAAGTAAAAAAAAAGTCAAATTTATTTCCTATGTCACATCACATATAATTTTTGTTTTGCAACACAATTTATAAAAAAAAATGAATGGTGCCATTACAAAATGCAACTTGTCCCATGAAAAAACAAGCCCTCATATAACAGATGCTGACAGTAAGATAAAAAATGGAGCATTCCTAGAAGGGGGAGGAAAAAATGACAAGGCAAAGGATTGATAGTGGTTACAGATTGTTTGTCCTAAAAAAATCATAGAATGTCCTGACAAAAATAGAATAACACAACTGCAACATGTGAATAAGCTTTAAGCTTGATAGTAGCCATGTTCCCATCTCCTTCTCAGTGAACTTTTCACGTCTAGCGCCAAAATGGAATTTTTTTTTCCCAGTGACCAGAAGGAGTTTGAAGCCTTTAGAGTATATTCAATGTGGTTGTGTTGTATTTTTCGATACGCATGTGAGAATTGGCTTTACGATAAATGGCTGCGGTTACACAATGGCAATTCCCATTAATACTATGTGTGGTTCTTGGACATATGGCACAAACTCAGAAATCAGAATATACCCTTTCAGGTGATCTGTTTATCCTCTTCCTGTAATGGCACGTACATGTACATGGTGGAATCGGTAATGGTAGTATAATGCCCTCTTAGTGTCCCCCACACAGTAAATGTTCTCAAAGTGACCACACACAGTACAAAGCCCCCTTAGAGCCCTCACACAATATAATGCCCCTCCTTAGTGTCCCCATATGGTATAATGCCCCCTCACACAGTATGATGTTCCCTCAGTGCTCCCACACAGTCCCCCATAAATCCTGCACACAATATAATGCCCCGCTTAGTGCCCCCACACGGTATGATGTTCCCTCTGTGACCCCATACAGTATAATACCCCCCTTAATACCTACCAAAGTATAATGTATGACAGCAGGAAGCGATGGCTCTTTGCATCACCCTTGTATTCACCTCTATCTATGTTCACCGCCTGGGTCAGCAGGACAGCACCTGAAATCTAGGACTGTCCTGCAGAATTTGCGATGGTTAAGCGGTATGACCCCAGTATTACAACAGTAGGCACTCATTTTGCTGCTTCACATAGTCCATGTACGACATCGTGTCACAGAGATTCGCTATTTCGGAGATTATTTCGGTAATACAGCTTTAGATGGAGCAAACTCTTATTTTTTCTTAATACTGATAAAGTTAAAGGGTTATGTGTACGTCATAGCAAAATACTTTTTAGACTTCTATGGGTGCTGTATTATGTGTAACCCAGCGCTGCAATCTCTAGGTGAGCTATAGGAGCTATGAGCAATAGAAAGAATTCCTTGTTCCTTAGCGGTTAATGTGACCTCACCTTTCCTAGATTCTCACTAATTCAAGGCTCATTTTCTTGGTAACTGACCTATTAATTGAAGGATTTTTTTCCCCTCCTGCTGTTCCGTACTTGAATCGGCTCGCACAGTCTTGCGATTAATTTGAGATGTCAGTTATGTGAGGAGCTTTCATTTATTCTTCAGTCCTGGGCTCCTCGCTGCCTGCACACACAAAAAATGTCCTCATTTCTACCCTCTTGGATGTCAAATGTAAAGGAGAGAGAGGAGGGGACAAGGAACCGGCGCACAGCGAGAAGGAGACAGACAGCTGTACAATCTGTCAGCATGGAGAGAGGGCTGAGAGCTGGGGAGAAGTGGAGTAAAAGAATGAGAGAGAGAGACAATGTCTGGCCGGGGGGTAGAGAATAAGACAGCCATCGAGAAGTGCTGCAAATCATCCAGACAAGAAGATGGAGGGAGGTGCAACATGGGCAAAGGAATAGGAGAGATGGAGGAGATATAAATAGAAATGATAGATATATTCAAAGGAAAGTACTACAGTGAATGAATGAATGAATGAATGAATGAATGAATGAAAGAAATGAAAAGGTGCAGGCATCCGTGCACACAGATATCAAGAATACTGTATATATGCAAGCAGGAAATGAATGGATGTGTGCAAAATGAATGAAGTATGAATGAATGACTGAATGCTTTATTTAAAGGGGTTTTCAAGAGGTTTCCCAGGACTATGAAATTCAGCACCACTTCCTCTTCTCAGGCCAGTGATGTCACATCCATTGCTCATATGGCCATGCTTCAGATCAGTCCCATTCAAATGAATGGGGTTGAGCTGCAATACCAAGCACAGCCACTATATAATGTACAGCGCTGTGCTTGGTAAATAGTGAAGAGGCCACAGCAGTCAATATCATAGTCCCAGAAAACCCCCTTTAAATCTGCAGAACTTATCCATATGGGGTATTCCCACAAACATAACCATATTTAGATCTACATTTGTAGACAATGAAATGTTGAACATTTTTAAAAATATAAATTATTAAAAATTTTGCAGGGTTTTAATGATTTTCTCTAATCATCTTATGTAATCTTCCCAGTTATCAGACCGGGATGGAACATGGATGAGAAGAGAACCTGATCATAATAAGGAAGAATGTTTAGAAAGTTCCTGCATTCATGGTCGTATCCATTGGCAACCACTCAAGACAACCGATGTCACCACTAAGATGATTAGAGAAAATCTTTAAAACTCTGCAAAAATTTTATTTATTTCTATTTGCTAAATATTTAACTTTTAATTGTCTACAATTTCAAATATGGTTAAGTTTGTGGAAATATCCCTTTAAGGTCCTCAGTATGATCAGTGGGGGTCGAAAATACTTGCCACTTCCACAGATCAGTTGTTTGAAGAGGCAACTCGGGTGAGAGCCGATTCTGCTTCACAGGCTGTGACGTCACATGGTCTGCTCGCAGCTCAGTGCCATTCAACTGAATGAGGCTGAGCTGCAGTACCAAGCATTGTCACTATACAATGTACAGAGCTGTTCTATAATCTCCTCTTTGTGGCCCCCACACAGTATATTGCCTCCTTGTGGCCCCCACACAATGTAATGTTCCCTAGTGGTCCCCCCACAGTATAAATAATGTAGCCCACATATTATAATGCCCTCTCATTGTGGTCCCCACACAGTATAATGACCCCTTCTTATGGACCTGCAAAATGCAAAAACATTCCCCTGCAATCCACTCCAGTCTCTATTGCTGACACCTCGGCATAAGCAGGCACAATGTAGTGACATCACTACATTGTCTGCTCCTACCTGCTTCCTAGCTACGGCCAGGCAACACAGTGGCTGAATGCTAGAGCAGGGAGCGGACAGCTCCCTGCTTCACCAGAGTGCGAAATTGGAAGAGGAGAGGAAGTCATTATCAGACACCTCTTCTGGTGGATTGTCTCTTTGAGAACAAAAGGACCTGTCATATTGAAATCCAACATGTCGGGGGAAAAAGCCGGAACGCCACCATACACGATAGATGGTTGTTCAATCCCACTAAAATTGACAGGGTCAGCCAACTTTATTCTAGTTTTAATAAACCATGGAGAAGGATGGATGGAAAGATAAATGGATCTGCTATAAAGGGCCTAGATAGTAAAGGGGTTTATGATAATGTTCCCAATAGTCTAGGGTGGTAAAGTGGTTAAAATAAAAACACCCTTTTTGGTCTAGGAAAGTGATGGGATTAATATTAAGACGTGCTCTGCAGAATATTATCCTGTTCCAATCTCTAGTAGGTAACTGCTGACGTTTCCATCAGTGTGGGCCCCCTAGGCCGTGGCAATTCCCAGTTTGCCGCTCCCTAGTAAGCCGATACTTACGGCATAGTGTAGATGTGTATTACTAGTAGTGAGTCTGTGATATGAAATAGAGGTGAGACATGAGAACCTGTTCCATGGACCTGGTTAAGCGCTGCCCCCTCCTCTATGTTGCACGTCTAGAATGTGTAATGACCCCCACACTTGCAGCTTTGACATTTGGGGAAAACTAATCGGAAACCTTTTTTTTTTTTTTTTATTCTCTGCCTGTGTTAAGTAAATTCCCCCCAGGAACGATATGGACATAAGTGACTTTTTTTAATTGATTTAGGCAAGCAGCGGCAATAAAGCGACAATGGAGAGGACGAGCACAGAAATGAATTAATGGAAAATACTGGAGCTGCAGGTAGGAGACTGGGGGGACATGAAGGGAGCACAATAGACACACTAGATTAGCTGCTCCATAGAAATGGCCTGATGGAGGGAGCCGGATGGGAGCGCAGAGATAATAGGTAATGAGGAACAGTATGAAATGAAACGTTTGGAAGAGATAAAATTGGAGACTTAAAGTGGAATAGACGGTAAGAATGAGAGGATTGTCATACGGCGAGAGCAGGAGAATATTCCAGTCTCTATGAAAGGTGCAGGTTAAATGGAGGATTAGCGAATATACCTCCTAAAGGTAAAAACAACTGCTATCCTGAGCTAATGCTCTAATATTCTCTACAGTACCTTTATAGGTCACTGGGAAAGCTGGATGGCTACCAACATGGCTGCTGTTACAGCAATTACTCATTGTCACTCAGCTTCCCTAGACTTCTGAAGGGCAACTCTTTCCAGTGATGCAGTGAAACATTTGATGTCCTCATATTGGTCATACTTGGGCAGATAAATCAATCAAGGGTCTGGAAAAGCTGGGTGTCTTGATGAGAGTTGTAATACTGGTTATATTGGTTAATATGGTTTTTCGGTGAAATGTTAGGAGAAAGAGTCCTGCCTTTTGTGAGGAAGATTGGGTGCCATTGGACCTTGCAACTAGAGATGGGGGCAAATTGGTTCATAACAAACCGGATTTGATCCGAATATTCCAAATTGTTCGGTTTTTAACCAAACCGAACAAATCGCCATTTGCTTTGGACAAACAAAAATGGCCGCTGCATTATACTTTGGGGTTTCTTTAGACCCCAAAGTCTGAAAGTAATGTCACTTTTCACTTAGATATAACGTGGGCTGTGTTTGTCTTTAAAAGCTAGGAATGGGATAGATAGGTTCCTAGGAGCCCTGACAGTGTTCTACAGTATGTTTTATAGATAGGTTCCTAGGAGCCCTAAGAGTGTTCTACACTATGTTTTATAGATAGGTTCCTAGGAGCTCTAAGAGTATTCTACACTATGTTTTATAGATAGGTTCCTAGGAGCTCTAAGAGTATTCTACACTATGTTTTATAGATAGGTTCCTAGGAGCTCTAAGAGTGTTCTACACTATGTTTTGTAGATAGGTTCCTAGGAGCCCTAAGAGTGTTCTACACTATGTTTTATAGATAGGTTCCTAGGAGATCTAAAAATATTCTACACTATGTTTTATAGATAGGTTCCTAGAAGCGCTGACAGTGTTCTACACTATGTTTTATAGATAGGTTCCTAGGAGCCCTAAGACTGTTCTACACTATGTTTTATAGATAGGTTCCTAGGAGCCCTAAGACTGTTCTACACTATGTTTTATAGATAGGTTCCTAGGAGCCCCGACAGTGTTCTACACTATGTTTTATACGTAGATAGGTTCCTAGGAGCCCTAAGAGTATTCTACACTATGTTTTATAGATAGGTTCCTAGGATCCTTAAGAGTGTTCTACACTATGTTTTATAGATAGGTTCCTAGGAGCCCTAAGAGTATTCTACACTATGTTTTATAGATAGGTTCCTAGGAGCCCTAAGAGTGTTATACACTATGTTTTAAAGATAGATTCCTAGGAACCCTAAGAGTATTCTGTACTATGATTTATAGATAGGTTCCTAGGAGCCCTAAGAGTATTCTACACTATGTTTTATAGATAGGTTCCTAGGAGCTCTGACAGTGTCATACACTATGTTTCAAGCCAATTTAAAGTGTGATTCTAACCGAACATGTTAGACCCAAAATAAATCTTGGTTCCGAACCACTCCAAAATAAAAGTAAACAAATCTTGAGTGGTTTGCACTATCTCTACTTTCTACAGGACAATGATCCTAAGCATACTTCCATGTCCACTAATGCTTGGCTTCAGAAGAAGTCCTGGAAGCTTCTGGAGTGGCCATCAAGTTGCCCAACTTGAACCCCTTAGAAAATCGCTGATGGGATTTAAAGAAGGTGGTTGAAGCACGCAAATCCAGAAACATTAGTAAACTGGGCCATTCCCCATGAGGTATGCGGTAAGGTTCCTAAGGAATGCTGACAGATGCTAGAGCCTGGGTCATCATGTTTGCAGCAGGTCATAATAGTAAAAGGATGTTCTACTAAAATGCTTGTTATGAAGGGGTTGGATAATTCTGAGACTGTAGCAGTCATTAAAATTGCCATTTTGTATTGAATTTGGACAAACCAATTTTTGGAATTACTTGTATTGAGCAATTTATAATTGTTCTTATTTGACTGGTTTATTTCAAAAAGCTTATTTGTTACAAAAAGTTTGTAAATTTTGTAAATAAACCAAATTTTCAACGTAAGACGTTTGATAAATTACTACTAGTGCCCATATAGCAAGGGAAAAAGAAAAAAAAAATTGGAAGAAATTTTTGTTGCCATCAATTAACAAGTTAAGGCGAGAGAAAGACGGGGGAGCAGAGGAGGAACGAGACGATGGAAATCTCAGGGGCAGATAGGAAAAATAAAGCAGCTTAGCAAGAGAGAAAGAAATCAATAAAGATGCAGAGATAAAGATGGTAGAAGAGCGTGAGAGAGATTATGACATATTGAGTTTTGGGAAGAATCTAAACCGACAATTGTTCACAAAATGTCCGCTCGGAGAAAAATGTGTTCCAAGCGTTGTTGATGCACATGAAATCTGTAGTGTAGCCCATAGCGGCCAAACCCTTTGCAGATTGTACAGTAAAATGAATGTGGCAAAGGGACTGGTTACTATGGGCAACACCTCGAAACACATTAGTCACCCCTTACATATGCCACAATGCAGCACAACTGTCGGCCCTGGTCCCCGGCTCAGAGACGACTAATAGTTAACACAGTCGATTCTTGGCTTGAGATATAATATGGGCAGGCATGGCGGTGACAACAATTAATAGCATATGATTGATCACTCCTATTATTTGTGCTTCATAGAAAGCTCTTGGCTGTTGAGGCTCCTTTGTTTCATTTTAATTCATCTTCCAGGAGTTAGACCAATACCACTATTAGTACAGAGAAACCAAGACACATTGTAGTTTTCAGCTCCAGACATCGCTACCTGCCCGTAACCTCAACACATAACTTTAGAAATATAGGTTTGGGTTAATAAAAAATGGAAGGAACTTTTAAGGGGTTGCTTACCTGCCAGGAGACCTGTCCATAACCTCAAGACATGACTCGGGGAAAAAATAGAAAACTCGACTGGGGTTAACTGAAAATGGATGAAACATTTAAGGGGCTGCATACCTGCCAGCAGACCTGATGGATGGTGAGGCTGTCCTATGAATAAGACCTCCAAAGGGCGGTTTATTCAAATGTATAAAATAAAGCAGTATTTGGGGTGCTCGGAGGTGGAGTGTTGGGTGGTATCTAAAGAGGTTTTCCCATGAACATAACCATATTTAAATTTGTAGACAATTAAAAGCTAAACATTTTTGCAAATATAAATAATATAAAAATAAAATATAAATAAAAAATTGCAATGTTTTAAAGATTTTAAATAAAATAAATATAATTATGTTCAATTAGAATACATAGTTGATTTTACAGAAACAGTGCCACACCTGTTCGCTGGTTGTTCATGGTATTGCAAGTCATCCCCATTAATTTCTATGGAGCAGAGCAGCAGTACCAGACAAAACCCATGGATAGATGTGGGACTGTTACTACAAGAAATTGTCACCAGGTTCCTCATATCATAGATAGTTGTTGGACACCACTAACAAATCAAAATTGTCCAGCAAACAGCCCTTTAAATACTGCCCCACACTCTATACCCGTGTTGGCGAACCTATGGATTCCCCGTTAGTGAGCGATCGCTTCTTTCAGCTGTATGTGCATATAATACTATGTGGGGGCCCACTGTGGAGCATATAATACTGTGTGGGGGCCACTGTGGAGTGTATAATACTGTTTGGGGCCCACTGTCGAGCTTATAATACTGTGCGGGGGCCACTGTGGAGCGTATAATACTGTGTGGGGGCCCACTCTGGAGCTTATAATACTGTGCGGGGGCCACTGTGGAGAGTATAATACTGTGTGGGGGCCCACTCTGGAGCTTATAATACTATGCGGGGGCCCACTATGGAGCATATAATACTGTGTGGGAGCCACTGTGGAGAATATAATACAATGTGGGGGCCACTGTGGAGCATATAATACTGTCTGGGGGCCACTGTGGAGCACATTGTACTGTCTGGGGGCCACTGTGGAGCGCATTGTACTGTGTGGGGGCCCCTTCACTATTTATGTCACACAGTATCTGTTTTATAGCAGACATGTGATATTAGTACAGGCTGTAATAACATTGCACGGTCACTATAAAACAGATCCTGTGCAACGTAAATAGTGAACATTAATTGTTCAAAAGTACCAAATGCAAACTATTACCTTTCAGTACAAAATTGTTTGTATTATTGAAAGCTCTGTAGAGCCAAATTTACACAACTGTATTTTGTGAGTCTGTAACTGTCTGCAATTGTCCACACAGTCTAGATCCACACAGTATTAAGGTTAAATTGCCATGTTGCCACTTTGCGATAATTTTGTGGGTTTTAGGTTGCAGTTTGGGCACTCGGTCTCTAAAACATTCGCCATCACTGCTCTATACTTTAGTGACTACTCTATACTTTATTGGAACATGCCAAGACAAGCCAAAAGTGATCTTTGACATATTTATATATGCAGGCGTACAGTCTGAGTGTAGGAAGAGATGCCACCTCTGCTTCTCTGACGTGGTTCACCTCAACAGCTCACCATGTGGTTAGACAAGGTATTGCAACTATAAAAGATTTTTCCAGGAAAATGATATTAATGAATATTAATATCAGATCGCTTGGGGTCCAACACCTTGCAGCCCTACTGATCAACTGTTCTCTGTGTAGTGGCCATGCTAAGTTACTGCCTGTTCTATCTATACAAGTGAATGCAGTAATTCAGCACAGCCACTACACAGCGAACAGAGCTGTCTGCTTCTTGCTTGCTTTCTGCATACCAGCTGCTGTGAACAGCTGATTGCCAGGGCTCTTGGGTGTCGGAGCCTTGCTCATCTGATATGTATGACCTTGTGTAAGGATTGGTCATCAATATCATTTGTCTAGAGAACCCCTTTAAGAATATTGTTGCTCAAGTTCCATTTGGCTGTATCTGTCTCTTAATGAGTTTCCCGACAATGGACATTTGTCATGTATCTACAAGATCTATCCACCATGGGGCCCTCATAGATTACTGATACAGGTCCTAAGCCACCTATATAATTAAATGATGCAATGAGGTGGAGTTTGAAGTGGTGGTTGGGCATGTCTGTTGTCATTCCACTTATGGTATAGTGTCATGATCTGGTTTCATTGTGGCAGTGAACAAGTTAAAGGGGTTCTGCAAGTTATTTACTAAATTGGCCAGTAGGAGGTATACACCACATCACCACTGCCTGAAGCCAATCACTGACTTTAGTAGTAACGTCCTTTATACTGCCATGTCACTGCTGCAGCCAGAAGATGACATCATCGGTGCAGCAGCAGGGAAGACTGGAGTGCAGAAAACTAGTATCACTTATTTTGTGGTTTTGCATCAATACCAACTGGTCTTGGATCAGAGTTGTTCCCACCAGGGCTGTGTATTAGCCATCCTTCACACAGTGGTCTTGCTGGTGGAGTAACAGTGCCACCAGTGTCTTACTGGTCCACCTGAGCCCCAGAGGATCCTCCAGTGGGCCCGCCCAGGCTCTAACACAAAAATGGTCCAGCAGAAGACAACTAAATGTGAAGTGTACTACAGTCTATTAGCCAAGGGTTTTTGGAGAATCATTATATCTGAAGGACCCAACGAACCTCAGTCTGACACTGAGCACCACCGTGACCACCTTGAAGTGCTTCCACTTCTACTATGTCAACAGGCAGAAAGGGGTAAACATTATGTCTTTTCATGACATTTTCCTAAAAACGCCATTAATATTTTAAGGTTAAATACTTTTTGTAATCTGCTGGGTTTATTGCAGCACTCACCTCTGAGACAGACAACGCCACATTAGACACTAAGGTAGAACACAGCAGATAAGAAGAGAGAAGAAGATAGGGCCGTCGGGAACAAGCAACAAGACAGGGGCCAAATGAAGCAACTGAACAAAGATACTGGTTTAGGACATAATTTTTCCTGACATCTGCAGAATGGAAAGTAATTGCTTCTGTGATTGTTCTGGCCAAAGAACAACTGCTTCACTTAAGCAGAAGTTTCTTGACCTCTCGGCATCCTTTACGGTTATACAAACAGAAAAAATCTGTAAACCAATTCAATGACAAGAGAAGAGTGCCCTCCTCGGCATTGTCTGAGAGACAGGGTTATATGTAATTTAATAGGGTTTAGGTATAAATATAGACGTAGAATAATAAGATGCCTGAAAGAAACATTTTCCTTCGTGGTTCTTGCTTTGTATCGAAATTTCAGGGTAGCGCAGGTGCGTGGCGTCAAGGGCTGATCATTGTGTGGTCATATGAAGAATGCTAAAAGGGGTGAATTTCTTATATAAGAAAAACAGTATAAAGTAGAAAATAAATGCAAAGTACATTACTGTTTGCATCTCATTGTACTATAGTAATGGGTGGCAGTTGCCTATGGCACCGTTGTCTATCCTTGAGGATGTCGCCTTCATCTAGAAGGTTCCTACAGAGATAGCTGTAAAATGGCAGGTCCTTATCTATTATTTCTGAACCTCTCTCTGGGCAAGGATGTATTTCTACCTCAAATCAACCCCAGACCAGACCCTCTAAATTTTTCAGACCCCAGAACAGATCCTTAGATTAACGCCTTAAAGGCCGAGCCAATTTTTGTATCTTTTTTTTTTCAAGAGCCATAATTTTTTTTTTCAGTTCGTGTGATGCCTTATTATTTGCAGGAAAAATTGTACTTTGTAATGGCACCATTCAATATCCTGTACAATGTACTGGGAAACTGGAAAAAAAATTCAGAATGAGGTGGAATTGGAAAAAAAAAACGCATTTGCGCCAATTTCTTATGGGTTTAATTTTTACAGCATTCACTATGTGGTAAATATGACATGTTCCCTGTATTCTGTGGGTCATTACGATCACGGCAATACCAAATTTATATAGTATTTGTAATGTTTTAATACCTTTTAAAAAATTAAAAACTTTGCAAAACAGATAAACATTTTGTGTCATCATATTGTGACACCTGTAACTTTTTCATATTTACATGTATGGAGCTGGGTATAGTGTCTTTTTATGTGGGACAAGATGTAGTTTTTATTTATACCATTTGGGGGAAGGTCTGATGGTCACTTTTCAATTTTTTTAGGAGGCAAAATGTGGAGAGAAAAAAAATCACCATTTGGCTATTTTTATTTTTTTTTCCTTGCTATGCCGTTCACCATATGGGATAAAAAATTTTATATTTTAATAGTTTGGGCATTTTTGAGCACGGGAACGCCTAAAGTGTTTATGTTTATTATTGTTTTTTTTTTATGTGATCGAGGGGAAGGGGGGATTTGAATTTGTGTGGTTTTTTTTGTATACTTTTAAAAACTTTTTTTCTTTTACTTTAAGACGCCCTAGGGTCTGATTGCACATACAATAAAAATCTATTGCCTATGGCAGGTTGTAGTAAAACTAAAGTAATGACAAGCCTGGGAGCCTTGAATAGGCTCCCGGCTGTCATGGCAACCGATCATGGCAACCTCATCGGAGGTAAAAGATGGCAGTGCCCATTATGCCTGCGCACTTTAGATAGCACGTTTAACCACAGCATCTAGCAATGGGTGCCGGCGCTGGCATCTGCTGTGTACAGAGAGGGATGCCTAAATGAATTGGACCCAAGATCAGACCTCTAAAGGAATCAAACCCCAGGCCCCTAAATTACTCTGATCTAAGGAAAAATTGCCTAATTGAATCACAGCCTGGTGTAGACCCCTAAATGAATCGATTCCCAGAGCAGGGGAAAAAGTCATCTCCAAATACCCCGCACCATACAAATTAATCAGACCCCAGGCCAGATGCTTAAATGAATTGGACCCCAGATCAGACCTCTTGATCAATTAAACACAAAACCCATAAATTAATCTGATACCTCAAGACAGATTCCCTAAATGAAACAGACCTTAGACCAAAGTAAAAAAATCACTTCCGAATGCTCAGTGCTCCTAGATACTTGGCTACTACAGTTCTTGTCACCCCCACACCATGTGCTAGTGCTGGATAGTATCAAGACAAAATACAAGACCTACAGGAGAAGGGACCTGGGAAGCCCTGTTTTGGTTTGGGGACTCACCTGGGAGACAACCTGCATAGAAGTCACTAGTGGAAGGCCTTAAAAACATGCAAACTTTTTTAACTATACAAGCATCCATGCCACCCCCCACAGAGTGCCGCCCTAGGTACTGGAGCAATGCAGACACAGTGAGGGTGGAATTGACTGCAGACGAAGAGGCTTGGGAAGAGAGTGAGTTATTGCAACCACGTACGATCTTGGTTTTGGAGGCTCAATAGGGAGAGAGCCCACATGAAAGTCATGGGTGGAAGGCCATAAAAAAGTAACTCTTTAAGTTATACAAGCATCCATGCTGTCCCCTCCCAGAGAGTACCACCATTTAACCATTATTGTCAAATACAAATTAAAATTGGTAGATGCCCCGGATGCAAATATATATCTATATCTATATATTTATACATCTCTATATATCTCTCTATATATATTTATATAATGTATTCAAGTCTTTGGTATTTCTCTTATAATTGTGACTCTCTAAAGAAGCTCATTATGGCAATTTTTATATTCTTCGACAGAGAGGACCCAGCATCTGTAGCTTCGGAGAATGATCAATCACACAAATATTTTTTTTCTCCTATTCTGATATTTTTAGCTGTGTATACAGCCCATTAAATAAACCCATATGTTTATGTGTAGAGATATTTCTATTATTGACGTAATTTGCACATACACATGTGTACAGTAAACATGACTTGTGTGGGCGCCATAGACAGATAGGTCTTTATAAACAAGAACATTCCCAAGAGGCAAAAATGTCAACGGCATCACAGATGCTGAGAAAATGAGGATAGTGGTAGAAAATTACCTTTCCTTCATACATCATTCGCTTGCTAGACTCGGAAAATGAGATAGCCTGGACGCCTATTACCTTTTGTTTACAGCGAGGTGGGCTTATTTTACACATTTATCTTTCAAATGGGCTTCATTTTTACATAAATTAGTCTGATAAATCTCCAAATATTAAGGGAAATTCATATAATAGGATCCATCAGTCAAGACAAGCTTTCAAAGGTTACCCAGGACTATTAATTGATTGCCTATCCTTAAGATCAGTAGAGGCCCGATCACTAGGATCAACACCAACAAATAGGATGAATGAGCAGGGAAAAATTCTGAAATGCCATGATCGAATATGACACATGACATTCTGTGACATAGTAGACTACTGACTGCGGCTCACTTAGAATACTACACCTACCACTGACTTTCCCTGCCATATTAGACTTCTTACTGTAAATAGTTGTCACTAAGGATGGATGAACCTCTGAAGATCTGTTTCGTCCAGTATTTGGATGAAGCGTTCCTCCAGTTTGGTCCAAACTTGTTCGGACAGAACCACATGTGAAATTATTATACTCTGGGGTCCCTTCTGACTCCAGAGTATAATAGGTGTAGACCCAAGGGAGATGTAAAAAATAAAAAACATTTATACTAACCTTCCCTCACTCTTTCGAGCCTCCTCGCGGCATCCGCCCTATGTGTCTTCTTCCTATGGGTGACATCACGATCCTTGGCTTGCCCATGTCACCTCTGAGGCCCAATCACAGGTGACCCTGAGAACGTGATGTCACAGAAGAGACCCAGAGTGCCCAGAGGAGGAAGACACAGATCAATGGATGCTTTGAGGAGGCCCAAAAGAGGTGAGGGAAGGTGAGAATGTTTTTTATTTCTTCACCTCCCGTGGGCCTTCAACTATTATACATTGGGGTCTGAAGAAACCCCAGAGTATAATAATTTACTGCAAATTATGTCACGATGGCCAGTTTAGTTAATTCGAGACTAATGCCCAATAAAAACGGAACAATTTGGAATATTCGGGTCAAATCCGGTTCATTGTGAACCAATTTGCCCAACACTAGTTGTCACTGACTCTCTCTTATATGATGATTACTACTGTCAATTCTCACTATTTTCATGAACAAGTTTAATGCCCATCTGACGGCCAGTTTTGCATTAAGATCAATTTATTTCAATTGGACTATTCACATGTACAGTATGTTTTATTGGCCCGTAAAAAATAAAAGAGGAAAAGTCCTATTTTTGCTCATTTTCACGGATGCCTCAATAGAGTATTCAAGTCTATGGGGATGCAAGAAAACAGGTGCCCCACAGATAACAAACGGTCATGAAGAACGCCTTATTCTTTGGAATTAACTTTAGATATGGGAGGAATCTGGCTTCTTCATCCTATAAATGGCTGTTTGTTGGTAATGTAGGAGGAGTTTGGTCTCTTTGACCTATAAATGGCTGTTTATTGGTAATGTGGGAGGAGTCTGGTCTCGGCCTATAAATAAGCTGTTTATTGGTAATTTGAAGTAGTCTGGCCTCCATAGCCTACTAATAAGCTGTACATTGGTAATGTAGGATAAGTCCGTCCTCTTCAGCCTATAAATAGGCAGTTTATTGGAATGTCGGTGGGGTCTGTCCTATTGGACCCATAAATAAGATGTTTTTTTGGGAATGTCGAAGGAGTCTGGTATCCTTAGCCTACTAATAACTGTTTATTGGTGATATAGGAGGATTGTCACTTATTTAGCTTACTGTATCAATAGTTTTTTTTAGTCTTAGCTCTTAAATTACGGATATTTACTCTTCTTTGTTGCAGCGTCTTCCTTCTTGCAGCCCCACACTATAATGCTCCCTTCTTGTGATATTCACTTTAAAATACACAAAAGGAAAAAAAAATAATGCCTCGCCTGTTCCCCCTCAGTCCATTCCAGTACTACAGGCATGATGTAGTACTCAACTCCACCTTGTACTCAACTCCATCTGTTGTCTGGAGGATGCAGATGAGATGATGTCTCCAGCTTCCGGGACAGCACAAAGAGCATCCAAAATCCGGGACTATACAGCTTAATTCGGGATGGTTGGGAGGTACGGGACCTCCGTTCTGGAAATTGGTGGGCATCCCAGTTCTCAGACCCCTACCGATTTGACACTTATCCACGAGATATGTGTCAGTAGTGGCCCAATCTTTTTAAGAGATCATGGTTCTCTGGCAAGTCCCACAACCCCTTTACCTTGATGATTGTTCAGGGTCTACGCAGTCAGATCCCCACCGACCACCTATCAATGGGCTATACTAAGGATAGCGCACCAATTAAAACCCGCTCAAACCCAAACAATGCTTATGTTCACTGATGGGTCCTATTATGCGAATTAATGCCATAGTAAACAGGGCTTATATATCGGATAATGTCTTTTGAAGTTTTTTTTTTTATGCCTACAGAATAAAATCTAGGCCACAGGAAGGAGGAGGAGATGCCAAAATCTGTAGACAAGCAAGCGTATTCCTACAAGTATTAGATTGCAGGCTGTGCAGACCGTCGCTTTCTTCTTTGCATAAGACCCGGCCGCTCTGTAGCCGCTGCGGAGAGAGGCTCTCGCCATCCTCATTTAACCATCGAGGATGCTGTCAGCCAATATTCACTCTACAAAGGCTACACAAACTGCTCTACAAAGGAATACAAACATACACAAGTGTTCGGCACTTTCTGCGGCTTCAATACTAAGTATGTCGTTTGATGCTCGGCCTGCAGAGAGAGCGCAGCGCTTTCATATAGTACTCTGCACTGCAATCCAGCTTCTCGCCTCCCCTTGGCATACTTTGTGTTTTGCAGCTTTTTTTTTTTTCAATTGTTTTCTACTTCTATAGCTTTTATGGCGCCCCCTTCACGCATTTTATATGCTGAAAATGGGTTAAAGTGTCCGCTTGTAAGAAAACACAAAGAATGAAAACTTCATCATTTATTTATAGTATTGCTATATCCATAGTAAAACTATTTTGCAATGTATTGTGGAATAGCTACTGATTTGTGTAAGATATTAGTTATATATGGGTCCCCAACATGGAATTAATAACGTTTGTGTGTTTAGGATGAATGGATGTGTACGTTTCCGACTGAGTCCCATTTTACACTTTGCAGATAGAGTTAAGTTCCTCACCCATAGCCTGTATTATGCAAAGGGTATATACTGTAAATAGTCACCCAACCTTTGTTTCCCCAGGGAATGTCTACCAGCTCGTAGACTTAGAATGGAGTGGATACACAGACTCTGTAGAGTGATGTCATCAGATAAACCTTTTACATTCCCTTACACTGTGCTAAAGACTAAGAGGGGTCAGCTCCGTCTAGGGATCATCTATGACTACTGCTTACAACATATTGTCACTACAGGAAAGAGGTAGTCTGAAGTCACTGAGACATCGGTTGCCATGGCTACTGCCAGCATCACAGTCCTATTGAGAAAAGTTATTCAGCCCTGGTATTATATGCAAAGTGTCTGTCTGATCTAACAGTCTCTTTTATCTACATAAAAATTGAGAAATTTTGAAAATACATTACATTACTTATTTTGCACATATCCTGAGTTATATCCTGTATTTATACTCTAGAGCTGCACTCACTATTCTGCTGGTACAGTCACTGTGTACATAAATTACATTACTTATCCTATACTGATCCTGAGTTACATCCTGTATTACACTCCAGAGCTGCACTCACTATTCTGCTGGTACAGTCACTGTGTACATACATTACATTACTTATCCTGTACTGATCCTGAGTTACATCCTGTATTATACTCCAGAGCTGCGCTCACTATTCTGCTGGTACAGTCACTGTGTACATACATTGCATTACTTATCCTGAGTTACATCCTGTATTACACTCCAGAGCTGCACTCACTATTCTGCTGGTGCAGTCACTGTGTACATACATTACATTACTTATCCTGTACTGATCCTGAGTTACATCCTGTATTATACTCCAGAGCTGCACTCACTATTCTGCTGGTGCAGTCACTGTGTACATACATTACATTACTTATCCTGTACTGATCCTGAGTTACATCCTGTATTATACTCCAAAGCTGCACTCACTATTCTGCTGGTATAGTCACTGTGTACATACATTACATTACTTATCCTGTACTGATCCTGAGTTACATCCTGTATTATACTCCAGAGCTGCACTCACTATTCTGCTGGTGCAGTCACTGTGTACATACATTACATTACTTATCCTGTACTGATCCTGAGTTACATCCTCTATTATACTCCAGAGCTGCACTCACTATTCTGCTGGTGCAGTCACTGTGTACATACATTACATTACTTATCCTGTACTGATCCTGAGTTATATCCTGTATTTATACTCCAGAGCTGCACTCACTATTCTGCTGGCTTCAAAGTTGCTTCAATGTCTGCACAGAGCTTGATTTGATGATTTGCCTTCTAGAAGTATAGTCTTACACCAAGTATACCGTAAGGATTTACTGTTCCGCTTGATTGTAGGGGATGGCGCAACCCCTTTAAATTGTGAGGTGCACCTATGGCATGCAGACCAGTAGGACAAACCCACTTCCCAGACAGAAGTGATTTGTTACAGATTGTTTCGACCAAGTAGATATTCAGACTGGAACAGGAAGTTAAAATTTTACAGAAGAGGAAGAAGAGGAGCTTGAAGAATGTTAACTGGAGACATGGCTGGTACTAGGGACATTGTGACTGATACTGAGGGTACTGTTGTGGGTACTCTCAGTACTCTACAAGTCCTTCTTTTGGCACGGATATTGGTGAAGCCTAGATGGCAACCTTTGTGCGACTGATGGTGTCCCACTCTACACTATACAAACAGTGAAACCTAACCAAGCACCTCTTTAAGAAGTCCACTCCATTATCTCGACCCCATAACCTGTGACAGATTTTTTTTCCACCATATCATAGACAACGGCCATTTCCAGTTTTCAATGCAATTTTGGGTGATTGTCTCAAAGATGGTTCCCAATATATCTTTATCTTCATATATATATAATATTCTTTATAAATAAGGTTTATGTAATAAGATGGAGATTTCATTTTGTTTCCGCTCCTCTCCCGAGCCCCCGGTCTCCCGTCACACACATTTTCATCTTGCCACTTGGAAGCAGGTGAGAAAGCTTTCTGCAATATCCACATAAATATTCACATTTTATGTCAGACATATTCTGATGAATCAGCTGAAGTCGCAGGCGGCATTATTGTGATTATTGTGCGCTACACGAGGAGGTTAGCATACTGTACATAGCTGCTCGATTGTGACACAGAATTCTCTAATTCTACAAGGAAAAGGGTCTGGTGATGACATCACTGAATCCTAGGCCCTTCTTCCTTGACTTCCTTCATCCACTCTTAGACTAATGTTATTGCAGTTGTTTTGGATCTTTATAGATCCATAGTACTACATCACACTAATACATTCCCTAATGTTCTTGGGCAATGGGAACCATCCGCTGAGTTGGTACAATTATTGCCCTACCCTGCACAGTCAGTACAATACAGGCTACTGTTACAGTAGCAGCCTGTATACTGTATATGGCAGGGTATCATAACACAGTCCCTGCCTGATGATCTGCTGGGAATTTAGAGGCATCAGTATATGGATCCTGTGTTCTCCAACAGATTGTGGTAAAGTATACCCCAGTGCTTGTCATACAACCCACAAGTGACATAACATCCACAAATTGGGCCCTGAGGGCCACAAGAGACATTGAAGTGCTAACTCAGTCAAGCCAATATCATAACTATCCTTCTTCTCCTGTGCATGGTGCATCATGTGATTATGGTCTTCCAGGACATTAAAGGGGAACCACTACTGTATTTCCATTGCTTGGTTATCAGCCCTGGTGGTGAGTTTTCCTGTTTCCATTTCTGAAGATTTCCTGTGGTTGGTTTGACTTTATCTGGGATATTCCATGCACTGACCCCAATCTGAGCTTTTGACCCTGTCTTCTGATACCAAATTGGACCTGATGTTAGCTCCCTGTTGCCATCCCTGATCCATTCTGATTACATTTCTAGTCTAGGGCACTAAACAATCGGCGTAACTTAAGGGGGTGCAGGTTGTGCAGTCACACCCGGGCCCAGGAACCTTAAGGAGCCCATAAGCACTGGTGTAACTATAGAAGTTGCAGTGGTCATGGCTCTCACTAGGCCCATAAGCCAGGGGAACACACAGGTCATCCTCAATATACTCACCTGGATTAAACTTCTTTGATATCCTTTCTGATTTCCTTTGATGTTTGGCCGTCTGTCCTCTGGTGCAGTCTCTGGAGTGAGAAGATTTATGATACACTGCCTTCCACTGTCAGAAAAAAATAAATAAATAACCTTTAATGTCAAAAAGAGTAGAACACCAGTGTATAGTCAAGGAAGAAGTCTGGGCCCAAGTCTTCATGGTGGTCTGGGCCCAAATGAAGAAGGAAAGGGAAATGGAAATGCGGCTAAAATATACAAGTGGGAGCTGGTGCACTGGAAAGTCCATATTGAGCTTTTGCACCAGGGCTGTAAACCTTTAGTTATGTCCCTACTACCAACTGTCTATTGTGGACTATCCTCGGAACTGTGACCTGGGTAAAGTCCACACCTCCATGCAGGAGCTAAGGGGGAAGACTGAAAGGATAGCTTTGACTCTGCACTTCAGGTTAGCCCACACCATCCTAATAACACTCTACTTTACCAATAAGCGTCTTCCAATATCATTAAGTCTGTCCTGTTTACACTTCTGGCTGTGCCGTTCTGTATTTCTGTCCAGAAAATCAGCATCCATGTATACTGTTAGGCTAGCATCTGTAGAGGGTGTTTCTCCACCAGTAAGTGTAAGCCATGAAAATTCTTAGTTCAGTTCCTTAAGTGCAATCTTGTACACATAAGGATAGAAGATCTATGAGATGTTTCTATGGACTAGCCCTAAAGGGTTCTGCAATCTTACGTTGAACGGGTGTTTCTATTCTGATTTACTGGTGTTCCTGGATAGTACAGGGGTTGATAAAGTCCCATAATTTTGAAGTATTTGGAGATATATGTACGCATTGATGAAATTATTACCTGAACAGAACAATATTACGGGTTATGGGTTCTAGATCTTGATAAGGACAAGTTGATCCAGGGTTTTATACTGATTGTCAGATTGGAGTCGGGAAGGACTTTTTTTCCATGAAATGGGGCAATTGGCATAAGCCTCATGGGGTTTTTTGCCTTCCTCTGGATCAACACTATAGGGTACTGCAGGGTTATAGGTTGGACTTGATGGACTGATGTCTTCAGTAGTTCTACTTGCAACTACTACTACTAGTACTACTACTACTTACATATGAAGGTCATGTGTGATTTTCTTCAGATTTATAGCAACAAATGTGTTCTTCTACACTTTTGTTGTGTTTGTGTATCCTGCTCTCATGTCTTTAGTCCTTATCTCCTTGCCTCCAGACCACTGGTTTTCTTTTTATCTTAGAACCATGAAAACCTACTCAGCTAACCAAAGAGTTCTTTGGAGGAAAGGAACGACTGCAGGGGTTGCCCTGATCACAAGGTGACATCTCAAGAATATTATGATGTATTTTTCTGGTCTTTTACTCTATAATGATCTTCAATATAGTATCCTTTTGGGTTTTCTGTGAAACATATTTTGGAAAATTACAGGCTAAGATGTTAAAGCTAATAAATTATTGTGGAATATTAAGTATTATTCCACTTTAATGTTACTTGGAAATGTTCCTACATTCTGTACTGTAAAACCTCAGCTATAGGAGCTTTTCTAGCCATCAATTCATATTCTTTTGGCATTTTAAGTTCATGTTAATTGAAAACAAGCTTTAAAATTACAAATGAATTTATAAATTAATTAAATTTATAATAAATTGCATAATATGATAGATATGGAGGCCAATTTGATAACTTAGCAAGCAATTGAGGAACACCATTTGCTAGGTTGGGCTAAAATGTGCTGAATCAGTTTTCAAATGTCCCAATTCCCAATGGTCAAATTGGTGTAGGAAATGCAGAGGTAGAAGTGGTACCCGAGCCTTGTGAGGTCCGAAGACCCTTTACGACAGAAGAAGACACCAGTGTTATAAATGGTTAAAAACGGTTACCTGCTGAAACCATGGACCCCATGGGGTCTCCGCATATTTCAAGTGAATTGGAGTCGGAGTCCCTGAACAGTCACCCAACGCAGGTGTGACCGAAGCCTAAAAAAGGTTATATAAGATTTCTCAAGAAACAGCGCCACTCCTGTCCTTAGGAAGTGTGTGGCATTGCATTCAAGTATAAGAATGATTGAAAAATACATTTTTAATCCAAGTTTGCTGGAGACTCTAAGGGCGGTTCATCACCTTGAAGTGCTCTCTGTTCTCTGTTTTGAGCTGCTCCATAGATCTTCCCCTCTGTTCTGAATGAAACCTATGTACTATCCAACCAAGAACCTGCTACAGCTGTCATTTAGAGCAGAGCAGTTGAATGCAGAGAGCACTTCAGGGTTAAGGACCGCCCTCAGAGCACTTGCAGGACCTACAACTCTACTAAGAAGTTTGCTTTTCATATTCATGCTGCTACACCAAGGTATGTTTATACAGCTCTTCGGGACTCCTACCTAGCTTTATCAGCTGTTTGGTAGGGTCAACATACAGAATAAGTTAAAGGGAGTCTGTCACCAGAACCCAACATATCAACCCAGCCCTGCATATAGATAGGTTAGGATCACCTGAATCAAACAGTAAATCGCTGACAAGATATTGCCTTTTTGTAAATATGCAAATGAGCTCTTTGAACCAATTATGGCATTTCCCTTATTCCAAAGAGCTCATTTACGTATTCCCCAAAACAGTGATATCTTGGCAATGGAGACACCAATTTACAAGGAAAAAAGGTGATCCCAACCTATCTATCATATGATGGATACTGGTGACAGATGGCCTTTAAAATACCAGATACAGTCTATAGACAAGAAAGGCACTATTTTTGGAAAAGGCAGATACTTATATTATCCATTAAATAGCTTGGCACTTCACAAGATCAGCAATGTCATGATGCACTTTGGACCATTCATCTATAGTGAACCCCTTATATGTATGGTTCAATGAGGCCAGGCCAATGCACAATGGTCAAGATAAAGTTGACCGCAATTCACCAGCAGTATTAAGGCATGATATATGATGCCACTGGGGATATTCCTTTGTGAGCAACAAGTGATAATACTAACCATGAGGATGAAGAAGAATAACCAAGATGTTTCTGTCCTTCTTGATATTTCTTGCAACGGTATATCATCAACCATGTCTGATTTCCTCACGCGGGATCTCAAGGAAAGTTCCATGCAAAAAAATCAAATCCATTATGTCATATCTTTTCAAAACTGTCTTTATGAGATGCAAGTATTACCCAAAGCTACAGAGACTGTTATTCACACCTTTAAGTCTCCTACCTTTCTACTGGGAAGATTGCAGCAGCTCTCAGCCTTGAAACCTCCATCTTTTCGTTCCAGCCTATGATCTCACACCCTTTGTGTTCCTCTGGAATAACGTCTTTTCCATTTATCTTTGTCTCGTCCACTCTACTTTGCTTCGAAGAGTCTAGACTTGTCTTTGTTCCCGCGTCATCTCGCTGTCTCCTTGTAAGTTACATTGTATAATGTATTCTACGATGCAGCTTTGCCCTGCTGCTTAAAGGAGTGCTCTATCCATTAGTTTGACTTTGTTATCATTAAATAACGTCTGCTGCTTTCATTGTCTTCTGATGTGAATGTTGATTATTATTAGGGAAGCTGGAGGTTGCTCTTGGTGGCGGTCACTTTGTATGACCGCTGGATTTTTTACAAGGTTCTCAAAGTGATACAATGAATAAAGAAGCAAAAGCGGATTAAATCTTATCACCACCTCTTCTCCATGGGGTGCCCAAAGAAACAGGACAAGGACAGTCTTCCACTTCTTTGGCGGAGTGAAAGACCTGACCAAGACAAAGACTCGAGAGTCACCTCCCCATTGTGACCCCATTGCCAAATCCTTCTCTAGGTAAAAGCATTCCTGCTGAGTCTCAAAGAGGGGATCTGATCTCTTTTAATGGCAGGCCCATTCTTAATCCCTGTGACCAAAGAATGTGTAAGAAAAAAAAAAGTCTCAAACATTCGGCTTTTTGCTAGTAAATGTAAAAACAGATGCACTTGAGCTAGGCGTAAAGTGGAGCTTGGAGCCATGGAAGACTAAAAACCCCGGTTCTGGCATGCACTTGGTTCTTGGCATGCGGGTTGCCTTGAAGCAAGGAGTTCTTGCCAGTTCGAGAAGACAAACTGAGAAATAGCTAAGCACCAGAGCCCGGAAAACGCTACTTGACTTCCTGTGAGTTATTTCTTTGTCTATTCTCCTGCACGTTTCATAGAGAGGCCATAAATTAAAAAATTCCTTGAGAACCCCTTTAATAGTAGGGCAATAAACTGGAGTAATCTCAACTATATTAAAGAATTAAGAAATTCTAGGGAATTTCTCACCAAATTTGATTCACTCATCTCTTATCTCCACAGCTTGATACTTCACCTGGTGGTCAGTAAAGAGTGGACAGAGCATTTACTATTGAATCTAGGCGCAGTCTCCGATATAGATTCTGTAGGTACTAGCATAAGTCTAAGTACATATATTTTAGGTGTGAACACAACCTAAAACAATAGCTGTGTTTTTCTTCTTTTGCAGTAATAGACATGCCAAACAGAGCAGAAGACAGCTGTCACTCAATGGCCACCACTTGTATGACTCTACTAATAAATATCATGGCATTGTAGGCCCTGTTATTAAAGGATAGGTTGTTGGCAGGAGGCACAGTATTTTATACAATTATTACATGCATTTATTTTAATGACTTTAAAATCCCTTTAAATTTGAAGTTACCACCTAGGGAGATATTCTAAGGTCTCGATTCAGTAAACTGTGAGTAAATCATGTGGATATAAGTCTCAATTATTCAGCGCGCACCCTGGGATGTTAATCCTGTCCAAATTACGTTATTGACTGCAGCAGCAAATTAAACAAATTGTCCAGAAATGCAGAGAATGGCCAAAATCCTAATGAAAAATTGTCACATTGTGTGTAAATGAAAACCTAGTCTAAATGTTAGTGATTCGGGCTTATCTATAAAAATGTGCTCAAATGGGAGCTAGTCAGGAGCTATCATCTTGATGGATAGAAAACTGGACCAAGCCTCCGATTGGCTGCCATCAACCACATCACTTCTTTCATCCTCATATGTGGGTCTCTCGGCATATAGTCAAAGGACAATTGAAGTAGAAGAAGGGAACTAATAATGTGAAGCCACCAGAGAAGAAGGTTGGCTTTTTAGCAAGTGCCCCCCCTTTCCTGTCCTCCTAGTCCTATAGAACTGTTGGATACAACCCTAGTGATACCACCTTGAGGCAAAGAGGAGGAAGCATTAAAGAGGCTTGTTGGGGTTGGTAGCTGAAGAGTCTCTTAGCATCCATTCACGATCCAATATTCCATTGGTTTCCATTTTCATTAGAATCCAACCGTCCGAACATTCTTCTCACTAGTGAAAAACCTGACTTTTTGACTTGTTTGGCAGATATATCTATGTTATAGGTAAGGGACCTATTATTTATGACAGCACTAGAAAATCCTAATATTCACTACTCAATGGTGCAACTTGCTTGGGTTCAAGTAGGATTGGGTCCACCTTTAACAATGTTTCTTTAGGGGGCACCAAATGGGAACTACTTGGACACCAAAAATGATATCGAGAGAGGAATCTACAGTACAGATCAGAATGGGCTCCCCATTATTTTTCCTGGTTTGTCACCTTTGTTTCGCCTTCACTCTCTTTCTTGGACCATTTGGCCAATTCCTAACTCCCTTGTTTGATATCAATGTAGCTCTTCTGGGGTGGGGACTGCTTCATAGGATCTTCCAGTTGTGATATCTGCACAGGTTCTTGGTGCAGTGTACTGTAGTTGCATCAGAAAGAACCTAACAAACAACTGGTATACAGGAATAGAGCTTTATGAGACTTGATTGTAGAATGAAGGACAAAGTTTGTCATGCAAAATGTTGCAGTACTCCCAGTCACCTAGAATTTACATGAGGCAACAGATGACACTCCAATTCTTACAAGTGATGCTTCAATTCAAATTCACAAGCTCAGCTCTCCGGTTCTTTGTGACACAGCAGGTTGTTTTCCGGCATGACATGTTCCAGACAGGAAAAAATTGTTGTCAGACCAGCAAAACCGAGAACTGCCTTTATATAGAAAGTCCTCGCCACAGCTTAACCTAAACAACAGGATGTGCCAGATAACTCACCTCATGGTATAACACCTAAGAGTAACCACAGTTCTGCCTCCCCACTACCTGTTCAGAGAAAACAGCTGTAACAGTCACACACAAGGTTGCTAACTGGAGACATTGACCTTCACCCCTCTACACTATCAAGCAAATGGGATGTGGCCAGCAAGAACTGGGCCTCATCTCCCCAAAGGCCCATGGTCTATCGCTATCGTTCATACATCCCTCATGCCAGCCATAAAAAGTTGTCAATTCTAAAAATTTACCAGCAGGACTCACATTATTAAATTACAGAACCTAAACCAATACCTTGTGCAAGACTTTTCTGAAATAATTCAGGGTATAATAGAAACAAATGGATCAAAAACATCCCCAGTTTTTGGTGTTTTACTAAGTTTTTGTGTTGCATACTTGGTTGGGGCATATGTTGCGTCTACCGTCAATCATATCTTCACCAGCGGCAGCGACGCTATAGTTGGAAAGCATTTAAGACTTAAGGTGACTTATTATCCTGAAGAACCCTCTTTAATATGGAATGTTTTTGAATTACTATGACCTGGATGCAGATCACGTCAACTGTTCAGCCATATTACCACAGTTCTAGAGGTTGTCTACTTGTACTTTTCTTCAGTTTCTCTAAGAACCTGCACAAGGCTGGCACTCACTAGTCCAACCTTGGCAAGCAAAGCCCTCAATGAAATGCCCTATTATACCCATTTTCTCTGTTGTCTGTTACGGGAAAAGTGTCAACAGACTTTTAGCTGGGAGATAAAGATCTCTCTGCATTGCTGGCCCCTCAAATGGAAGAGAGGGGGTATCTCGGAGAAACTGACGGCTTATCCTAAGGGTGGCTCATAAAAATTCAGCTGCTTAGCAGGATAGGTATAAATTGCATTCAGACATAACTCTATCCGCTGGCTAGAATATCAATCAGAGCCCTCTAATGGGGTCATCCTTATTAGACACAGAAACCTCTCCTGGCTGCTGGTACACTGCTCTGTTTCTCGGCTGCAAAACAGGGTGAATTAATAAGCATAAAATGGAAGAAAAAAGGCAGGAGATGTACAAAGTTGTGTCCTAGAAGCTCGGAGAGACCCATTATTCAATGACACTATATCTACCGGATGCTTAAAATAATAGTTTATTTATCCGGCCGACTTTTGGAGAATCTAAATGACTCGCGCCTGGTTTCAGGGTTGTGTTGTGGCCAGGTAGTAGTCATGTGACTGCAGTGCAAGGATCACATGACTGCCGGCCATACAAGAAAGATCTAGCCAGGTCAAGCCAACCTGTGTGCTTGTGTGAATAATATTAAGGCTGTTATACAGTATAGCCAGAGGGGGGATTGTTATCTAAGACACTGGAAGGCATATCCATGGTATATCACTCAGAGAGGGGAAAACCACATGACCTTATTAAGAATAGATATGCATTAACTGCTTAACCCAACCGTTTCCTACAGTTACAGATGAGTGTATGTCTGTGCATTCTCACAGAATAAGTGAATAAGCATACACTTAGACTGCAAAGTAAGGAAACAAAATAATGCAACTGTATGAAAGAGAACATATATAACCCTTATATTGGGACTACTGTAATTATTAATACATTAATTAATTGGTACATACATTAGTACACTGATAAAAATATTCTAGTCATTAAAATATAGAACAGTTTGCTGGGAACTGGTACTCTATACTGGGAGCATTTACTAGCATTTACTAATACACCTATATAAAACATAGCAGTGATTAACTTATAGAGTATTGTATTACTGTGGACTAGAACTTTATACAGGGAGCATTCTTATTACTAGTGCACCTATACAAAAACATTCTAGTAACTAACTTATAGAGTATTGTACTGGGAACTAGCACTCTATACTAAGAGCATTCTAACTTCTAGTGCACCTAAAAAAACATTCTACTGACTAGCTTATAGAGTACACTCTTCCACTCCTTTTAATGGCTAACATGGTACAACATTATACTCATTATCTCAATACTTTGTTATATATCCTTTGTTGGCAATGACAGAGGTCAAACATTTTCTGTAAGTCTTCACAAGGTTGGCACACACTGTTGCTGGTATGTTGGCCCATTCCTCCATGCAGATCTCCTCTAGAGCAGTGATGTTTTGGGGCTGTCGCTGGGCAACACGGACTTTCAACTCTCTCCAAAGGTTTTCTATGGGGTTGAGATCTGGAGACTGGCTAGGCCACTCCAGGACCTTGAAATGCTTCTTACGAAGCCACTCCTTTGTTGCCCTGGCGATGTGCTTGGGATCATTGTCATGCTGAAAGACCCAGCCACGTTTCATCTTCAATGCCCTTGCTGATGGAAGGAGGTTTCCACTCAAAATCTCACGATACATGGCCCCATTCATTCTTTCATATACATGGATCAGTCGTCCTGGTCCCTTTGCAGAGAAACAGCCCCAAAGCATGATGTTGCCCCCCCCCCATGCTTCACAGTAGATATGGTGTTCTTTGGATGCAACTCAGCATTCACTCTCCTCCAAACACCACGAGTTGTGTTTCTACCAAACAGTTCTACTTTGGTTTCATCTGACCATATGACATTCTCCCAATACTCTTCTGGAACATCCAAATGCTCTCTAGCAAACTTCAGACGGGCCCGGATATGTACTGGCTTAAGCAGGGGGACACGTCTGGTACTGCAGGATCTGAGTCCCTGGCGGCGTAGTGTGTTACTGACGGTAACCTTTGTTACGTTAGTCCCAGCTTTCTGCAGGTCAGTCACTAGGTCCCCCCCGTGTGGTTCTGGGATTTTTGCTCACCGTTCTTGTGATCATTTTGACCCCGCGGGGTGAGATCTTATGTGGAGCCCCTGATCGAGGGAGATTATCAGTGGTCTTGTATGTCTTCCATTTTCTAATTATTGCTCCCACAGTTGATTTCTTCACACCAAGCTGCTTGCCTATTGCAGATTCAGTCTTCCCAGCCTGGTGCAGGTCTACAATTTTGTTTCTGGTCCTTCCACAGCTCTTTGGTCTTCACCATAGTGGAGTTTGGAGTGTAACTGTTTGAGGTTGTGGACAGGTGTCTTTTATACTGATAACAATGTCAAACAGGAGCCATTACTACAGGTAATGAGTGGAGGACAGAGGAGTCTCTTAAAGAAGAAGTTACAGGTCTATGAGAGACAGAAATCTTGCTTGTTTGTAAGTGACCAAATACTTATTTTCCACCATAATTTGCAAATAAATTCTTAAAAAATCAGACAATGTGATTTTCTAGATATGTTTTCTCATTTTGTCTCTCATAGTTGAGGTCTACCTATGTTGTCAATTATAGGCCGGCCTCATCTTTTGACGTGGGAGAACTTGCACAATTGGTGGCTGACTAAATACTTTTTTTTCCCCACTGTATATAAACATAGAGTACTCTAATGGCTGCTAATATTTTATACTGACAGCATTCTATTTATTACGGTAGTACACTATACAGAGACCATTCTATTCATTATAATACAGAGTTATCTGCTCGTTCCTGATACTTTATAGTGAAAACATTTTAATTCCTAGTACACTTTACATAGAATATTCTTGTGATTATAATATAGACTCTACTGGTTATTAATACTATATAGTGAGAACATTCTAATGACAAGTACACTATACATATACTATAGAGAACTCTACTAGTTACTAATACTTTATTGTGAGAGCAGTCTAATGACAAGTACACTATATATAAATATAGAGTATTCTAAGGGCTGTTAATACTTTATACTGACAGCATTCTATTTACTAGTACACTATACAGAGACCATTCTATTTATTATAATATAGAGTTATCTGCCGGTTCCTGATACATTATAAGAACATTTTAATTCCTAGTGCACTATACATAAAATATTCTAGTGATTATACTATAGAGAACTCTACTAGCTACTAATACTTTATAGTGAGAGCATTCTAATGACAAGCACACACTATATATATATATATATATATATATATATATATATATATATTATAGAGTATTCTACTGGTTACTAATATTTTATAGTGTGAACATTCTATTTACTAGTACACTATATAGAGAACATTCTAGCCATTATAACATAGAGTTCTGTACTGGTTACTAATATGTTATAGTGAGAGCATTCTAATAACAAGTACACTATACAAATATAGAGTGCTCTACTGGTTATTAATACTTTATAAAGTGAACATTCTAATTACTTGTACACTATACATAAATATAGAGTGCTCTACTGGTCACTAATACTTTATACTGACAGCATTCTAATTACTATTACATTATACAGAGAACATTCTAGTAATTATAATATAGAGTCATTTACAAGTTATTAATACTTTATAATGACAACATTCTAATCACTAGTACATTATACAGAGAACATTCTAGTGATTATAATACAGCTTTACTCTACTGGTTACTAACATTTTATAGTGAGAGCATTCTAATTTCTAGTACACTATACAGAGAACACTCTAGAGGTTATAACAGAGTACTCTACTGGTTACTGATACTATACAGAGAGAACATTCTAAGTATTAGTACACTATACAGAGAAAACTCTGGTCATTATAATATAGATTACTCTACTGGTTACTAACATTTTATAGTGAGAGCATTCTAATTACTAATACACTATACAGAGAACATTCTAGTGATTATAATATAGCGTACTCTACTGGTTACTAACATTTTATAGTGAGAATATTCTATTTACTGGTACACTATACAGAGTTCTGTACTGGTTACTAATATGTTATAGTGAGAGTATTCTAATAACAAGTACACTATACATAAATATAGAGTGTTCTACTGGTTACTTTATAATGTGAACATTCTAGTTACTTGTACACTATACAGAGCACATTCTAATCATTATAATATAGAGTACTCTACAAGTTATTAATACTTTACAGTGAGAACATTCTAATTACGAGTACACTATACAAAGAACATTCTAGTGATTATAATACAGCGTACTCTACTGGTTACTAACATTTTATAGTGAGAACATTCTAATTACTAGTACACTATACAGAGAACACTCTAGTCATTATAATATAGAGTACTCTACTGGTTACTAATATTTTCGGTTACTAATATTTTATAGTGAGAACACTACTAGTACTGATGGAATTGCTGATGATTTATGCTTGCACAATGTATTTTGTGTGCTACTATCACTTTAACTAGTGAGTCATTGTGCCACTTTTTGTTCTTGAAGTTTGTGGATGAGAGGTGGCATAACATGTGAAACTCCTTTTCCCCTAGTGGCTATGAGCGAAGTGTTGTCTTCGTGCTTCCTGCGTAGTTTCACTCCAGAGTTGGAAGAGCTCTTTATAATGGAAGTTTATCCCATGTTTTTCAGGATTCCAGTCCAGAATTTCAGTGTGTTAATCCATGGGTGCTGCATGGCCGTAGCCTAACCTAGTCTTTTCCCAAAAGCTAGTGGAGCGAGTGACAGTGGAAGCCTGGAGTAGTGAAGCATCCCAGTGGACACTGCTAAACATATAGTGCACTGTGTATTAAGCATTTACCTATTTTTCTTGTATCATATATATATATATGCTATATATTACCCCTTTAATGGGTTTTTCCGCTGGGGATGGGAGAATTTAGAGGGATAGTATAGTCCAGCCAGTTCAGGGAGGCAGAAACTGAGAGTCTTCACCCAGTTTCCATAGTGAGAGGAAAGTGTAGGAGTTAGAGCCAACCTGTGCAATTGCATTGTAGATAGGGATACATATGCTGTTTTCAACTGTCAGGAGATGTTTGGAGAGTTTTAGTGCCATTTTGTGGAATCTGAAGACAGTTACATCTCAAGCCACAGGACAAACAGGGCATCCTGGATAGAGAGTGAGAGTGGAAAGACTGGAACCTGTTTAGAGAGTCAAGTCAAAGTGCAAGCTTCTTGAACCACCTTCACCAAGCCTACCCCACATCCACCTCTGAGTAAGACCTGTACCTCCATCATTGTGGATTATTTTGGTTGCTGTTTACATTCATTATTCAGTAAATTTTTGTGAACTATTATCCTGCAACTACCTCCTGAGTAATTTACCTGAATGTACCATCATGGGCACTCTAACTCCCATCTTGCTCGGGAGGGCTGAAATGTGTCTCAGGGGTATACCACCACCACCATCAGATGCCCTGCAGACCGTCTCAGTTCTGCACCAGTCCAGCAGGAGAGCTGGAGGAGTTGGTTGATTCTACAAGCCACCATGACCACTGCTGTTCAAACTGCTACTGCCCTCAGCCTAAGGACTCTCTCCAACAGGTTGCTGCATTAGCAGAGCCCATATCAGCTGAGCACAACCACTGTGTGAACAGGAACGCTGCTGTAGGCTGCTGTCTGAGAATCATGTGTGTGAAAGCTGCCGTACTAAGATGCAATATGGCAATTTGTAGGTTTTAGGGTAAAATGTGGTTTAAGTAGATTTGGGACTTTTAATCCAAGTGGCAATATCAGATTATACCATTTTTATGTCTTACATCCTAGAAGACGTTCCACATTGGTGCCTTCTGTGTCTTAATATCTGTATAATTCCATAAAATTCTCTGCAGAAAAACTGTGTATACAGACACTGTATGTAATATTGTCTCCAGATATTCAGCAATAGGCTTAGGCCTTGTAAATCCTACAATCTGCACTACTAGATCCAAATTATATAGATACAGAAATATTTATCCTGTAGGTTTCATATGGATAACAATTTAGATTCAGGAAGATCAAGCTTACGATGACATTATTCATGAAGCAGAAGGAAGGTAAGACTGCATATTATAACTGTGAGGATATGATGATATTCACTGGCTAAGTCAAAGCAAACACTTTTATTCACAGGACTTAGTGGATTCTTGCAACTGTTGGGCTCTATATATACAGCTGATCTTGAGGGAGGTTATATATCATCCTTCAAGCAGAAATGTGTAGTCTGACCCTTCAGTCATATGTTCTATAATCTATCCCATACTTATTAATATATATTCCATAATTATATATATTCTAGTACGACTTCAGGAGCAGACTACACCGTGTGTATCTGTAGTCTGTTACCATGGAGATATCCAGGTCCTAATAGGATCTGTATAAACAAAAGAATTTTAAAGAACTGATCACAATGGAAATATGTTTCATACAAACAACCATAAAATGGAGTATATTTATCGATAGAAGTCCTGCCTATATTTATGCCAAAATGTATGGTGCATAGCAATTATGACACATTTCTGAACAGCGTGTGCCAGAAGGAATCGAAAAATACAACGGGCTTGACACTTTTTGAAAACTGGCATGGTTAAAACTGGCGTACGGATAAAGGAGACTGATTTTTTTGGCACATTGGAAAGTAAACAGATTTTTTGCCACATTTGGGGGGTGGGAAAGTGAGCCAGAGTTTTTGGGGGGTGGGAAAGTGAGCCAGAATTTTGGGGGTGGGGGGGAAATGAGCCAGAATAATCAAGGTCCATATGACAGATTTATAAATATGTTTAAAACCAAAAATGCGATTCATAGTTTGAGACAGTGCAGAGTTTAACAGTATTGATAAATTTTCCACAGTATGTTTTGCAATATGACCGACACATGAAGTGCCCATGTCAAATATAATATGACCAGAATCCTGGTGGATGCGGTTGCATTCTGCCAGACCCAGGAGAGTTGCCACTCTCTTCTAGGATAATAGGATGTCACTCATTTTAAAGGGTGACATTCTAGAATGTTAGGGGATGTTATACCATATGGGGGCCAATAAAATGGGCATTATATAGTGTTGGGGACAGTAAAGCTCTGGGGGTGGGGGCACATCAAAAGTTTTCTATGAGGCCTGGATTTTCCTACTTATGTCCCAGCCTGGAGATGATGATATGGCCCCCACAGAACCCTGATCTCAACATCATCCAGTCTGTCTAGGATTATATGAAGGGACAGAAGGATTGGAGAAAGCCTACATCCACAGAAGATCTGTGCTTAGTCCTCCAAGATGGCGGGGACAACCTCCCAGCCAAGTTTCTTCAAAAACTGTCTACAAATGTACCAAGAAGAACTGATAGAAGGCAAAGGTCATACCAAATATTGATGGGATTCAGATTTCACTTTTCTTCCTTCACTTCATTTTGTTATTTGACAAAAATTTACTATTAACCCTGAAAGAATTCTTAATTTGCAGCATTTTTCCCACACCTGCCTAAAACTTTTCCAGAGTACCATATGTATTTAATGACCTGTATTACAATGTGGTTAAAAATATTCTAGAAGAGTAGTCTCCAAGACTCCAAAGTATGGCTTGCCAACTGTTGCAAACATACAACTCCCAGAAGGGCAAGGCATGCTGGGAGTTGTAGTTTTGCAGCAAATGGAGAGGGGCTAGTTGGAAACCAATCCTATATTCTTGTAGGAAGAATGTTCCTGCTCTTTAAATGACGATATTCACGTATCATATAGAATACCAGGTATTCTGAAATGTGTCCCATGGCCTGGTCCATTCCTCTTCCCTGCCTCAGTCTAGATCTTGAAATGTTCTAGTGAATTCCGCCGAGACGCTAATTAATTCCGTAGGCCTGCCGGTGAAGTCTTAACTCAATTAATCGGAAGTTCCTGTAGGGCCTGGGACTGCATCCAACACTCGTTCATCATTGCGGAATATTCTGGAAACTGCACAGACAAGGGCAGGAGTGGAGAAGACGATGTGTGCGCGTGAGATGGCTCAATACAGCAAAGGCATGGCATCTAGACTTATTTATACTTTCATTTTATTGACCTTGCTCACTGTGAGATAGATCAAGCAGCAGAAATCATATATTCTAACTCTGGCGATGAGTCACGGAGAATTGCACATCGTTTAACCATGGGGGGATCATTCCAGGCTGACTCCGAAGAGCAGATTCATTACAGAACTAAATTTCAGATGTAAACAGGGTCTATGACAGCTGATACGACCTACTTAGTCCATGGAGATTGCTTTTTTCATGCCTGTCATGTGTTTTCCACCCAATCTTTTTCAGGGGATCATCGAAGGCATCCAAAAATACTCAAAATATGGCAAAAATTATTTAGAGAAGAGACGAAGTGCCAAAAAATAATTAAATCCATCCTTTACACTGACAATATTAAAAGTGAAAGAATAACTATAGCGAACAAAAAAATACATTTTTCCATCCTTGCACTTCTCACCTGTTTTTATACCCCATTTATGTATATATCCCTGTAATTCACTATTCTGTCAGTTTCTGATCAGACACTATCCTAAGTGTTAATAGTCACTTTCTCTGCTCACTTGGGCAGCTAGAGACAGTAGCATCTCTGCCTGCTGAGAGGACAGCCTGATTGTCATTCTCTCTATATTCTGCAAAATAATCCAATAGACACTAAGTATAGAGTCAGGGAGGCTGCAGTGTCATCTTCATAATAACTGTGTGACAGGAGCTGTCTTATCAGCAGTGATAGGAGTTTGTAGCCCCCTCTTGTGTTCAATTATACAGGAAGGTCTGGTGCCTGAGATGGTGACCACCCTTGAGACAACAGACAGGCGTGTTAATCTCAGGGGGTCACCATAAAATCCTGTGATTCTAATGAAGAGAGATTCCATGAATCTTTGGGTAGAAAGTAATAATTAAATAAGGTTATAATTATACTTAAATTATAATATATATATATATATATATATATATATATATATATATATATAAGTTATATTATTATATTATAATTACATGCTGTATATATTAGGGGGAAATAAGCACATAGTGCTTCCTTAAAGGGGATCTCCACTCTTGAAAGCACCTTTTTGTTGCAAAGATTCCTTAGCTGATCACAAGGTATTCTGTATGCTGGAACCCCAGTGATCAGTGATTAAGCACCAAGTGTTCAGTTCTCCTGCAGCTCCCCTACAGGGTTGATACAGTATTACATGGTGCTCCATGTTAATCAATGGGCTTATTATGTGTGGACATGCTGACTTCTTAAGAAAGGAAGAGACACGGAAGCCATTTCTACTTTTCGTAATAGATGAAGGTCCTAATCTGGGACACCCTTCTTATAATTCACTAAAATTCTCTAATCTCCAATATGTGACTCTAGGGCACACCACCCCCAACCTAAGGCATCTGATTCTCAACTCAAAATACACAAAGTTCTCTGACAAAATGACCTTGATAAATAAAGACCCCAACCAGACACCCTAAACTTGTATTGCCCCCAGAACAAACCCCTTAATGAAATAAAGACCCCTGAACAAAAACTGACCCAAGACCAGTTCAGAAAAGATTAATGCAGACCCTGTAAACAAAACCAGACCAAGGCCAAACCAACCTTAATATATACGGACCCCAGATCAGACAAGTTAAGTTAATACAGGTCCTGTAAACAAACGCCTAACCCATACCAAACCCTAGTAAACATATACAGACCCCAGATCAGATGAGTTAAATTAATACAGATCCTGTAAACAAGTATAGACCCGAGACCAAACCCACCTAAACATATATGGACCACAGATAAGACTAGCTAAATTAATACAAATCCTGTAAACAAATCCAGACCCCAGACCAAACGCACCCAAACATATATGGACACCAGATCAGACCAATTAAATTAATACAGATCCTGTAAATAATACAGACCCTAGACCAAACCTATCTAGACATATACGGACCCCAGATAAGACCAGTTATATTACTACAGACACTGTAAAACCAACACAGACCGCAGACCAAACCTTCCTAAACTTATATGGACCCCAGATCAGACCACTTACATTACTGCAGACCCCATAAACAAATACAGCCCCAAGAATAAACTCACTTAAACATATACGGACCCCATATCAGATCACTTAAATTAATACAGGCCCTGTAAATCAACACAGACCGCAGAACAAACCCACCTAAACATATATGGACCCCACATAAGACCAGTTATATTACTACAGACCTTGTAAACAAACACAGACCGCAGACCAAACCCACCTAAACATATATGGACCCCAGAGAAGACCAGTTATATTAATGCAGACCTTGTAAACAAATACAGACCGCAGACCAAACCCACCTAAACATATATGGACCCCAGAGAAGACCAGTTATATTACTACAGACCTTGTAAACAAACACAGACCGCAGACCAAACCCACCTAAACATATATGGACCCCAGAGAAGACCAGTTATATTACTACAGACCTTGTAAACAAATACAGACCAAACTCATTAAACAAATACAGACCAAGATCAAGCTATAGTCTTTCCACTACTGCACGTCCTGTATATAACTTCACTGTAGTTTTTTTTTTTTTTATACCTGAACTAGAAAGATCAGGATGAGCAGTCTTAGCCAGGTTACATAAGAGTATTTGAAACTGTGGATATATCCCGACCATAGGTAGTGTGGCACCTGTGACTCCAATACATGGATAACCCCTGGATGGGCATTGATGGCGAGGCAGGCATCTAGGGGTTAAATCTGCAGGCCTCCTGCTGTGTCATTTTCGATAGGGAAGGGCTTTGGCTGGAGCTAGGGTGTAGTAAAACTCATCCTGCACCCTCAAACCTGACTGCAGATAAAACAAAAGAACTAAAAAATGCGGAGAACAGTCGGCCGTTTTCTGTGTCAGTGGATCTGTCCCAGAAGTGTCATGGATCTGACTCCAGCTGTCAAGTCTCGTCCTCTTATCCAATAAACAGCATCACGTGGGCCTTTGAGATGGTCATGGAAAGTTTCAAAGGCAATGTTAGAAAAGATTTATCTCTGCTAATGATCTTCTTCAAACATCTTGTCAGAAGCCATCGGCCTGGAGATATACAGCCAGGAACCAGAATGTCACCTGGTATATTCATCGTATGGAAGACGCCCCTGAAAATACCTTGATCATCTGTACTGAGGAGTGTAAAAATGAAGCTAGGCCTAGGAAAAAGATCTAATGCCCTGCAGCAGATGCAAACAGCATACTTGGAAGCTTGGCAGGCATGCACCATTTGTCCACCTATGGATGATCAAGTGGTGATTTTAATGCATTGCAGCAGCTCACTGATGTCATCTTAATGCAGCACGATTATTCCAGAATTACAGCTCGCTATATGACTCACAAGTCGTCCGCATTCATCTCTACTACTTGATGCTCTGCCTCAAGGTTGGAGGGGTTGTCCGGCATGGCAGAAAACATTGGAATAGGCTAAGAAGGGGTTAAAACAAAAAAAAAATGGTTGCCCTACTCCCTGAACCCCCTTCCTTGCTTCTATTTTGACGATTGCCCCCCATCTATACTTCCTGGTTCCATCTTAAAAACACAGGAAAAGCCTGTTCAGCCAACAACTGGCTGTGGTGGGTCAATGTTGTGACCATTGATCGGCTAAGAGGGCATTTCCTGTCTGTCAAGACAGGAAGTGTCCCAGGCATTGCACCCAGGCATCATAGAACAGGAGCAGGAGAGATTGGTGAAGTGAGTATTGGTTCTTTTAATTTTTTTAACCGACTCTAAGCTAACTACCCCCAATTTCTTTCCCAATTTTGACACTTACCGGCTCCCCACTGATCTCCTCTTCTATGTCCTGTCTCAAAACAAAGGAAATGCCTGCTCAGCCAATGACTGACTGTGGTGGGTCAATGTTGTAACCACTGAATGGCTAAGAGGGCATTTCCTGTCTGTCAAGAGGAGCGGGGGGATTTTTGTGAGGTGGGTATCGGATTGGTTCTTTTCATTTTCAAGCTGACTTTGAGATCACTAATATGGCTGGAAATCCCTTTTAAGATCTCCTTTCATCCTAAAGATGCAGCTTTGTATGAGGACATCAGAAATTGTACTTATACTGTATGTCTAGTTCCCTGTTCAATTCCCTTATCTATTAACCAGAATGAGAAGTGGCTACAAAGAGTGTCCGCCCCTTTGTGCATTATACAGACAGCATCTAATGAGTATATGTAATACTACATCTCCCCTGTGGGGGAGCTGCAGGAGAATTCAACATTTATTACCAGGTTCTACAATTTATAGCTGATATATGAGGACGTCAACAGCAGGAAACCTTGTAATCAGGTTATTGTCTAGGACAGAAAAAAAAAATGAACAAGGCCAACAACTCCTTTAGGCTACAGCCCCACGTTGTGGAAGCGCAGCTTTTTTTGTTGCAGATTTTGCTGCGGTTTTTTGAGCCAAAGCCAAGAATGGCTACAAAAGGAATGGGAAATATATAGAAAGTTCTTATACTTTTCCCTGCTGCTAAATCCAGTCTTGGCTTTGGATCAAGCAATGTGGTGCCATAGCCTTAAAGCGCTGTTCTCAAAGTTCTGTTTTTAAGGCCATGGTGTTTTATACCAAAATGCTACAAGCTTGTGTTCTTCTCGGAGGTCTTCTCCAAAGCTAGGAGATCTCCAATTCCTTTGACTTCAGTTTGGAGGAACACAATTTGAGAAATTTTTTACTTTTCCTATTTTCCTAAACATTTCCCAATGACATGATATAAAGTGGAACTATATGGGACAATATACAATCCATTTTTTGGAGACATGCTATAATATAGCGGCACAGAGGTTATCATTGGTTACCATGGGCACAGATATACTCTATTTGTGTTTCCTCGACTTTGTAACAAGGGAAGTACCTTATATTCTCCCTTGGGGAAAAATATTGATTTATATTGTTGCCTAGTATAACCTGTTTCTCCAAAAATAAGTCCTACCCCGAAAATAAGCCCTAGCTTGATATTGTAGGGTTGTCGGAGTAGGCTTGAAATATAAGCCCTAGTTACAGTCAGCGCCTCCAGCGATAGGTTATGTCACGTGACATCATGACATCACTGAGGCATCGAATAGGCATACTGTAACTCCCTACTAGGGACAAATTCCCTGCTACCTCCCACCACAGCAGGGCAAAATCCACTCACCCGCTCTAGAGTCCCGCCTCCTGCCTCCCGAATCCGCCTTCTGAGTACCGCCTCCTGGTCACTACTATGCTGTGGGCTTGGCTACCTACATGCTCACTGCCACAGACGTAGCCACTCCACTACAGCATTCTTACTTTTCAGTATTATTCCACACATGCTTAAAACATTTGCACAGTACCATACGTCATGACTGTGATAGAAAAGAATCCTCTAGAAAAAAATCAAAATGTATTCCTCTGAGCCATGGTTCAATTCAACACGCCTCACCCATGGGCCAGTTCCAAACATTGAGGTCAGTTTCCTTCACACCACCCATGAGGAGGAAAGATAGGCTCACATGGGTTTGATCCAACTCTAGGACGCCTATAACACCCATAGGGACTGTCACTTATCTCTACTATGGCAAGAACCAATGATGTTACTGTCAGTACAGATATGGCGGAGTAGTATAAAGAATGGTTAATCAAGTCAATGACTTCTATTAGCTACAAATACTGTACTTTGCACAATTGCTTGTTGAAATACTCTGTGCGGGTCTGCATGGAATTGATTCAAACAAGTGTCTGAAACATTGCACGAATAATGTAACTGCAGTCTAACAAGAGTTGTTTGATAGTAGTCATTTCTATAAAGTGCGATATATTGATATTGTTGAATCTCATCACATATAGTGAATTATTCTGTAAACATGGGGAATATATAATGGGCTCCAAGATAGTCTTCTAAGCAAAACAGAAGCAAAAAGAAAAAAAATAACATTACTGGAAGGTTTGGATGGTTTCCCAGGAGGCGCCATACTATATATTGCAGCTGCAGACACAACATTTCAGATACTAATCCACACACCCTTAAAGGGATTATACAGGGAGTGTGTCAACACTTACTTTCTTCAGGGTTCTTTATATACCATACCTAGAGGTTCCAGGCTTGTTCCGAACTTGGGTCACCTGATAGAAACTAGCTAGCGGCCCTTGTGTTGCTCTCCCTCCTCCCACCTTTCCTGCATTACCAGGGCACTGGCAAACTAGATCATTATAATAGTAAAGCCAGACCCCATAGTACACGGGAGAGGAGGGAGGAAGCGGAGCAACTAGGGGTCCTGGTGCTAGTTCCAATCACATGACCCAGGTTCAGAACCAGCCCGGGAACCCCAGGGTTTACACATAAAGGATCCTAGATAAAGTAAGTGAACCCCTTTAAGCTGGCCATATACATAAAAGTCAGTGCAACCTACTGACTATCTTATGAATGTAGTAGGGTACAAAATTCAACATGCCTGATACTTAAGTCAGGAAGTCAGCCAACAGCTATTGAAGGTGTAAAAGAGAGGTACATCTGTATTGTCACTTCTTCTCTGCTAAATAGGACCACTAAACATTCATAAGAGACCACCATTTTCCTGACAGGTGCGTGGACTAGACATGTGCAAACCTCACAAGATTAACATAATAGTGTGCGCAGGAATGCGGTTTGTGTGTGTGGGGGGGTTGGGGGCGGCAGATTGGGGGGGTTGGGGGCGGCGGCTTGGGGGGGGGGGCCCCATATCAAATGTTCGCCTTGGGGCCCAGCCATTCCAAGTTACGCCACTGCTCTAGGGTCTTTTCTGAGAAAAAATCTCCACTTGCTCAGTTTCGTAAAAAAAAGAACAATTTGAAATATTCGGGATGAATCCATCTTGTTACGAGCTGATTTGCCCCCTAGAGGAGACAGACTGTAAACAGCTAATGTAATAGTGGGTGGTAATTGTGCTAGGCAAAAAGGGTGAACAGAGGAGTCCACCAACTTCCGCCAAACTAACTGGGCATCTTCATCCCTGTTTTACCATGGGCAGGGAGGAAGAGACTTTCGTTTTGTAGTGTCTCCAAGAATACTACTTTGTGTAATATTTTTTTGCTTACATGTTACACATTTATTCAGTGTTTGTTTCTATATTCCTCAACATTGACATTGCAACACTAAGAAGGAAAATTCTTGGAATTATGGAAATCACAGGATTTATAGACATGTTAGTGATATGCAAATGATATAAAAATGTAAACTAAGTATTCAAAACACCTCAATTTATTCAGTATGGAGTATGAGCGCCATGTGCAGAAATGCACGCACTTACCTGGTATGCTATCAGTGAGGTTATTACTGTTTGTCTGAGGAATAGTATGCCACACTATATGCATTTGGGCACAAAAATCCTCAAAACTGGCTGCCGGCAGCTCCCTCTACAATTTCTGACCAATGATGTCCCAGATCTGCTCAATGAAGACAAGTCTGGAGATTATGCAAGCTATGGTAGAATATTTAGGCCATGGAAGCTGCTCACAGTAGCATGAGCAACATACAGCTTATTAAAAAATGGCACCTAGGACACTTTGGGGGAAAAGGCCATACCACTGGTTCCAAGACCAAATCAATGTAACACTGAATTGTTAGTGTACCTGAAATGGTGACTAGAGGGGTCCAGCTACTGTGCATTAGGTCACCTCGTGCCATAATCCTTGGAATAGGACTGGTGTGATGTTCCCTTGTGAAAGCCTCTTCGTGGTGTTGCCCACATGGTCTGTAGACCAGTCTGCAGTTATCACTGTGTCTGTGACAAAAGTGGGACTCATCACTGAAGAGGATGGACCTCCACTGCAGCCTTCATTGCTGTCTTGCTGTGCACCGTAATAGCGTTTGAGGGGGTGGAGTGAGGTCAATGGATCACCTGTAGCTGGACGTTTGACTTGTAGTCCAACATGGTGGAAAGCCCTTGGTTTGTGCTGACACTTTTTGCCACCCTATACTTGGGATGTGACATCCGATTTTACCTATACAGAATGGATCACTACACGCCATTGTTCCAATCCAATAATAAGCCATTGCAGAGGTTCGCCTCTGCACACCTCTTGCTGTCATTCCAGTTCGTCGGCATCAGGACACGCAACGTTGAACATTGCCGACTCTTGGCCTAGGCACGTAGCGATATGCTGAAGTGATAAACCAAGGTCGCTTAGTTTAATGATTCTGTCCTCAGTTAGTGACAAGTGGCGAAATCAATGGTAGGCGTAATAACGTAACATGGTTTTTTGATGCATTATTTGACACTTTTTTTAAGCAGATTTTCCAATTCCATACAGTATGAGGGAGAAAAAGAAAACACATCAAAAAACTTTTTCAGCTAAGGCCCCACATTGCGGAAATGCAACGGTTTTTGTTGCAGATTTTGCTGCGGTTTTTTGAGCCAAAGTCAGGAGTGGATTTAACAGAAGGGAAACATCTAAGAGCTTCCTATATATTTTTCATTCCTTTTCAAGTCATTCCCGATTTTGACTCAAAAACACCACAGCAAAATCTGCAACAAAAAGTGCTGCGTTTCCGCAATGTGGGTCCGTAGCCTCCTAATTCCTGCAGCAGATTTTTTCAGCCTGCAAAAATCTCCATGTGAACATACCCTTACTTCTCCAATTTGCATAACCTTATTGCTTGACTTTCTTGGTTTCAAGGTTGAGGAGTGTATTTTATGTATTTTGCGATGAGTTATATGATATGTACTGTTCCTTTAACTAGGATTATACCATATTGGCTGTTTAACACCTGTCAGACAGTATTGCATGCCCTCAGCACTTTCCAGATGGTAAAAGGAGTTTTTTTAAGCTTAGTTAAGGCAGCCCCATTCCTAGTCAGGCTTTTTGTTAGTTGCAGTGTATGGTGCTACAGATACAAACCTTAAACATGTTAGCCTGTTGTATGAGAAGGGTTAAAACCAGGCCCCAGCTGTGCCTGTAGCTGTAATACAAAGCACAGGGTTAGTAGAGTTAGAGCGCCATAACATGGTATAGTGCTGTTGACTTATTACATGGTCTCATGTGTTATGATGTAGGCTCATGTCTCTTTAATTGGTGTACCTCATTACACACTCAGCGCTCTAGTGCTTTCTGGAACCTGTATCACACAATGAGACAGAACACAGCTGCTCCCATGAAATGCACCACAGGTGAGGTTGTTTGCTGCTCCCCCATGGTGCTACTCACTAATGTCAGGTGTTGTCCAGGCAACCTAGGGCGGGAATGGCTCCCTATTTAAGTGCCCTTTTCTGCACTTTTAGTGAGTAGGCCTTCTTCAAGGACAGCTTGGAAAGAGGTCCACTTGTTGGAGTGGAGGATAGCTTGGAAAGAGGTCCACTTGTTGGAGTGGAAGATAGCTTGGAAAGAGGTCCGCTTGTTGGAGTGGAAGATAGCTTAGAAAGAGGTCCGCTTGTTGGAGAGGAGGATAGCTTGGAATATAATTATCTCAAGAGTGAATTAGACAGCTTGTCCAGCTTAAGAGGAAAACTCTCCTTCTTGGCACAAGAACGCCATCTGGTTCTGCGAACTGAATAACCAAGGACACTTCTGGGTAAGAGGATGGGTTCTCCAATGACCGGCAGTGCATGGAAGCATACTCTTCATCACCAATGGGCCTAACTACTACTGTTATTTTCATCCATCAATTGTCATCTAGTGTACCACGGAAGTGTTACATATCTTGTACTGCCATCATCTACCTCAGTAAAGAGGACTGCAGAGAGGAGGAAAAGTTTTTGTATCCTTCATTGCCGGTGGGTGGCCTTGGGTGACCTGCAAGGGTTATATCTGGGCAGCAGCTAGGGAGAATCCTCCAGTATGTTTGTCCTCTTCCCAGGTCATCCACAATTTTCTTCACCTCTCATGACTGTAATTGGGCCACAGCAGTTACTTGGGGGGGAAAAATTATGACATCATCATGCTTTGACGCTACAGCATCATCACATATGCAATGACGTTGACACCCTTAACGTGACTGCTGAGACCTAATCACAGGCCTCAGTGAAGACCTAGGGGCTGAAGAAGATGGTGGATATCCCGGGAAGAGGTCTAGTATGCAAGAGGATGACATGGTGGAGCCCAGGAAAGGTGGATAAATGTTTTTTTTGTTTTTGTTTTATGCAACTTCCCTGCCCTCCAGTTATTATACTCTGGGGTCTGAAGAGACCCCAGAGTATAATAACCAACTTTAACCTACACTTCAGGTATGGATCAAACAATTTCAGTCTGAGGCCAGGGCCCCACATGGTGTAAACGCTGCAGCAAAAAACACAGCATTTTACAGTCACTGTATAGCGATTCCTGTCCACAAATTACAAAAAAATATGCACAACGGAAATGCTGCGCTTTCCAAAACCATTGCATTTTTGGAAATTGCAGCATGTAAATTATACCACAGAAAACACCAGCAGTTTCCCTATAGGTATAACTGAAGCAGAAAGTCCACAAAGGAAAACGCTGCGGACTTCCTGTGAAAAGTACTGCGGGAAAATCCGCAATGCGTTTCCGCGGCAGTTTTTCCTGCAGCCTGCTTGGTGGAGCTTTAGAATGAAACAGATTTTCCTGGTGAACCTCGGAATATTTGCAAAGCAAATCTCGCAACGTTTCTCCGTCACTAGAGTACCTGAGAAAGGGTGCCCTACACCCCTTGGGTATTACCTTGCCAAAGATATTCCTGGCAGAGAGAAGATCACCAGTGGTTGCCAGTGAGGAAACTTATCCATGGCGTAAGTTCCCTGACTATCCTAACTTACAGGAACTTGGCATCTCGAGGAGAGGGAGTAAAGATATTGCCACACCAGCACACTACACCACCAGCACAACCATCATCTTTACCATCATTAAACATCATTGTTCTGGGCTATTGGAGGTTTGGCAGGACAAGACAGCTGTCACTGTGACCAGACTGTGACCAGAAAAAGAGCAGAAACTTCCCCACTCCTCCATCCTGCCTGCCTATGGGTGCCGCAGTTATACCCCCTCCTCCCTGTCTAGCATCTACAGTTTTACACCAGATGGATTTTTGATGCGCGTGTAGGTTCCTGTACCCTTACTAAAGGCCTGCAGAGAAAGGGCATCTACAGGCTACTGGAAAGTAAGGAAGATGCCACTTAGATAACATTTTACTTCTTCCTTGAAGATCATGTTTTTCAGAAGTATTAGTGCACACATTGGCCGAATGGTGTGGACGCTAAACTCTTTGATATTCAAAAATTTTTTACAAAAATAGTACAATTTTCTCCCAAAACGAGAAAAAACAATATCTAATTCTTCTGTAATCTTAAATTGTACTACTATAGTCAACTTACTCTAGGGGGCACTAGTATAAAATGTCTAATCACACCTTTCAGAAAAGTCCATGATGTCACTACTTCTATGTAACCGAATGACCTGCCTTTTCCTAATTAAAAAAATAGCAATGTATAGGAACAGATTTATTTCATGTAGTCACAGAGGTCAATGAGGGCACATCCCGACACTTGTGAACAGTGGGAAAAGCCAATAATGTAACCAAGTCTAATGAGTTAAAGCCCCCTGGGGACACTCAATGGACCAAGTCCAAAAACTACAGAGCAGAACACAATGAAGGAGATGAATAATAACATCAGTAAAGGAATACATAAGAAGCCAACATTTCCTAGAAATGTATCATCATCCCATTTATTACATATGTGGGTGTGGCTTGAAATGTCTGAAGACAAACATTGCGACCAAAATTTTTACAAATTAGAGGCAAAAGTAGAATAAAACTTTCTTTGGTCATAACACATTTTGTTCTGACTAGGCTACAAGTGGAATTTAATTTAATTTAATATGTTCTACTGTTTGCCTATTCTGCCCAGGGACCATTTTCCCTGCTTGTATTTTCTCACATCTTCGTTGTTTTCTTGCTTTTTACTTGAACGCTATTGTGTCTTACAACTTTTTATCCACTTATCACATATTTCTAATAAAGTTTATATATTTTTCTACTTTGTTCGTACACATTTGTCTTGTTTATCGGTGCTTATTACTTCTGGTATAGACCTGTAATGCCTTTGGGGTTTTATTGATGTTAAATTTTGTAGAACTATTAACTTCAAGATTTATGATGATTAGTTAGTGGAAAAATATGACCTGACCCCAATATTAAGAACCCAAATTACTAAACTCATTCAGACCCCAGATCAGCCCCCAAAATCAGACTCTAAACAGACCCCTAAAATTAATTCAGAGCCAGGCTAGATCCCTAAAATTAATTTACACCCCTGACCAGACTCAAATTTATTAGACCCTCAAGGCCCTTAAAATTATTCAGACCACCGAGCAAAAAAAGCCCCCTAAAATTAATGAAACACAAGAACAGCCTCTAAAATGTATCAGACCCCAGAGCAGTTACTAAAATGACTTCAGACCCCAAAAAGACTCCTAAAATTAATCATGCACCAAACCCCTCTTATTATTCAGACCCCAGACAAGACCCCTAAAATTAATCAGATCCCGGATAAACCCATACAATTAATTCAAACTCCAGACCAGCCACCTCAATGAATTCAGAAAAGACCCCTAAAATAATGAATCACCAGAACAGCCTCTAAAAGTTATCAGACCCAAGACCCTTAAAATTACTCAGGCCCCAGGCCAGTCACTATGAATTAAGACCTTTAAAATGAATCATACACCAAAGTAGCCCCTCTTATTAATCAGTCCCCAGACCAGACCCCTAAAATGAATCATACCCCGACTATACACCTCAATTAATTCACAACCCAAAAAAAAGACCTCTAAGATTAATCAGAGTCCAGACTCCTAAAATTATTCAGAGAACAGATCAGCCTCTATAATGAATCAGACCCCAGTCCTTAAAAATGAATCAGACCTCCAAGCAGTCACTAAAATTAATCAGAACTCAAACACCAACAATTAATCATAATCTAGTCCAGTCTCCAAAAGGACTTAATACCCAAAACAAACCCTAATTATTATTCAGACCCCAGACCAGACCCCTAAAATTATTCTGACTCCTAACCAGCCCATAAAATTCATTCAAACTCCAGAGCAGCCACCTCAATAAATTCAGAACCCAAAAAAAACCAGACTAGACTAAAATTAATTCTTATCCCAAAACAAACAAAATGAATAAGACCCCAGGCAACAAGGGGGTAAAGGGGGGATTAAAAGGTCAATAAGGAGTGACAGTGACACCTTAAGATTGAAATTATAGGGTAAAGGTAAAGACAGCAAAGTGGAAAGGGGTGCATGGAAGATACCATTCTATGAGAACTAAATTGGGAGCATTGAAAATCATTGGGTTTAAGGCAACGCAGAGGTTCTTTTATAGTTCTCACCCAATGCCATACACAATGCCCAGTTGCCTCTCAGTGTGCTAAAGCATCCCTGAACAGAAGAGGAGTGGGGGGGGAGTCAAGATGGCAGCTACTCATTTCCTCTACTTTCATGGGCCCTGGTGGGGGGGGGCACACAGCATTGAAGCGGGAACCTTGGCCTCTGGTGGTAGAGATGTTTCCTCCAGGGCACTAACTGCTGTGGGTCTCCTAGGTGTTGATATTTCGGGATGCCCTTGGCGATGGGTACGAATGACACACAGGAGACCCAGAGAACAAGAAATGCTCACAACAGTTTATCTAGATCTTCCAGTCACAAGTAACATGGAGGCACAGATGTTCTAGCAAACAGCATCCACCTACAGGGCACACTACCAACATGGATGGAAGTGGTGTCTCCTCTTTACTCTCTACCCTAGTCCTCTGTGTCTTTCCACCATAGGTAATGTTGGACAACCCCATAGTAAGTATCTTATTTGAGTCACTACTGGACAAATGTAGGGCTTGTTCAGCCATGGATACTAGGGTTTCTCATTGTTGACCAGTGGAAAAATTTTTGTAGCACAAAAATTACTTTTCAGCGACCTGTGGGGCCCAGTGTTGTGGAGCAGCCTGTCTTGGCCTAACTACCACTAACTAGAGAGCTCAGGGTGTACTCTGGAACATGTCTGCACTACACTGCAGCGAACTACACACTGACCTTTGGTTACTGGCCCAAACTGACTAAGGGGAAAGATTGCTACAACATGGCTAACTCCTTCCACCTTTTAGAAACCAAAAAGCAAAGCTCTCTCGAGTTTACACAGCAGTATAGGAATGGCTTATTACCTCTCAAGAAGCCAGAATAAAGTTGGACAAGTGGTATAAACACTAAGAAACAGTATACACTTCAATAATGCTCGTTGAGTTGTCCTCTTCTGTAAAGTTCTACTATCTTATTTTGGTATAGTTGGATGACATCCACTATGGCCTATTCTACCATTTTAAAAGCATTTCTATGTGTTGACACCTTCTAGCCAAGATGTTACAAAGTGCATAAGTGATGATATTAGCTTTGCTGCTCAAGACATTTCATATAGGATTCTCAGGTCCTATTGCTTCTTCCGCTCTTCATCCAAGAGCCCTGGTCTTTCTATGGTCTCCTTACTGTATAAACAACAAGCTTCCTCTCACCGTCTACAGCACTGCACTAATTTTCGGCTTTCTGATGGATGCTCGGTAATTGCCATGTGCTGATACATCATGACACCAGTTTATCTTTCAGCTTTCTGATCACCCCACGCTAAATCCAATACATAATTATACATCCCTGGTCAGGAAAAGGGAGAGATGGGTCGGGGGGCTGGGTGAAGTTCTCAAAGCCACAATCAATAGTTGAAAGGTTGCAGATATTTCGTCGGCTATACACATTTGGCTTTGCAAGCCATTAGTCAAAGCTGTAATACGGTGGAGTTCATAGCAATTACGTAGCCTTCAACATCCCGAAAATAAATATTGATGCACAAAGTCCCTGGAGTGATCCATCTGCATCTACTGTATAAGCAAACCCATGAGAATGATCTAGTGAGACTAGAGTGTTCGATCAGGTCAGGGTCCTATCAAGTATGCCCCATCAGCATCATTGAGACTAATCATTAACAATCTTAAAGGGGTTGTCCAGTTTAGAACACCCTTTGCCATACACTTGATTAAAAAATTCTGAATTAGAGGTGTGTGGTCCTCTGTTCAGGTTCCACATGTCTCGGCCAGAAGATTCAGCAGTTACAAAGAGCATCTCCTGCTCTGGAGGACCTTACAGGTCAGGGTCCTATTAAAGGGGTTGTCTAGGATAAACTGGAATTCCTACACTAACCTAAACACCCTCCCCCCGCCTACTTTCTAAATTACATATTTTAGCAAAAATAAACATTTACCCATATCCCTGGGCAGTCATGTGACAGCCCCAGGCTCATTTTCTGATTATCTGGTGACTTTCCGTTTCGCCATTTCCAGAAACGGAACGTCACCAATACTTACTCCCCCGAGCCCATCATACTTACCTGTCTTCCTTCCAGACTTCCTTCTGCAGGGATGGATCCTCCTCTTCTTTGATGTCTGCCGGCATCCCACGCCTGTGCAGGAGAGATGGATTGTTGTCTTACAGGTAAGTATGATGGAGTAGGGGGGTGGGCTGAGTTAGTTGGGAAGGGCAAGCAGTGAGCAGGATAGCTAGGGAGACAGGAAGGGGGTGTTAGAGAGGGAGTGAGAGGGAATAAGTGTAAGACAGCAGGAAGCTACACCATGTAAACAAATGCAGAAGATGCCAGGTGCTCCTAGAGAAACCCAGAAATCACTCAAAACACTGCTAAAGGTATTTGGGTGCACTTATTAACCCATTAATAGCACTAACAGACCTTTTTAAAAAAAAAAAAAAAAGATTTTTTGCCCAGAAAACCCCTTTAAGTATGTCTTACCAAGAACACTGAAACCAATGGTCAACAATCTTAAAGGGGTTGTCTAGTATAGAACACCCTTTGTCATATACTAGATTAGGAAATTCTGGCTACAAAGAGGAGTGTCTTCTGTTCAGGTTCTTCGTCTCTTGGCCAGAAGATTGGGTAATTATAAAGAGTGGTTCTTGATCTGGAGGACCTGTCCTGTCCTGTATTTCACAGACATTCCATTAGTTTGACCAAGCTCTAGGTAATATTTAGTTTCCAATGTGTTGGCGCTGTGGGAACTGAACACTTACTGGCAGGTCTACGCTCAGATAACACCAGATTTCTGGGTTTCCCAGCTGAGGGACCTTCCAACATAATAAGATCCCCTTCCAAAAAAAAAAAAAAAAAAATCAGGTCATTGCAATAAATTTTTATTTTTACATTAACAAACTGATCCTTTTTATCGTTGGAAAAAAATTGGTGAAAAACCACTTCATGCAAATTTATTGTCTTTTTTTGTAAACCCAAATATCCGCCACAATGAATATTGACATTTTGTACACTATTTCTGAGCATATTGTATATATTTAGTCTTAGGGTGGATGGACTCTTTGTAAGTCCAGTACAGTATAACAGGTCCAACATAGTTAGCACTGTAAATCCTGTCCTCCCCCTTGTTGTATGAAAAATCCTTTGCTTCTATAAACATTGGTATCCTCAGTGAGCGTTTATTGTGAAGTTAGTAAAGCCTGAAGCTCCTTGGTCCCAATCTATCGTCTTTGGTGGGAAGCATCCCACTAGGATCCTTCAGGAACCTGGATTGCAACTGTTACTTCATCATTCCCTATAGCTACACCGCAGTTTTTGGGAACACCTGTTGTATCTTCTCACTTATGTGTGACCATTCTCTGTTATCCATCCATCTCTTTTTTGAGTAGTGGATGACAACCTTAAGTTTCCATAAACATCGATGTCCCTACTTCTTGAAACATTCCTCATCGTGAACTTGATAAAACTAGAAGCTCCCAATCTTCCTTTTTAAGTTGCAAAGAGCCCCATAGGCCTTCTTAAGAGCCTGGAGCTTCATCATTCCTTATAGCCACACCCCAGTTTTTGGGAATAATGGTTGTCCCTTCTCATTTCTGGGTTGTGGCAATGCTCTGTCATCCATATTGATGTCCTTGCCTTTGTTCATGTTTGTTGGGTACGAAAAACTGGTCAGTGGTCATCTTCAGATTTTCTTCCATCCTTCCATAAATATTGGTGTCCATGTCTTTAGGTATGTTCGGTATTTGAGGCTCCTGCCCATCCCATTTTTGTGTTATGGGCGACAACTTCAAGTTTCCCTAAACATTGGTGTCCTTATCTTTATGTATGTTGGATACTTGAGGATATTGTTACTTTGGGTAAAGTACAAGAGGAGCTAGCTCCAAACATGGTACCAGGAAAGGCACTGAGATACCTGGAACCTAGGGGTTTTCTGTGAATGGAGAATAATTAGCCACCCGTCAGCCTTGTTGACATGTAATGTACATAGCCATGTGACGACTACAGCCAATCATTGACCTAGGTGGTCTCTGTACACGTATGGCACATCATCATCGCAGAACAAGTCAACACCAATTGGGACCACCAGAGCAGTGGTGCAGGAATAGCGGAGCATTTACCAGGTAAGTAATAATTTTTTATTTCATCACATTTTCCGCCATCAACTTAACTTTTCTAATTCCTGAAAATTCTCTTTAATAGCTTAATACAGTTGCATAGGCAGAGAAGGAAAAAATGTCAGGAAATACGAAGTGGATATGTGCATGAAATATTAAAGTAAATTCTCTCGCTCCGTGCTGCCTTACGTGAACATTGCAGAATCGACCAGGCTACAGAGGAATGCAGCAACATTGTAAAGACAACACAGTGTGTAGTGAAGGGCTCTTGACACATGGGAGCATGTTAATGAAATGCTCCCTGACGCCATGTCTCCGGGCCTGTTATAGAAAATTTCACTCAAAACAGACAGAGCTGTTTTTTTCCCCTACAATTTTGTAAGAAAAATAGATTCTGTACTACGCCCTGTCAGGCGGTTTCTATGTCAGTGCAGGCTAGGAGATTAGCAGCAGCGAGCAGCCTCCATAAGATTACATTACAATGCACCGGGTCTATAATCCTTCATTTATTGTGAATAGAAGTTATATTTATGTATGCAGGATTCATACATAAATTACACAAATTTATACAAGTTATAGCCTGGGCCAGATTTAGTATATACAGAATACTTAGCAATAGCTGGAAGAGACCTAAGTTTCCTTACCCTTCCCATGTTAATAAAGAAAACTGACTCACCGCACCCATATACCTTCAAAATCTGCCATTATTTTGCCCATCAGCTATTCCTTCTCATTCTCCATACACATGCATGCTCAGCCCTGCCACACATGCATGTGCTCTAAATGGATAGAAGGGAATAACCCACTGCTGGACACCACTGGTGGCAGCTAGAGATAGTGGAACCACATTCATTTCACAACTGAAAGTACTATTATTATACCCTGGGATCTCTTCAGATTGTATAGTATCGTAACGTCTTCAGTCCTCTTCTGACCTTCTGGGTGACGTCAGTGGCTGGGGGGACTGTTGAGGTCTGGGATTGGGCCTCATAGGTCACATGAGCCTTGCCAATGTCATGATGCTTGAATCAAAGGAGGCCTCCTGGATCTCCTCTTATTATACTCTTGGGTCTGAAAAGTATAATAATCCAATCATGGGTTGCGAGCCCCAAATTTTGGGTTTGGTCATCTCTATGACAATAACAAAGACATGTAATATGCTTCTCTCACACAAAGTGCAGGGTCATGCACCCATCTGTATATTTTTAGTGTGTAGGAGGAAACCCTCACAAACATGGTGTGAATATACAAAATCCATGCAGATGTTACCCTTGGTCGAATTCGAACCCATTGCTGCAAAGCAATAGTGCTAAGCACTGAGCCACCGTGCTGTCCTATGTAGTGGTGGCTTATCTTCCACGTGAATAAAGGATCAGGCATGTTCAATCCATCATTTCCCAACATCATTTGTCAACACATCCACCGACACATACAGCAGTCAACTGGTTCCTCTGAGAATGGGCAGTTCTCCTGACCCTGCTCTCCTTAATCTTCATGTGCTCTTATAAGATCAGATGCTTGTGCGCTACACTTCTCACTTTCTTGGATAGAAATGATCTATCTACTTGTTACGACTGTCAGCCATATTAGCTTTCCTGAGTCTGAAAAGCAGGACACAGGAATAGCTGTTTCAGATCACCACCCACTCCTTCGTTCTGCCAGCAAAGTTGTAAGGAGCGGGCAATGATCTGAAGCGGCTGTTCCTGTGTCCTGATTTTCATATAGTGTCCGTGAGCTGGTGCATTCCACCTCTCCTTTTCCCCTCTACAGCAGGCTCCAGGAGTTGTAAGTTACAGTCCGAGGGGCGGGCAAGGATCTGAAGTGGGATGGAATGCTGCTCCTCAGTGCCACCCCCACCCCCACCCCAGGGATTTTACAATCTGCTGCCTGAGGCAAGATGTTCTTCTCGCTTCATGGCAGATGTGGCCCTGCAAAAAGGTCATTAATATTTTAGCCCTGGAAAACCCCTTTAGCCCATTTTGGACCCCTATTTTTGAAATAACATATGTGTATTTAGGATGCATATATTATTTCCTAATATTCTTGTATCAAAATAATAGATGAACACATTCACTTTCTCTTTTCTGTTCATCTATGGTTCATCTGCGTATACATACATTGCCGTTCATGTGCGCATCCATTGTGGCGCATGCACACTGGATTCAAAGAGACATTGTTTATTTGAGTTTGCATATGGCTGAGCCTGTCCTTGGGTTGGTCGATTTATATATGTTTTTAATCAAATACACACATATACAGTATATCTGGGTACATTGCAGATATTTTAGCACTTTGGCATGAATTATATTTTTATTATATTATATTGTTTTATTTGCATGATATATATATATATATATATATATATATATATATACACACACACACGTGGAGAAAATAGTTGGTACCCCTCGTTTAATGAAAGAAAAACCCACAATGGTCACAGAAATAACTTGAATCTGACAAAAGTAATAATATATAAAAATTCTATGAAAATGAACAAGTGAAAGTCAGACATTGCTTTGCAACCAGGCTTCAACAGAATTTTAAAAAAAAGAAAACTCATGAAACAGGCCTGGACAGAAATGATGGTTCCCCTGAAAATAATGTGACCAAAGGGACATGTTAAATCAAGGTGTGTCCACTAATTAGCATCACAGGTGTCTACAATCTTGTAATCAGTCAGTGGCCTGTATATAGGGCTACAGATACTCACTGTGCTGTTTGGTGACATGGTGAGTACCACACTCAACATGGACCAGAGGAAGCGAAGGAAAGAGTTGTCTCAGGAGCTTAGAAAGAAAATTATAGACAAGCATGTAAAGGTAAAGGTTATAAGGTTATAGGTTAAGGTTATACCGTTGCACATATTATTCAGAAATTTAAGATCCATGGGACTGTAGCCAACCTCCCTGGACGTGGCCGCAGGAGGAAAATTGAAGACAAATCAAAGAGTAGGATAATACGAATGGTGACAAAAGAGCCCAGAAAAACTACTAAAGAGATTAAAGGTGAACTTCAAGCTCAAGGAACATCAGTGTCAGATCGCACCATCCGTCGTTGTTTGAGCCAAAGCGGACTTCATGGGAGACGTCCAAAGAGGACACCATTGTTGAAAACAAATCATAATCAAAAGCCAGACTGGAATTTGCCAAACTACATGTTGACAAGTCACAAAGCTTCTGGGAGAATGTCCTATGGACAGATGAGACAAAAATCAAAATTTTTGGCAAGGCACATCAGCTCTATGTTCACAGATGGAAAAATGAAGCATATCTTGAAAAGAACACTGTCCCTACTGTGAGACATGGAGGAGGCTCTGTTATGTTCTGGGGCTGCTTTGCTGCATCTGGCACAGGGTGTCTTGAATCTGTGCAGGGTACAATAAAAACTCAAGACTATCAAGGGATTCTAGAGAGAAATGTGCTGCCCAGTGTCAGAAAGCTTGGTCTCAGTCGCAGGTCATGGGTCTTGCAACAGGATAATGACCCAAAACACACAGCTAAAAACACCCAAGAATGGCTAAGAGGAAAACATTGGACTATTCTGAAGTGGCCTTCTATGAGCCCTGACCTAAATCCTATTGAACATCTTTGGAAGGAACTGAAACATGCCGTCTGGAAAAGGCACCCTTCAAACCCGAGACAACTGGAGCAGTTTTCTCATGAGGAGTGGCCAAAATATCTGCTGAGAGGTGCAGAAGTCTCATTGACAGTTACAGGAATCGTTTGATTGCAGGGATTGCCTCAAAAGGTTGTGCAACAAAATATTAAGTTAAGGGAACCGTCATTTCTGTCCAGGCCTGTTTCATGAGTTTTCTTTTTTTTTTTAAATTCTGTTGAAGCATGGCTGAAAAGCAATGTCTGACTTTCATTTGTTCATTTTCATAGAATTTATATACATTATTACTTTTGTCAGATTCAAGTTATTTCTGTGACCATTGTGGGTTTTTCTTTCATTAAACGAGGGGTGCCAACAATTTTGTCCATGTGTGTATATACACCATGCATTGATTGAGAAAGGCCCCATGGAATTAGACTGAAACATTGTGTTTTTGGGTAAATAATCTCATCCACTTTAATTTCATTGACTGGAATGTTGCCTGTATTTTTGTCTATTTTTTATGGTTTATAATAAGTCTGAATGTCAAGAAGCAAAGCTTCAGTGTAAAGCATGGGGAAGGCAACAAACAACAATCTAATCATTTAATGAGACGGAAGGTATTCTATTTTTAATCAGCATAGTTGTAATAGAGAAAACCTTACAATATATACCAGAAAAGCAAAATTTTTAGTTCTTCCGCCCTTGGCTGTTCCTATTGTTATCACTATGTGTCAGATAGGATTGTATGGAAAGTGAGCAGGAGAATTAAAGATGCATCACCGGGCAATTCAGGAGGGGAAGAAACTCATAAAAATAAGTTTGCTTTAAATCTTTTCCATTGTGCTTTCAGCCAACTTGTATTTTAGCGATCATTTTCCTTCTCGGGGAACCATGCCAGCTGCCAGCTACTGACTTATCTCTCTGGTGGATCCCATAATCCTCTAGGAGATAAGAGGTTGGCAAACCTTAAAGGCACTGCTGGTATCATTTAATGGAATAACGCAGAGGTGGAGTTTTCACGACATCTCTAGTGGCCTGTAATGGGTTAACCCAACGCTAATTCCCAACCCAATCTCCTTTTACACCCTTCGATTGCTGGTCTACAGCCAGCAAAACTCCAGAAACGGAGGAGAAAAAAAAAATTCTGCTTCCTCTCCCTGCGGCATAAAGATACCGACAAACAAAGCTGCACAACAGAGCAGCAAAGCGCTGGGCGAGATAAATGGAGAAGATTAACAATGAAATAAATACGTTTCCAGCGAGAATGGCGGCGTTTATTGAGAGGACAGGAATTAAATAGCCATTATAAATTGTCTGTACACATGGAAGGCAGCAGATTTATGACCAGAATACATAGATAGACTTGATGTTCTGATTTCTATGTAGATTAGGAATGAGACGGGTACAGCTCAGGTGGTTACTGACTTCAGTTTAATCAACGAGATTGGCACCGCCGGCAGCCGCAATACACTGGACCAGTCATGCACGCTCGAAACATTTCTAGGCTAAGTGGTGAGAACGTGCACAAATTATAACTCCCATCGTGCCACAGGATGGACGCCAGAATTCAGATATTCCCCACTCTGCTCATTATCGCCTCCTGTGGAGTAATGTCTACATTACTGCGCCCATTATGGCGGAGGTAATTGACAAAATCATTACAAAATCGGTGGAGAATATTAACTTTACCAGTATAGGGGTGTGAAGTGGTCACTTTACATTGTATATAGGCAACAGGATAGCTATACAGTTGTATACAGACCCACCCTTACCTTTTATCAAATTTCATTAAATGGGGTGTCCGAAACGCAGGCATAAAGTATACCGATGACTTATCCATTTGTATCAGATCGGTTGGGGTCCATCTAGGATCCCACACCAATCAGCTGTCGTAAGCCATGTATAAGGTATACGGCCAGAAGCAGCTCTGCTCCTATTCAAGTGAATGGGAGCGGAACTGCAGTGCACCAATGTCACCACTACAGTGTACGGAGTCATAAGATGTATACAGTGTACATAGACATGGCACCAGGGAACTGCAACTCTGCTCCCATTCACTTGAATGGGGAAAGAGCTGCTTCCAGCCATGCATCTTGTATATGTTTTCCGACAACCAATTGGTGCAGGTCTAGGTGCCAGACCCTCACCTATATGATACTGATGACCTATCTTGTGGATAGGTTATCAGTATCTATAATACCAGGGTCTTGGACAATCCCTTTAAGGACTCCAGCAGAGGCATGACATAAAGCTACTGGTCCCCAATTAAAAATATGTGCCAGGTCCCCAAACCCTAATGTATACTGGGAAGAGACACATTATGATCCCTATAAGTCTCCTGGACCCAGGTGCCACTGCACCCCATACACCCCCTCAAGCTTTGTCCCTGGACTCCATATAATTCAATACATTATATTAATATGCTAGCAGAACAGGATACAATGCACATCACAACCACAAGGGGGACACATACAGTCATGTATAGTGCAAACAACTCTCATCAGAGTATCAGGAAATCATGTTATTTTTTTAAGCTGGTCATCTCAACTTCATCACACATCTTCATGGGACATGTTAAGCCAAGTTGAAAGGTAAGGAAGGACACATCTGGGAGGTAGACCCTTCTCTATGATGTCTATGATAGAAATGTGTTGTCTTCATGAGACATACTTTTTGTGTTGTATGATGGATAATTGTAACGTAATGTATGACGCTATGGGAAAAAATCTGGGAGAGGTTTACCCAATGTATATGGATGTCCATACTTAACTGATCTCCAGTTTGGATAAGGATTACAATTTTTCATCAAACCAATTTAACAAAATATAATAAAAGCTTTAAAAGGATGCAATTCACATAACAAATCACCAGGTGGTCACACAAAGACACAAATAGTATAGATAGGATATCACTTTGTGACAACTTATTATGTTGTTTTTTGAAAAGCTGCTATACTTCTAGAGAGGACAGATCTGTATGCCAACCACAGTGCCGGAAACTGGTGTGAACACAGCCTTACCTGTCTAAGTTTCATGAAATATGGAAAGGAAACATGAGCCAGTCATTGTGATATAGACAAAGATGATCATTCTAGATCTGCAAGAGTTTATGTATATCCAGAGAGGTCACACCTTGTATAGAAATACTGCCAGTGCTTTGAGGCGTCAGCATCCCCTCCCCTTTATCATCCAGAAGAACATGGCAACGGAACCAGAACCTAAAGTAAATGTTTTTAGTTTTTTATACTACTGAGGTGCAGGAAGGTGAAGGGTCAACAGGAGGGATTATGTCTCGCAGTGACAGTTTTGCAAAATGTGCCCCATCATTCTTTGTCCCTGGACATACTCATCATGTCCTTCCACCCCATCCCCCTCCAGTTCTGAAAGAATGACCAAGTGGCCGCTCTACTATTGTACTAAACTTTGCCACCTTTTCACTTGACTGTTCTCTTACCTTTCCCACATAAATATTTTATATAATATAGAGATGAGTCCTTCCTACAATTATTATTTCTTGATAAGTATCTCACCAGTTCACCATAGGGAATCCCACAGCATATCTGGCAATCCCAACATGACCACCAATGGCACCTCCGTGTACTACCACCTAATGCAGCCATAGTGGCTGCTATTGAGCTCACAACCTAAGAGGGTTTGGTCAGCCCCCTGCTGCTTTTTTATTTTTTTTTTTTAATTGGCCATTACCTGCTGGATTACTCCAGCTGGTAACAGCCACTATTTATTTACTGATCCCCGCTGCTGCCCATGGTCACCTCTGATTCCCCTTTGGCCTAAAGGAGGCCCTGTGTGCCGCAGTGGACAGCAACGTCCTGATGCTGTTCAGCATACCAATGTGATGTGGATGCACTGGCCCTCCTGTAGGCTGAAGGGTAGACAGAAGCAACCATGGGCAGGGATTGGGATCAGTAAGCGAAGAGTATCCAGCAGGAAGCAGCTTAATGTGTCTATGGTGGACACTTACTGTACAGAGGCATGCCAAGGGAGCACTTACTGCATGGGGGACAGCAAAGGAAGCTTTATACTGTGTGGGGACCAGAAAAAGGGGTGTTTTACCATGTATGGGCCACAAAAAGTGGGTGTTATACAATGTAGGGGTCAGTAAAGGGGGTGTTATGCTATGTGGGAGTCAGTAAAGGGGGCATTATATCATGTGGGGGCCAGTACAGGTGACATTATACCATGTGGGGGCCAGTAAAGGGGGTTTTATACCATGTGGGGGCCAGGAAAAGGGGGCATTATACCATGTTGGGGTCAGTAAAGAAGTCTTTATACCATGTGTGGGTCTGTAAAGGGGACATTATACCATTTGGTTGTCAGTAAAGGGGACGTTAAACCATATGGGGGCCAGTACAGGGGGTTTTATACCATGTGGGGGCCAGTAAAGAAGACTTTATACCATGTGGGGGCCTGTAAAGGGGACATTATACCATGTGGGGGCCAATAAAGGGGATGTTATATCATGTCAGGACAAGTAAAGGGAATGTTATACCATGTGGGGGCCAGTAAAGGGAATGTTATACCATGTGGGGGCCAGTAAAAGGGGAGCTATACTGTGTGGAGCCCTCAGTCAAAACTTTGTTATAGGGCCCGGTCTTTGCTAGCTATACTCCTGCCTGAACCTTCCATCTGATCACAACTTTAATTTACAGGTAAGAAAAAAAATGTGTCACCTATGGCAATTCCTGCCCAGGTAAGAAAAGTGACAGCAGCAAGTTGAGAAGGACAATACCAGTCTTTTGGATCTTCTCAGGGGATTGTTGGCTGTCCGGGTGTTCTCGGTTTATTTTATGCCCTCTCTGCAGAATATTGGCAAAACATCTGGTTCTTCAGCTTTTATTGCACAGCCAGTAAAAATATCAGAACATAATTAGGGAATTGACTTGTGTGACAGACGAATTGTTGTCCCCAAATTGAGGAACATTCCGGTTAATGACACTTAGCACAGTTTCATAAGTTTGGACATTATGTTCAGAGGAAATAATATGTTTGTCATTTTTAGAAGGGCTGTTGAGCCGTCGCGCTGCAGATTTCATGGTCGCTTTATTCTGCTTTGTCCATTATTGAGGGAAGGATTTTCTTCTTTTATAATGCTAATTTCATTTAGAAATGACTGGTGCTAAGTATTAATTATTGATCCAGTATGGTACGTCACTACATGGCACTCAATCTGACAATGGGATTAGCCGCACAAGCCAAGGCAAGAAGACGTTTGTACAAAGGTTGTATGGGAACGGTGAAAAGACTGCACTAAGGAACATGGGAAAGGAGGGGGTCTTTAGGCATTGGGAAAAAGGGATGCCTTAGGTTATTAAAGGGGATCTCTGCTTTGATGATCCCTAGGTGGTTTTAGATACTGATGACCACAGACCATCAGTGAGGATCCATCACCCAGACCCCGCGTTGATCAGCTGATCTGACTGTATCCTAGTTCTCAGAAGCCCCTGCACAGGACAGGGCCGAAGTCAAGTAATAGGCATAGGGCTGAAGCCCTGTCCACTGTATAGTGGTGGCGCTGGGGTACTGTACCTCTATGCCTATTGCTTGAATAGAAGCCAAGCTGCATCTGTCCTACACATCACCTGTTCAGTGCAGGGTCCTGGTGTCAGATCCACACTGAGGACCTATCCTCGGGTCATCATTATAAAAAACATTGTGTCTCCCTGCTTTTTACCTCTAGTGATCAGGGGTTATCTGTAAAGAAAACCAGCATTGAGTGGTCAATTTGCCTACAGCGCCACTACAGGGGAAATTTAGCATTACGCAGTGTCCATTCAACTCAATAGGATGCCAATGTAGTGCCGAGAGATGATCTTTGTAACCATTATACACTTTGACCAAGAGAAGAGGATCCTAAAAAGAGGAACCCATCTATTAACTCTGTATTTACCAAAGGGCTCATCCCTCCAATGACTCTCTTCCAACAGCCCAGACCAGAAGACTCCAGCACACAGATCCACAAGTCCATATTTACTAACTAGGTTGAGCCAAGAAAGTGGCCAAAATGCACCTCAACGGTGCATTTTTGGCACACAATGGTGCATCTCAGCTCCTGCTCCCTGTTCACCAAATTTTAAGATTGTGGGTGGAGCAAGGCAGGATTCTAGTCAAGCTGGGGGAGAGATGCCCCAGTCCATCAGATTTACTATCCCTCACACCAGAAAACTGGCATAGAAAACACCAGCCTTAATAAATTTCCCCCGCAGTCTTTTGTCTATGGCTTTGTCTCTACTGTATATTGTTTTGACATACCCATTTCATGCACACTTCAACTATGGGTCCCCAATTCATTTCGGGTCAAACGACACCTTAGATTGGCTTAAAACATAGTATAGAATACTCTTAGGGCTCCTAGGAACCTATCTATAAAACATAGTGTAGAATACTCTTAGGGCTCCTAGGATCCTATCTATAAAACATAGTGTAGAACACTCTCAGGGCTCGTGGGAACCTATCTATAAAAACATAGTGTAGAATACTCTTAGGGCTCCTAGGAACCTATCTATAAAACATAGTGTAGAACACTGTCAGGGCTCCTAGGAACCCATCTATAAAACATAGTGTAGAATACTCTTAGGGCTCCTAGGAACCTATCTATAAAACATAGTGTAGAACACTCTTAGGGCTCCTAGGAACATATCTATCCAATTTCTATCTCTCTAAGACAAACACCCATGGGAGGTGTAAAAAATAAAAAAAAACATTCATACACACCTTCCATTACCTCTTTGGGTCTCCTTACCTCATCTAGAGCTCTCCTGGTGACGTTCTGTGACATCAACAGCCCGGGGTCACCACTGTGGCTTGTAATTGGGCTTCAGTGGTGACATGTGCTCACCAAGCATCAGAACTTATGTGACCCTGGGCCGATGATGTCACAGAAGAGTGCCGGACGTCACCAGAAGAGCGCTGGACGCCACATGTAGACCCAAAAGAGGTAAGTGAAAGTGAGTATCAATATTTTATTATTTTTGTCACCTCCCCTGGGCCTCCGCCTATTACATTCTGGTGTCTGAAGAGACCCCACCCCAGAGTATAATGCGGTGGACATTTTAGTTCGCCCAAGACGATCTCCATTTGTCTCCGCTCTTTATGAACCAATTTGCCCAACTCTATTAGGAACTTGGTGTTTTTTTTTTTTGTTTTTTGTTTTTTTTTACCAAAAACTCCATGTGCCATCACTGGAGACCAATGACCATGCGTAATAGAGGTGACCACTCTTCAGTTGGTAGACAATTATGGAAAGATGAGGAAAGGGTGATTTTATGAGAAGGGGAAAGGGAGTCAATGATACAAATAGGACTATTGTAGGACTTATCAGGGGAGTAGAGAGTTATAGGCTCCTCTGTCAGGTCATGGAGCATGCAGACACTGATCATACAGTAAAATATGTGCTCCAGCAACTGCCTATGAGAGTAATGTGTGTGCAGAATGCAGAAAAACGTATAATATATAAGCATCCGCATTGCCGTACAGAATAATAAAGTATAATACTAAATCCACACTGACTAAAAAGATTACACAAGTTCTCTGACGGAGCCGAGCTAGTTCATTTATTGAATGCTATATTATCCCCTGACACACATTAACTTTGCAGTGGGAACAATTGACACAAAACTGTTCCTACACATTAATCCACAGAGGCTGCTGTGTTTTAGATCTCTTCTGGGTTTCGTAAGGAGCTCTTTACATTTTAGAAGCCTATAGGAAATGAAGCTAAAGGCCACCGGGGTGTAGACAATGTATTTTTACTATTTCGAGATTTCATTTTTGGAATAATGGCTGTATTAAAAAAAGATTTGGTAGAGAGATCAGTCTCTTGATAAATGCTCTTACGCCTGTGGTTCTCAGAGCATGCTGGGAGTTGTAGTTTTGCCATAGGTGAAGAGCTACAAATTGGACATTATTGCTTTGGATAACTTCTTGTCTCTTGGCATGTCAACCCAGATAAAGAGCCATTAGTAGGTTTTACCTCTATAATATGTACCAGTATTATGGAAGGACAAACCGATTAGTTTAGAACTGGATTTGACCCAAAATTTACAAACATTTGGAGTTCGGCCAGACACAAAACTTTTGGGGTTCGTCACCCACAAGGCCCAGAGTAGGTTACATAGTTAGTATGGTTGTAAAAAAGATATGTCCACCAAGTTCAACCAAGGGATGGGAAACGGCATGACATTCTATACATTTCCATAACCATCAATGCTACTTTTTTCTAAAAAGGTATCTAAGCCATTTTTGAAGCTGTCAGCTTTGACTGCTGCGACCAGTTCCTGGGGTAGGTTATTCCACAGATTCACAGTCCTTACAGTGAATAAGCCTTGTCACTTTTGGACATTAAACCCTTTTTTCTCTTAAACAAGCACCTATACTCACCTTGTCTCACCTCTTCTGGGTGTCCAGTGGTCATTCAGCCTTTTCTGGCCTCCAGCTGATGTCATGGGTCCAGGGTCACCAATAAGGTCTGTAATTGGTCATCAGCAGTCACATTGGACGTATCAACGTCACAACGCTGGGTCTTAGCGTCATGACGCCAAACATGGGCCTCAGCAGTGACCCCTGGTGTGTGCATCAATCTGGGGCAACCCTTGGGACCTGGTCCTTCTTTCCAGTCATTGTGGAAATTCAGACAAACCTCAGAACATAAGCAACTCCCATTCTTAAAGCTGGAAAGTGAAAATAGCCAGTAATACACAATGCAGAGAGTACTTAAACAATTTAAAAACATTGTAATATAGTGAAAAACCGGGGAAGATTTATAAAGACTGGCCTAGGTTTCAGCTGGCATAAATTTTAGGCATCATTTACGACAGGATCAAAAATCTGACAAAGTCGTTGAACCTACCCACACCATGCCCTCACTACACCCCCTTTCAGAAAAGGTAAGGGCAATGTTAAAAAAAATATATATACAGTATATATATATATATATATATATGCTAGAAAACTGGTGAATAAGGCATAATAAATCTCCCCACTATGTGTTCATGAAATGGCAAAGGTCCCTAGTGTGGCCCTTTAGGGGGACACTATATTTTCTTCCCATCCTCTGTTTTGCATTGTGTTTCTTGATCCTGGTTACGAGTTTATCTTCCCTCAACCCTTTCTGCTGCTTTACCCATCCAGATTTACACCTGGGACCTCTGTTGGACTATAATGTTGACATTGGCTCCATCATCTGGCAATATCTCATATCATCCGTGGCACTTTCAAGCTATCTGTAGTGAACCCAGAGTTCTGTAGGAAGGTTAAGGATGGAATAGGATCCCTTAAAGGGGTGGTGCTGTTAAGGACACTTATTTCCAATCCACAGGATAGGAGATAAGTGTCTCTGGAGACCTGATCACTGGGTTCTCCAGAGATCAGGAGGACAAAGGACCGAAAGGCCTACTAAAGCCTTCTTGTGAATGGAGCGCTAGTGTGCTTACGTGACCAGTGCTCCATTCACTGCTATGGGGCTGCAAGGACTGTAATCTCTAGCTGCTCTATAGAAGTGAATGGAGTACCAGTCACACAAATGCACTGATGCTCCATTCACAAGAAGGCTTTAGTCCCTCACCTTCCTGAATGCTGAGGGACCCAGCAATTGGACACTTATCCCCTGTCCTGTGGAGAGGGGATAAGTGTCCATAGCGGCACAATCCCTTTAACCCTTAAATGACGCAGGGTAGTTTGGACATTAATGGTTGCCAACTTTTCATATTTTCCTTCCCTGTCTTTCAAAATTCATAACTTAAAAAATAAATAAATTCATAACTTATTTTTCTGTCGACAAAGCTATGTGAGGGCTTTTTCTTTGCATGACCAGTTGTGCTTTCATTTTGCACCATTTTGGGGAACATGTAAGGTTTTGATAAGCTTCTATTAACGTTAAAAAAAAAAAAAAAATATTCTATCATTATTTTTTACATTTTGATTCAACATTCACTCTGCATTACATGACATGGCAGCTTTGTCATTACAATTACAGCGATACCAGATTAATATTGGTTTTTATTATATTTTACTGCTTTTACAAATAAAACGTCACTTTTTGAAAATAAAGGATTTTCCTGGGGTCGCCGTATTCTGACGCCTATAACTTTTTTACGGTTTTGTTCACGGAGATCTGTCAGGGCTCTTTATTTACAGGGGAAATTCCAGTTTTTATTGGTACCAATTTTTGTTATGTTTGACTTTTTGATCACTTTTTATTGCGAGGTGACCAAAATACATTAATTTGCACATTTCGGTGTTTTTATTTTTACAGCGTTCACTGTATGGGATAAATAACGCTATTTTTGGATAGTGGGGACTTATACGCACATGGGGATACCTAACATGTTTTTTATTTTTTTTTTTTAATTAAAAGGTGTGTTTTTTAAACTTTTTAGATTTCTTTATTTCTTTATTTTTAATATTTACCTGTCCCACAAGGGGACTTGAACCTGGGATCTCTGATCCCCAGTGCAGCAGTCAGAAAGCAGTTTCCCAGTCTCCTGGCAGCTATGGCAACCCTTCGGACCCTGCAATATCATTGCGGGGAATCTGAGGGAGGGGGGCAATCTGGCACCTGGATCCCAAAGTTGCCATGATCGCGCCATCCGAGGGGTTAATCCGATGGAGTCGGAGTATTTTCCTGGGTTTTGTAATACAGCCAATGACAGATGGGAGTCCCATTTCTGGGACCTAGTCTTCTCTGGAGAATGGATGTCCCTGACACCCTTTTCGCAGATGCTAAGGATAGAGAGTTTGTAAATCATGTGAGGCTCTCTTCAGTCCCCAGTGGACCAGCTGTTAGAAGAGACTGAGCATTTGGATGAGCATCGAAGCCTCGCCATTACTTACCAAGCATAGCGATACACATTGCATAGCAGCTGTGATTGGTATTGAAGCTCTGCCCTATTCACTTGAATGGGACTGCGAAGCCATAGGCCATGTAACTAATATACATGACATCACATAGCCTGTGAAGTAGAGACAGAGCTCACAGAGCACTGACACTGACACTTCAAACAGCTGATCCATAGGGGTCTTGGGTGTTTCACCGCCACGATCTTCAACTGTTGACCAGTCAAAAGCAGAGGTCATCAATCTTTAAGCCTGGAAGACCCCTTTCACACTGTACATTTTTTATAACGTGCTTAAATATTAAAGGATAAGCTTAGGATATGCCATCAATATCAGACTCCCAGCAACCTCGCCGATCAGCTGTTTGACACAGTGCCATATATTTAATTGTGGCTGCGTGTGGTACTGCAGCTCACTTCAGCTTTGCTGTGAATGAGATTGAGCTGCAATAGCAGACACAGCCACAACCAAATATAGTTGCTATAAAAGATTTGGACCCCCACCAATCTCATACTGATAGCCTATTTTGAGGATATAGGGTTAATGTCTTTCCCATTGACTTAGTTGGACTTTCATGTGATGCTAAGGAATGAGATATCAATGGAAACCTCAAAAACACAAAATACGATAATTGTGATCTACTAAAGCAAGGTAACGTTCTCTAAGGAGATATCTGCCCTAATAATACTGGTACATGCAGTGTGAATAGGAAAATAAGCGGAAGCTTGGTCCATTGTGCAGCCCAGCTCATTGCAGAGCGGAGTAATTGTCTGGGCAGGTTTTGTTGTATTTAGTAAAAGCCTCGTCTCCTGCCCGGCACATCCCTGAAATCTCGCTATCTCATACCTGGGAACCCTGCCCAAGACGCTGGCCGGATTCTCAAATGTGGTTTATCATTTCCTCCTTTTAATGAAAACTGCAGCATCTTGTCTAGAGGAGAAATGGGAGCCTGATCTGCCTAATGCTCTTTAAACACCGGTGAGAGCCAGCTGAGCAATTACTACTAATAAACCCAGCGAGGAGGGGCGAGCGCGGCGAATGGGAGTTCAGATGTTAGCGCCGGCTGCAGTCAGTCTGTGTTTTTATTAAAGCCAAATCCGTGTCTCTTCATGGAGACATCTCATGTAGGTGCTTCTGTTACATTCTGGAAACATGACAAGATCCAGCGGTACATACTGTCCCTGATACTGGTAGAATACCAAAGGAGAAGATGAAATGTCTTCCAAAGTGCCAACATATACAGTACTGTACACTCCATTATTTTCTAGGCAGATGGTGTGGGGGTCACATGGCAAGGCTTTCACCTCCAACAACGTGAGCTCTTTTCATCAATTAATAGTTGCCGCTCTACTTTCCACTTTGATTCCGGCACAGTTGGAATTTTTTCTCTAGATCCCACCATTCCTGAGCAATCTATGCAGTTAGTTTTGGTACCTGATATAACTAGACTCCCTAATGTCAAGAGGATGGTATCAGGCAGGAGCAAGCAATGTGATTCTGATTCTGTCTGCCTCTGATTGCATCTGATCAAACCTTGCTTGCTCCTATTTATCACATCAGGCACCAAAAGTAACTGCACTGATTGCTCAGTAATGGTGGGTGCTAGAGGGGTCTACAGGTTTACTGTAGAAAATGTTAGCAATGTACAGTCTATATTGTACATTTAAAGAGGACCTTTCCCCCAAGTCAAGTTCTTTGCATCATTACATAAATGCTGCTTCACCTATTCCAGTACAGTTGGAATTTTTTTCTCTAGCCTACACTATTCCCAAGCAATCAATGCTGTTAGTTTTGGTGCCTGATATACTATTTAGGCTCTGTACTGTCAGGAGGGCGGTGTCAGGCAGGAGCAGACAAGGGGTGTGATTCTGAGCTCTGACACTGGCTGCCTCTGATTGAAGCCCTGAATCACACCCCCTGCCTGATTCCGCCCTTCTGACATTACAGAGCTTTAATTACACATCAGGCACCAAAACTAATAGCACTTATTGCTCGATAATGGTGGGGGCTAGAGAAAAAAAATTCCAACTGTGCTGGAATCAGTGGAGCAGTGACTATTAAGAGAGTGTAAGAACTTGAGTTGATGGAGGTGGTGAAAGGTCCTCTTTAATATCATTATCATTATTAGTGTCATCATTATTTTTATTATAATATTTTTTCATCAGTTTTGGCTTTTGGTCACCATCAGATCAGCGTTTCTCATATTAATTTATTTTCAGTTCTCTGAGCTTCTCAATGACATAGTCACAAATTCTCCAATTGCCTTTATCCATCTTGCTGCTAGTTGTCTTCTCACTATTATGTGTTATATGTGGTATATACCTTAAATACCTTTTTTTCAGAAATAGTTCCACTCTTGCCCATGGTCATGCCTGATATTGCACCTTGAACTTACATTACATGGTGCTGCAATAGCGGATACAGTCAGTGAAGTAAAGTGGTGGTATTTATCAAAAAACGGTGGACCTGTTGTAATGATTTTATGCCAATGACCATGGATAGATAATATGGCCTGTGGACTTAAATGGAGTCTGTCATCAGCATATCATCCCAGCCCTGCAGATAGATAGGTTAGGCTCACCTGAATCACATGGTGTTTTACCCTTGTGAATCGGGAGATATCACTGTTTTTGTCAATATGCAAATCAGATGATTGAAACCATGAGGGTGTTGCCATTGTTACAAACAGCTTATTTGTATATTGACAAAGACAGAGATATGGAAGCCAAGATTCACTAGGGGAAAACTGCATTTGATTCAGGTGACCCTAACCTATCTATCTGCAGGCCTGGGGTGATATGCTGGTTCTAGTGACACTAACCTATCTATCTGCAGGGCTGGGGTGATATCCTGAGCTCTAGTAACCCTAACCTATCTATCTGCAGGGCTGTGTTGATATACTGGGTTCTGATGTCACTAACCTATCTATCTGCAGGGCTGGGTTAATACTGAGTTCTAGTGACCCTAACCTATCTATCTGCAGGGCTGGGTTGATATGCTGGGTTCTGATGTCACTAACCTATCTATCTGCAGGGCTGGGTTAATACTGAGTTCTAGTGACCCTAACCTATCTATCTGCAGGGCTGGGTTGATATACTGGGTTCTGATGTCACTAACCTATCTATCTGCAGGGCTGGGTTCTGGTGACAGACTCCCTTTAAAACTTATGGTAGCTAAGACAATGCTTGGGCAATATAGAAAATGACACGTTTTTACCGTACTTTATATAAAGTATAAATGCTATCTACATCCAGGTTCTGTTCTCTATTACAAGTTCGGAAATTTCTGGCAATGTGTTCTGCTCCTCCCTCTCCCTTTTTGCTTCTATAAATATCAGCCTCACAAAGCCTCCACTGACTGGCTGACATTTATGATCTGTGTTAGACATGATAATACTCATAGCCAGTTACAGGTATAGTATCAAATTGTCATCTTGCACGGATCCTTAGTATCTATTTCCAATGATGGGACATATTAACCCTTCATGGCCGTGAAGACTTTGCATTCTAATTTTTTTTTTTTTCCTTTTTTTGGATAGATAGGACATTAAACCGTAATTTCTAGTAGGATATAATGAAGACAATAGACTTAATAAAGCACATGACTATGCATCCTTGTGTTTGTAAATTATCACAGTTAATCATTCTAATAATAATAATAAATAATTCTATAATTGGTAGGTGGAGCTCTAGAAGATTTGTAATGTTCTTGTAAACGTATCAAAAAGCGAAGTCCAATTTGCTCATAGACAGTTTAAACTCAACAGCACACAATGTGGTCAAAAAAGGTATTACAACAAAAAGTTTTTTTTTAATGGCATGCAGAGTACATAAATTTACCCAGCTGCAAAATGTTAAAAGAAACTATCAAACATTGGACTCTATACGTGTTAGGTCTCTCCGCGTCGCAGACCTTTGAGCTGTGTCATATTTGATTGAAGTACATTGATTTTTATGTAATATCTCTGGCTAATACTTTACAAATCCATTCCTGCAATTTTGCAAAATTGATCCTATTTACTCTATATTTATTCTAGGTATTATATAGCGAGATATAATGGGACAGGATATTAGAGAACAGCAGGACTGCCGGCAAAAACTCTGGGGATCTATAGACTGAAACCTGCTGCACATAACAATTCAATACCAGGAGCTCCAGATTTTATTTAATATCTCATATCTATTTAATGCCTCCCCTGGAATACTGAAGGGAAGGTTTAAGGAATAATTCTTATTTCTTATGTTTTCTGGCACTGAAGCTACATGTGTAAAAGTGAATAAATGATCTGCCCTCTGGTAGGCTGATATAGACATGTAGGATTTCACAAGGACACTCGGTGGTAAAATGTTATATTTAATAATTGTGATGATGTTTCCATGTTTGTTCGCATCCTAGTTGGGTTAAAGGGGTATTCCAGCTAGAACAAGTTACCGTCTTTCCAAAGTATAGGGGGTAACATTGTTCAGACCCCATCAATCTCGAGAACCAGGGGGTTTTAACTCTTTAGATGCCACAATTAATAATGATGCTGGCGTCTAAGGGGTCTCTTTGTGTTTGCCACCCCCATTGGGACCCTGCTCAGTGCGACAGGGAGGGGTCTACTGAAGGCCCCCACGTCACCTTTACAAGCCTCACTATAAAATTTTGCCAATAACAAACTTTCACTTTGCAAGACAGTAATACACAGCAATGAAGAAAGATTACCATATATTATAGTAGCAATCGTGCCACCTAGTGATCAAGTCCCAATATGGGACTAAGTGTAAATGTTAAAAAAAAAAAAAAAGTTGCAAAGTATAAAAATATAGTAAAAATAAATGAATAGCCATTTTCCTAATATTTTTTTTAATACAGAAAAATAATTTTTAAAAAATAGCAATATGTGGTATTGATGCATCCATAACAACCTATAGTATATAAATAAAATATTATTTATCCTGCATGGTGAATTCTGTAAAAAAATAAAAAAAATGTACAAAAAAGAACAAAATTGCTGTTTTTTTGGTCACATTGTCTTCAAAAAAAATTTCTAAAAAAAAAGGAAATGAAAAAGTCACATATAAACCAAAAAACGACAGACATTCTCGCATAAAAAAAAGCCCTCACATAGCTCAGATGAAGAAAAAATAAAAAAAGTTTTGGTAAATAACCATACTGACTGGCAGTAAAAAGTAACGTCATTTATTATGCCCAGTGCACCACACAAAGATTCGAACTTAAAAAATAGGATGGCCATCTCTCTAAGAAAGAGTTGTACCTTATTAGTTAAGGAGAGTGCGGTACCATTGTTTTGCAACAATTCTTAGGATAGGTCACCAATATCAGATCAGCGGAGGCAAATACCTGAGCAAAACGGTTTGTAACAAAGCAGGTTCAGTATGAATTTTCCAAAAATGTTGCGTTCTTTCGAACCCAAATTTATTGGGGTTCTCCAGCCATGAACCACTATTATATTCTGAGTTCTCCTCAGAACCTAGAGAATAACAAGTGAAGTCTCAGGGAAGATGCATAAATATAAACAGTCTTACTCACCTCTCCTGGGCCTAGGGGGCAGGTTCCTGTTCTCCTTCTGCCTCTTCTGGCCTCCTGACATCATTCGGGAGTCTGGAAGAGGTAGAAAGAAGACAAGGATCCACTCCGGACACTGGGATGAGGTGAGTATGACTGTTTGTTATATTTAGTCTTCTGCTGAGTCTCCACTTATTATAATAATAATAATAATAATAATAATAATAACAGATAATAGTAGTTCTGGTCTGGATCGAAGAAGTTCAGCCGTAAACAAAACCACTGGATGAACCTTACGGATATTTTAGAGATGAAATTCTAACACTATTCACTGGAGACCTGCATCTGCTTTGATCAGCTGACCTGTGTGGGTTCCTAGTCGGACCCCCAAAAATCTAACATTGATGACTTAAAGGGTATTTGGCCAACATTTGCATTCTCCCTGTACCCAATATTTGGAAGACCCGCAATATATAAATTATATTATACAAAGTGCATGCAATTCTGTATGTATAATGAAGCCCTGCTATGGTTGGTGTTCTGTCTCTACCAGAAATATCCTCATGATTTGTTATGCAGTTTTCCAAATGAAGCAAAAAATTAAAGGGCACCAACATAAGCGCTGCGCCAGATGTAGCTCACTTCTATGCCTCATTTGTCACAATAACGAGAGATATGACAGTGACACTTTGTTGCTCCTAAGTAATCTATTATCTGCAATGAACAGTAATGTATATGTATAGGTGGCAAAATGAAGACCCGCTTCCATAATTCATCATCCCACTGGTGCATAGCGTAAGCCTGGGCATAAATAATACACACCATGTACAGGACATATTACTGCGGCTTGATATGTGCATAAATATCTGAGGTGAGCGTATCTATGTAGTGAACATTTATCAGGAGCAGCGGCAGGTCTATTAAAACAGCAGAAAACCTCTGAGAGACCAAGTTTCCATCAACAGCAGGGGATGTCCCGGGAATGAGAGCTTGCACAATTAGAGACAGATCTCATAAGCAATTCTATATATTTACATGCCTTACTATTAGAGATGAGCAAATCGGTTTATAATGAGGTGGGTTTGTTACACATTTTTAAAAAAACTGAGATTTTTGTGGTTTTCCACCCAAAACTCATTAATATACTCTGGAGTCTATTCAGTCAGCACTAGAGATGGACGAACAGACTCATACCGAGCCCTTGTTCAACCCAAATATTCCAAGTTTTTTTTTACGAAACAGAACAAATGGAGATTCATCTTGGGTGAACTAAAATGGCTGCCACATTATACTCTGGGGTCTCTCAGACTCCAGATTATAATAGGTGGAGGGCAAAGGGAGGTGACAAAAATAAAAAAAAAACATTTATACTCACTTTCTGTTTCCGCTTTTGGCTTCCTCGAGGTGTCTGATGCTCTCCTGGTGATTGCATGCTCCCTGCGTCGCGGCTTAGGTCTTTGATTGGGCCACCAGTGGTCATATGGGCACATCTAGTGTCATGACATCATGACACTTAGCATGCGCATGTCACTGCTGAGGTCCAATCTAAGAGTGTTCTACATTATGTTTTATAGATAGGTTCCTAGGAGCCCTGATAGTGTTCTACACTATGTTTTATAGATAGGTTCCTAGGAGCCCTAAGAGTATTCTACACTATGTTTTATAGATAGGTTCCTAGGAGCCCTAAGAGTATTCTACACTATGTTTTATAGATAGGTTCCTAGGAGCCCTAAGAGTATTCTACACTATGTTTTATAGATAGGTTCCTAGGAGCCCTGACAGTGATCTACACTATGTTTTATAGATAGGTTCCTAGGAGCACTGAGAGTGTTCTACACTATGTTTTATAGATCGGTTCCTAGGAGCCCTAAGAGTATTCTACACTATGTTTTATAGATAGGTTCCTAGGAGCCCTGACAGTGATCTACACTATGTTTTATAGATATGTTCCTAGGAGCCCTGACAGTGATCTACACTATGTTTTATAGATAGGTTCCTAGGAGCCCTGACAGTGATCTACACTATATTTTATAGATAGGTTCCTAGGAGCACTGAGAGTGTTCTACACTATGTTTTATAGATAGGTTCCTAGGAACCCTAAGAGTGTTCTACACTATGTTTTATAGATAGGCCACTGAGGCCTAGAATACTCTAGGGCACCTAGGAACCTAAGGAAAGTAACTGGGACATCACAGTGGACATATGCAAGTGACATCCCATGTCCTTTCCTTGGGCCATGAGGCGGGGACTTCAGAAACAATGTTTTTTTTTCTCCTTTGCCGATCTCATATAAAAAAAAAAAAAATTGTTATCCATTTAAGGAGAAATTTACATTGGTAACCCCTTGAGTAAAAACTGGCTATTATGTACTGTAAGTACCACTTCATTGTAGGAATGCCTTCATCTTGTGAATATGGTTCAGGCATGAGATTGTGAGAGTAAGGTAGACAAAGAGAAAACAAGATCATGGAGTTGACCAGGTTACCAGAGACAGCTATAATAAATGTCTAGTCAATGGAAGTCCCATCACGCTAGAATAGGGATCCTAAGCCTAAAAGCAGCGAGGTTGAGCATGCGCTCTCACAGATATAAGCACTATGCAGTGTGCAATGAGGAGGAACCAGGGGCTCAAGAATCCAATTCTAGTGGTTGGCAGGGTTTTAGTGGTGGGACCTCCATTGGTTTTCACCTATCCTGTAAATCACATATTATCTAAGTAAAATTGGTCCCCTGAAACATATCCATCCACACCACTAGAGAGTTTCATAGGAGAGCTGCTCAAAGTACCAAAAAACATCATAAGTTCAGGTTTTTCTCCTGGCCACAGTTTTACAACTCTTCCTTGCTTTGGACAACATTTTGTAGACATCTTGGGGCCTCTCCTGCCAGTCTTTGTCTAGATCATGTGGCATACAATAAGCAGGATCATGACCCACCCCATTCTCTGATATAATGTAGAACTTCATCCCATAATACCTAGCAGAGGGAGCATATTATATAGGGTGTATATTATATACATGTTGTTGTTTATGCACCATAGAAGAAGGGCATATCCTATGGCATATACATAGGATATGTCCTTTTTGTAACTCTCAGACTTGAATAGAGAGAGACATGCCATGATTGGATATTGCCACCTTACCTGTAAGAATGGGGGGCAGGTCCCAAAAGTCCCTACCTAGTCAGGCATATATGGCATATTCTATGGATACGGGAATAACCTACAAAAAAAAACAAAAAAACAAGCTGACGTAAGAGAGTTAAAAAAAAAAGATATGTGACAACCAATACGGCTGCTCTTACATCTAACAGAACAACAAAGGCAGAATAAAATTTTGGAACAAATTGGCAGAAAAATACCGTAACGTAATCAGATGGTATATTAAACAGGAAGTGTTTTAAACAGAGAAAAGTGAATTTATGGGGGCTAGACTAGGATACAATGTACTAAGAAACATGTGCCAAAAAATTGAGAAAAAATGTATGAGCCGAATTTTTCATTTCATGCCTCCAGTTACAAAAATTATTTAGAATGATGTATTTATGGTGAAAATGTTCTGAAACAGAGAAAAGTGAATTTATGGGGAACATAACATGCTAAGAAAACTGTGCCAAATTGTAAATACAATGCTCGAAATTTTTTTATTTTACACCTCCCTTCGCAGCTAGGAAAAGTGGCGTAGTTAGAAGGGCTCATAAAATGCTCCATATTTACGACAAACCTACCCATTTTTGGTTGTAAATATTGTTGTCAATATGTACATTTTACGAAATTTGACGTAATTCTCTGCACTTTGCTTAACCATTTTACGCCAAGGAAACTATGTTTCCATTCCACCTCGGCAATGACCTAATAGAAAATTTTCTAACAATAAATAAGCTGATTATTTTACTACCTTTAAAGCCGACAAACAATTTAATACATCAGAAAAAAAAAACAACTGAATATTTCTCTTGGCTCAGGCGAAAACTTCACATTTTTGTGGCAATTTTCGACAGCCGCTAAATATCTTTCTCCCAGCTGTTATCATAAAAGCAGGTTTAGTATACTTTATTTATTATTGTACAGCCTGGCATTGTACTCTTGTTACAGGACATTTCTAAGAACAAGGCAATGATTTCAAACATCCTTCAACGTGGCCGCTGAATAGCGGAGCAAGTGACAGCCTGGAACATAACAATATTGCAAAACACCAACTAAAAGGCTTGTTAAAAGGCGGATAAACGCCGGAAATTTTTTATCCGAAAAGGGCTATTTGTTACTTAAAAAAAATATATATAAACTCTCTCATTGTTCCTCTAATGTCGGCTTTCTGTCTGGTTATTAAAATGAGGTGTGACAAAAATGTACCCTGGAATTATGTTATGTTGGAGGTTGTTGTCTGAGAACAATGTGGAAATTAATGGTAAACTTTTCAAATGGCGTCTGTCATGGCGAACAACATAAGCTAGTGGGTGTATGGAAACCGGTTCCAAAATGACAAATTGCGCAGACTCTAAAACTTATCTCTGATTCTATGTGCTAGTGTAACCCTATAGTCTTAATATCTGACTATACACAAGCAATGTATAGTATACATAACTAGTGCCCTCTTTTTGAAAACTACTGAAGCCATTCTTCAGTTTTGTAGCCCCGTTTGACTTCAAAATGGTTGCCCCAGTCTCAGACAACCCTATACACTGTGTTTAGGAAGTCTCTGACATCACTGACTACCCCAACCCATTCTTACCCTCTCCATCTCTGCTCAAGCAGGTGCACCCAGAACCCCTGAAAGGAGACCTGCAGAGGAAGACACAATGATGATGTCATCTGTGCTTTGTCCATTGGCAAGAGTTTGGGAAGAAGTATGCCTCAGGCTAGGTTCACACCCGCGCCCGGCCTCCGCCTAGGAATTCGTTCCCCATTAAGCTTTAAAAGTTTTTTCTCCAGATTTTTCTGCCCTTTTTCGGGCGGAAACCTGGCAGACCCCATTATAGTCTATAGTGGGTTTCTAAGGGTAACCACTTTTTTAAGTGGATTAGGTTTCCATTCAGGGGGTCCCCAAGCAGACCCCCCGAACAGAAATCCGAACACAGGTGTGAACCTAGTGTCAGACTTCCTAAGCATGCTCCAGAATACACTGAGTACATTACGTATACTATTCGCTCATTGGCTAAGGAGGGAGTAAGGAAAGGGAGTAAGATCAGAGAACACAGGGATCTAGATACAAGACACAATCACAGGCACCTAAGCAAGGAAAGTGTGAGGGTAAAACACTCTATCTCAGCCTTTGATTGGATAATGAAGTACCACTGACTAGAGATTAACGAACCAGATTCGACCTGAAGTTCGACACGGACCTGAAACTTTGGCAGTTCATCATGCGTGAACCGGAATAAAAATTATTATTCTCTGGGGTTTCCAGAGACCCCAGAGTATAATAGGTGGAGGCCCTGGGGAGGTGTAAAAAATACATTCATACTCACCTTCCGTTACCTCTTCTGGCCCTACTTGTGGCATCTGGCATTCTCTCTGGGTCCTCCTGGGTGACGTCATACACCTCGGGGTCATCACTGAGGCCTGTGATTGGGCCTCAGCGGTCACATGGAGCATGCCTAGTGTTATGCCTCTTCAGAGGTTTGCCCATCGCTACCACAAGCGACAAATGCACATTCCTTACAGAATCTCCTCCAGCAGAGCTTCACAGAACTGACCAATGACTCCCGAATAGAGAAGTAGGAACGCAGATATTTCAATTCCTGACAGAATTGTTTGGGAGCACAAATCTCTAGCCAAAGCGACAACAGTTCACATTCAAAAAATTACAACCAGTCATGTAGACCACGCTCTCTTTGTTTGCATGGCTAGAGTAAAACATATCCTACAGATTTGGCAAACTTATTGACTGTGCAGGGTTAAATTATAGAAAAATCTAACAGCATTATTATTATACAGGATTTGTACCTCATCTAAATTTAGCCAAGCTTGAAAGCAGCCACATCTGACACATCTGATTATTTGTGAATAAAAAAAGACAAGCTCAGGAAAAATTTGTACCCGAGGAAGAATGTGCTGTGAGCCTACGATATGGTGCTCCTCGACTCAAATATACCTTGATCTGAGGCTGCGTTCACACTCCATTGTTCATCCGTCAGAGGACCACAACAACGGGCGCTCCTGTTTGCCAGATTGACAGATACAAATGGAGGAATGCCCTAACCCTCTCTCTCCAATATCTTCCATCAAAGGAGAGTTAGGAAACACCTATATACATGAGATGGTCCACCAGTCATGTCAAAATTAGCATTTTTGCAGACAATAATCTCATGTGTATGGCTAACTTTATATTCAAGGTTTTTTATTTTAGGTCATTTTGAGGATGAGTAGGCACCTGATCAGGAATAACCTTCTTGAGGCAGAAAGAATAGTTCATGAGAAATACAGTAGGAAAAGGATTTCACACTCCAAACTCTTAGATATATAATATTGTGTTTTATTCATCACATGTGATAGTGCTCATGTAGAGTAGATTCAGAATGACGTTTTGGTCAGTGACCTTCCTTAGACTCTGGATCATGTAGCCGAAGAGCAAAAGAGGTATGTGGCACAGTAGAAAGCGTGGTTGGCACTATGAAGGAAGGCTCCTTCCTTCCAATTGTATTATAAGGGTTGTGACCCTATTTCCACACTCAAGATTGGAAGTGGAGTGAGGCCTACACTCAATATAGTTCATGAGAAATAGCACCTCTTGATCTGGTCGACTTTGGCTGCCCATATAATACATGGTCAGCTATTTTTTTAGAATTGTTGGCATGACATACTACTTTTTCCTTCATCTCTCTCTCTCTGGAGGACCTGCCATGTCCTTGTGTTATATGGACAGCCCATTGATTTCTATATACACAATGTAATAACTTAATTTGCCATGTGATGGCACTGCAGGAGAATACAACACTTGCTGTCTGACATTTTACAACTCATTTCAAGGTATCCCACTGTAGTGCGACAGTCACCACCCCAAGCCACTAGAGGGAATTGACCCTCTATCTCCAAGAAATCCCAAGACTAATATCTGAGAGGGAGGGTGAATAAGTCATTCAGGCGCCAGGAGAGCAAGTGGGGGAGATAGAGCTGCAGGGCTTCCTAAGACCCAGTAGGCACCTAGAACACAGTCCCACGAGCCAGAGAGAATGGCGGCAGTTCTTAGCAAACAGACAGTGGGAAGTACCTGTCAGTGGTCAGGATAGATTATCCACAAGCCTAGCTGAAGGACAGTGTATGAGAGGAAGATGCCATCTTTGGGAAAGGATAGGTCACAGCCCAAGAGCAGAGAGTGAGCACTGTGTTTTGCCTGGACATAGACATCAGAGGTAGCCCCTTTCTTGTGCTAGAGACTTAAGAAGGACTCGGGTTGCAACTGACGGTTAGATAGGTCAATACGCCCATTACCAGTTACCCCTAACATTGCTGCATTAAGTGCTAAGTATTGCAGTTACATTGTTGTGAATACAAAGGCTGAATAACTGTTCGCAAAGCATACTGTTACCTGTTGGTGAATGAACTGTATATAATAAACTACTGAAACTCCATCGGCACGTTAAAGGGGTTATCCAGTTTCTATGATTGATGGCCTATCCTTACCCACCATACAAGCGGTAGTGGCGAGTGTAGGTACTGACAGTTCTGCCCCATTGAAGTCCATGGGGGAAGCGTTGCAGTACCTACACTTGCCGTACAAATCATAGTGTTGAGTGTACATACTGGACTTTCCCATGGACTTCTCTCCAAAGCTGCCTTGGTACTGATGAACTGTGGGGGTCCTGGGTGTATGGCCTATCAATCATAGAAACTAGATAACCCCTTTAAATAAGAAGAGTTTCCAAGATTTAACCAGAAAAGTATATGTGGGAGGAGAGGGAGACTCCATCCCCACAGGTGTACCACCAAAGACTGGGTGCAACGAAAATGTAAAACAACTGTTATACAGTATGTGCTGTTTATCATTGTTGTTCTATATGTTGTAGCTTCCATCTTCTGTCATAACTTCACCTGCACTATTTTACCCCACCTCTTGATCATCTTACTTTTGGGGTTACGTCCAAACCCCAAAACCCCTTGTATAGGCTGTGGACTGTGGAATGTTCCAACTTTCTTTCTCCACAAAGGAACACAGGGGAAGATGAACTGGCAACATTTTAAACAAATCAAGGAAAGTATAGAATATAATAGGTCACATCACCCGGCAGAGGGGCGGGGGGGGTTGTTAAATGACTAGATAAATATTTTTAACAGGAAGTGAGAGTGACTGGCAGTGAATGATGTGTCTATGCGGCTTTATGGAGACGTATTATTTTGGCATTATCTCACAATATAGATAAGTGACAGCTGTATTCCTCTGTTTTTGATTTGCCGAGGGAAGGAAAGGAGAAAGGTTCTTATTAGGAGAGATTTTTGAGCTACAAATGCAGCTTTAGCAAAAAAAAAAAAAAAAAACACAGAACATACAGAACTTGCTTTCTGCATACATAAGCAAATCTTACATCGGCTCAGAGTAATAAACCTGCACATCAAGTTGCTATACATTTGGAAATATCACACGGGTCTCGGCGCAGCGCCGGCGTCTTATCAATAGAATCACAATTTATTTTGTTATTTCTCGCTAATGATTTCTTATGGCAGTTTATCAGTCCGGGAGCCGCACAAAATTAACTATAATTTACAAGACGTTGTAAATGGTTATAAAGTGACAATCTCCCACACATCCTTTTGCCAGCCTGAGAAAAAAAAAAAAAATTTCTGTCTGTATAACTGATGAGCAGTATTTATGACTGAAATTCTGCAGAGTTGATTCTTGGTATCACTTAAAGGGACGTACAGGATTAGAAAAAACATGCCTGTTTCTTTCAAAAACAGTGCCACGCTTGTCTAAAGGTTGTGTGTGGTATTGCAGGTCACCCACTGTTTTCCCCGATGTAGCTGACCTGCAACAAAAGACACAACTCAGGCCTATACAACCTCCTTAAAGGGGTTTTCCAGACTTTAATAATAGTGGCCTATGCTTATGATAAGGTAGTTTGAAGAGCAGAGTATAAAAGGATTAAAACAATAATTTTACTATACTCCCCCTTCCTCTGCACATGTTGTTGTCCATCTTCTGTTACGCATCTATAGTCTTTTTCTGCTCACAGAGTAATGTGAACCAAGGTTCTTTTGTCTGGGTCAGGGTATTCCACACATAAGCACAATATATTGAATATATGTATGTTTCATATGGTATGGCAATTCTGATTGGAAACAATGCCTTAAAGCATCATTCCCATTGGATGGACCTAGTTACTTTGTAAGGCCTGTTACTATAAAGTGCTGTGAGGTCAGTTTTTAGGAAGACTTCACACACATGTTGAGTCCTGTGTCTGTTGTCTTATTTGGGTAAACGTTTTCCCTTCTAGAAGTGGAGAAAATAGGATATGCTCTTCCGATCACTTAGAAGCAGCACCATATAGGACATTATAAAAAAAAGTACTACACAGTATTGATAGAAAACTTACTCTTAGCTGCAGAAGCCTCTCTTCTTGTATCTCTTTGTCTCTCTCACTTGGCTCCTCCTCCCCCTTTGCATAGACTTTTATGGGTAGTTGTAATTCAATACATGAGTAAACTTGCAGTCTGTCTTGGGAAACCAGGACAGATTAGCAGAGTGTGGAGTGTCTGGTGTCAGACCCCCACCACTCTGATATTGATGGTCTTCCCTTAGGATAGGTTTTTTTTTTTTTTTATATGCACACTTGAAAAAGGGCTTGTCCCGAAACGCGTCGTGTGTTTTATGCAATTGGATTAAAGACTACATTTATTCTGGACCAGCGCTCATCTGCCTCCTCTTTTCTACCTGCATCTGGATTCCCTTAGGATACGTCATCAATTTTTTTTAGACTAGAAAACTCGAGGGTCTGTGTCGGATATAGGAAAAGAGACTAATAGATGGAGAAAGAAGCATTTTTCTCTTATAAGATTTATTACAAAGTCTCTTATATATGCCTGTACTGCTAATTTTGGAAAATTTTGGTAAAATCTTTGTGACCATTTAAAGAGGAACCCTTAATCATCTTCTTGTCTCTAACTTCCCTCCAAAGGTTGTGATAAGAGGGAATATGCATGCTCTTGCGATAGACTATGATCATTATTCATGTCATATTCACGTCTCTATAGACGGGCACTTCCATTGCCAGTCTTCTATACCACACTCCAAGTTTGATACATCTCTGCCATTAGCAATCAAATTTATTGATTCCCTAAAAGCTCCTGCGGTGATGTAGAGGGATTTGGCTCAAGAAGATGTCAGGATTACTATTAGGTCATTGAGGCTGAAGGCTTATTAGAAGGGATACTGACTATTTTTTACAGGCAATGACAATATGGCTAGGGGGGCTGCGGGAAACACCAAAGGACTTTTCTGGTAAGTCTGGTCCCCTCCTTAGATCTCTCTTGTCCTCTCCCAGATACACAGTGTACAAAATTGTGCAAGTCCTTCGCCCTTTGCATTATTCATGGCCTCATAATGTCCAGTTCTGTGCTCTCTAGCCACCAGGGGATAGTTATTATCCCGATGCCCTGTTTTGCCTTCATCCCTACAGCCTCGTATTATTTCATATATCGTATAGATCCAGCAGAGTTCTCCTGCACTGAACACTAAATATTTCAGGTCTTGACTTCCTGCTTCATTGAACCTTACATTAATATTGTATTTTGATGCAAGTAGATATAAATTTACTTGTCGGAGGTCAACACAAGCTGACTCCTAGAGCCACCTGAGACCCGCGGCCAGACTTATTAATATTGTTTTACAGGCTTCACTGATAAGTCTCCATGTTAGTGGTCTGATAATTATCTGCGGCGGAGGTCGGACTTCTCTGCCATAGGCAAGTCTGCTAATAAAGATGTTTCTATCTTCCCAATAAGGATATATCTTAACTTCAGCACCATGGACTGCAGCTACGACCCCGAATCTACTTTTAAGGGGCGGAAGTTGCATCCATTATTTTTTATTTTAGAAGATGGGCAGAAGTAGAAAAATCTGATAGGGCAACCTATAGGGGGTTACCATGTAACCCATGTCCAATCCATTAAGGACATACCATAGACGTCAAACTTATACGGTGTCAAGGCACTTTAACCACTTAATGACCAGGCCATTTTCTCTGTTTTTTTGTTTTTTTTTCTGCAGACCATAACTTTTTTTTACATTCAGGTTATTCGAATACGTTTTACGCCTTTTTTCGACGATACATAGGGCTTAATTTTTATCATTTTTATTTTTAGCTTTTTTTTTAATTAAATATCCGGATGTGAAAAAAGGGATGAAAACATGTCTATTTTTCACATTTTTTTTTTGTTTCTAATAGCACAAAGTACAAGTAAATTTAAAAATAAAATATTTTTCCCTCTATTATGGAGATTTTTATGTAGGTAACACATAGTTGTGGATCAAAACCTGTGATATGGGCATGGTAGTGTTGTTCTTTTTATTTTTTTGTCTTCATTTTTCTTTTTTTTTTATATATAATAATAATAATAATAATAATAGTCCTTTAATAGTCCCACAATGGGGAAATTCAGTGTGTTACAGCAGCAAAGATAAGATAAGATAAGCAGATACAAATACAAATACAACATGTACAGGAATGTTCCAAGGTGAGAGGCATTACATTAATAGCAGACAGACAGATAGGATGTAGCAGAGGGGCGGGGGGGGGGATTTAACAGGCAGAGAGATATTTCAGTTCTCTGTGTGTAATGATCTCCGCTTAGGTCGGTGTTGGTTGTACAGTCTAACCGCGGTGGGGAGGAAAGACTTCCGATAGCGCTCCTTCTCACACCTAGGGTGGAGCAGTCGGTCACTGACAGTACTGCTCAGCGCGATCACAGTCTCATGCATGGGATGGGACTTCTTCTCCCGCATGGAGCTCACCACGGACAGTATCCTTCTGTCACCCACCACCTGCACTGGGTCCAGTGGGCTCCCCAGGACAGAGCTGGCCTTTCTAATCAGCTTGTCAAGTTTATTTCTGTCCCTGGTTGATATACTGCTCCCCCAGCAGGCCACTCCAAAGAAGATGGCTGATGCCACTACCGAGTTGAAGAAAGTTCTAAGAAGTGCCCCCCAGATTCCAAAGGCTCTCAGTTTCCTAAGCAGGTAGAGCCTGCTGTGGCCCTTCCTGTACAGGGCCTCCATATGATCTGCCCAGTCCAGCTTATTATTAAGGAGCAAACCCAGGTACTTATAGGTGTTCACAATCTCGATGCCCGTCCCCAGGATGTCCACTGGTTTAGGAGGGCTTCTGCCTTTGCGGAAGTCCACCACCATCTCCTTGGTCTTCCCCGCGTTAATCTTCAGGTGGTTCCGGTGGCACCAGTCCACAAAATGCTGGTTCAGTTCTCTGTACTCCCTGTCATCATCATCTGTGATGAGACCCACTATTGCAGAGTCGTCAGAATACTTCTGTAGGTAGCAGCTGGATGAGTTGCACCTAAAATCTGCAGTGTACAGTGTGAAGAGGAAAGGGGCGAGAACCGTACCCTGAGGTGCCCCCGTATTACAGATCACGGTACCTGACACACAGTCTCGGGCTCTCACGTATTGAGGTCGATTTGTGAGGTAGTCTAGGATCCAGTTGGAGAGGTGGTGGTCCACTCCAGCAAGGCCCAGCTTGTCCCTCAATAACCTGGGCTGTATGGTGTTAAAAGCACTGGAGAAGTCAAAGAACATTATTCTCACCGTGTTCCCTGGTTTCTCCAGGTGAGACAGAGCCCTGTGCAGAAGATGGATGATGGCATCATCTACCCCAATGCCCGGCCGATAAGCAAACTGGAGTGGGTCCATAGCGGGGCTCACTAGAGGGCGGAGATGTGTGAGAACCAATCTCTCCAAGATCTTCATCAGGTGGGATGTCAGTGCTACAGGTCTGTAGTCGTTGAGGTCCATAGGGTGGGGTTTCTTTGGAACTGGTACCACACAAGAAGATTTCCATAATTCAGGGACTATTTCCTGCCTCAGGCTCATATTATACATATATGTAATTATACCACACAGCTGGTCCCCGCAAGTCTTAATTAGCCTTGCACTGATGTCATCTGGCCCTGCGGCTTTCCTCGCCTTGATCTTTTTCATCTCCTTCCTCACCTGGGCCCGTGTGAAGGTCAGACTGTGGCCAGATAAAGATGGATTTCTGGATTTACTGGTCTGTTGGGAAGTGGCCGCATGGGGAGAAGTCATTGTGGTGGGGGGAGCTGAAGGACATACTGGGGTGGGAGGAGCTGGTGTGTGATCAAATCTGTTGAAGAATAGGTTTAGTTCATTAAGCCAATTAACATCTGCCTCAATCTGGCAGACAGACTGTTTATGACCCGAAATTGACTTAATACCCCCTTATTTATTAATTTGCTGATTTCCCTTTTAACAGGAGATATAAAGCCTTCTGACATGAACTGTAGAGTTGATCTGGTCCCTCTAGGACCCAACAGCTCTGGCAGTTCCTGGCCCCTGGCAGATCACATGAGTACTGGGTCGGGAGGAAGTCATATTGTAGCATCTGCTATAGCTGTATACACCGTGCTTATTGAGCGCTGTATATATAGCAATCCAGAAGGCAGGTACAGTGAAAAAAAAACTATCCCTGCCTTCTCTTTGGGATCTCCATCTGTCACAAATAGCATGCTGTCAGCTCCAGCAGCTGCAAGATCTTGTGCAGCTGTTATCTCTGCAAGGACACACAGGTATGTATACAGGTACGTCATTGTAGAGTCAATTGTTGACCGTCCAGACGTATATATTCAATATCCTTAAGTGGTTAGAGGGGAAGAGGCAGCGCTATAGTACCACCATGTTAATTTATGTAAAACAGCCAAATCCAAAAACTTGGATTTCCAATCAGAATCTGGATTTTCAGAATCTGCAGTAAGATGCACAGCAGCAAATCCACATGAAGTCATTTTCCTTGCAGATATACAGTTATTGACAAAAAATAAAATAACACACCCAGATAGAAATGTCAGATTGCTGCAAAACTCGGCATGCAGTTATGTTAGATATGTAAATAATTACAGGTGAGGTCTGATTAGACACTGGGTCTGGCCACAAGAGGGCGGAAATTGCCTTCCAGCTGTCCTATAAAAAGGCTCACAGAGGCTACTTTTGGGTAGTGTAAGGCTACAGTCACACGACAGTGAATAATGGCCGTGGGATGTCACATGGCAGCTTTATATTCAATGTCAGGGGATGTTCACATGTCTGTTATTTTGACGGTCCATGACAAAATATAGGTCATGTCCTATTTTTGTCCATTTTCATGGATCTCTCCATTACGGGTGGAAGATGGCCGTAAAAAAATTTACTTTTTTCATGGCCGTTTGACACCTCGGTGATCTGAATGTAGCCTACCTCTTGGTGAGAGATCATTGACTTGACATTTTGTCCACTTGACAGACTTTGAGAGGGGGCGCATCAGTGTACTGAGAGAAGCAGGGTGGCTATTTTGATGAACTACCCATCATCTAGACCGTTCAAACCTAGCTATTAGGATGTGCTGGGAGCAGTGGCTACACAAGGGCACTCGTATGTGGCAAACGGACTCAGGATGGCCCAGAATAACCACCAATGGAAGGATTGTTTGACCTGCCAACGAACTTGAGCAGCTCCACAGTTTCTTTGTCCACCATCTAGACACAGGAGACTCCTTCCTTACACACTCCTTTCTCTGCCCAGACCATTTCCAGGTGCTTAAGGAAATATGGTGTCACAGTGCCCATTTTGTGTCACAGTGCCCATTTTAATAATAATAATAATAATAATAATAAATTTTATTTATATAGCGCCAACATATTCCGCAGCACTGTACAATTTGTAGGGTTCAAGTACTGACAAAAAAGATACATTACAAAGAAATATTCAATTCACACACTGGGACTGAGGGCCCTGCTCGCAAGGGCTTACAATCTGTGAGGTAGAGGGGGTGACACAGGAGGTAGCAGGGGCGGCATCGGAGGTAGCATTGCTTATACAATGGTCAGATAATTGTGTAATAGAGGTTACTGTCATTACACATATATAAGCTGTATGAGCCGTCACCAGTCGTGTCCTTTAACGTGCAGATGGTGCCTGGACATATAAAGTTAGTCTGATACGGCATCATATCCTGTGAGGTAATGTGGGAGCATTTTAGGGATTCTAACTACAGAAGGGTTTACATTAGGAGTTGTGATAGGTCTGTCTGAAAATATATGTCTTTAGTTTACACTTGAAGCTGTGGAAATTGGGGGTTAATCTAATAGTCCGGGATAGAGCATTCCAGAGAAGTGGTGCAACTTGGGAGAAGTCTTGTATACGAGCGTGGGAAGTTCTGATAATAGAGGATGTTAGTCTTAGGTCATTGAGTGACCGGAGAGTACGGGTTGGGCGATAGACAGAGATGAGGGAGGAAATGTAGGGAGGTGCAGCATTATGGAGAGCCTTGTGGATGAGGGTGATAAGTTTATATTGTATTCTGTATTGAATAGGCAGCCAATGTAGTGAACAGCACAGACCGGAGGCATCGCTGTAGCGTCTAGACTGATAGATGAGCCTGGCCGCCGCATTCATAATAGATTGCAGAGGGGAGAGATTAGTAAGGGGAAGACCGATTAGTAAGGAGTTACAGTAGTCAAGGCGAGAGTGAATCAGGGCAACAATAAGTGTCTTTAGTGTATTTGTGGTAAGGAAAGGGCGGATTCTGGAGATGTTTTTGAGGTGGAGATGACTTGAGCGTGCGAGTGATTGGATATGGTGGGTGAAGGAAAGGTCTGAGTCAAGCAAAATCCCGAGGCAGAGACTGGTAAGGCCAGAGACTGTAATGGAGATATCAGGGACAGATCTATTAGATGGTGGAAATAGCAGTTCAGTCTTTGAGAGATTCAGTTTCAGATACAGCGAAGACATGATATTTGAGACAGCAGAGAGGCAGTCACTGGTGTTCTGTATTAGTGCAGGGGTGATGTTACGGGATGACGTATATAATTGGGTGTCATCAGCATAAAGTTGGTACCGGAAGCCAAATCTAGTGATGGTTTGTCCAATGGGGGCTGTGTAGAGGGAGAAGAGCAGGGGACCTAGGACCGAGCCCTGAGGAACCCCAACGGCAAGGGGAAGAGGGGAAGAAGCAGAGCCCGCAAATGATACACAGAAAGTGCGGTCAGAGAGATAAGAGGAGAACCAGGAGAGAGTGGTGTCTGTGATGCCGACAAAGCGGAGCATAGTGAGAAGTAGTTGATGGTCAACAGTGTCAAATGCTGCTGAGAGATCTAGAAGAATAAGAAGAGAGTATTCACCTTTGGATTTAGCCATCAGGAGATCATTGGAGACTGTTGTGAGGGCCGTTTCAGTAGAGTGCAGAGTGCAGAAGCCAGATTGTAAGGGGTCAAGAAGAGAGTTTAGCAGAAAGATAGAGGATTAAACGAGAATAGACTAAGCGTTCCAAGATTTTGGAGATAAAAGGAAGGTTAGAGACAGGTCGATAGTTAGCAGCACAGGATGGGTCAAGGGAGGATTTCTTCAGTAGTGGGGTTATGACAGCATGTTTGAAAGAGGATGGGAAAATTCCAGAAGAGAGAGAGAGGTTAAATATTTTAGTAAGGTAAGTCGTGACGGCAGGCAACAGAGACTGGAGAAGGTGTGAGGGGAAAGGGTCACTACTGCAGGTTGTAGGGCGAGAAGAGGAAAGTAGCTGAGATACTTCCTCCTCTGTAACAGATTCAAAAGATGAGAATGAACAGTCTGAAGTGCAGCTTGTGACGGGGTCAGTGCCATCTGGGGATTGGGCAGTTATTTCCTGACGGATCTTATCAATTTTATCATGGAAATAAGTGGCCAGGTCATCTGCACTAAGGTCTGTGAATGGCATCTGCACCTTGGGAGTGAGTAAGGAGTGGAAAGTTTCAAATAGCCTTTTAGGGTTACAGGAGAGAGAAGGAGAGAAGAGATGAGAGCGGTGAGATAGGCTTGTTTGGCTAAGTGAAGGACAGAATTATAGGTTTTAAGCATAAATTTAAAGTGGAGGAAGTCTGCAGGTGTACGTGATTTTCTCCACAGACGTTCAGCACACCTAGAGCACCGCTGAAGAAAACATGTCTGTGGTGTGTGCCAGGGTTGCTGCCTCCTGCGTCTAACCTTTCGAGTGGAGGGGGGAGCCGCCTCATCCAATGCACTCTTAAGGGTTTCATTATAGTGGCTGGTGGCTAGATTGGGGCAGGACAGTGAAGAGATGGGGGACAGAGAGGACTGTACAGTCATGGCCAAAAGTTTTGAGAATGATACAAATATTAATTTTTACAAAGTCTACTGCTTCAGTTTTTCTAATGGCAATTTGCATATACTCCAGAATGTTATAAAGAGTGATCAGCTTAACAGCAATTACTTGCAAAGTCAATATTTGCCTAGAAAATGAACTTTATCCCCCAAAACACATTTCAACATCATTGCAGCCCTGCCTTAACAGGACCACCTAACATCGTTTCAGTGATTGCTCCATTAACACAGGTGTGGGTGTTGATGAGGACAGGGCTGGAGATCAATCTGTCATGATTAAGTAAGAATGACACCACTGGACACTTTAAAAGGAGGCTGGTGCTTGCCATCATTGTTTCTCTTCTGTTAACCATGGTTATCTCTAAAGAAACACATGCAGTCATCATTGCACTGCACAAAAATGGCCTAACTGGGAAGAGTATTGCAGCTAGAAAGATTGCACCTCAGTCAACAATCTATCGCATCATCAAGAACTTCAAGGAGAGAGGTTCCATTGGTGCCAAAAAGGCTCCAGGGCGCCCAAGAAAGACCAGCAAGCGGCAGGACCGTCTCTTAAAAGTGTTTCAGCTGCGGGATCGGGCTACCAGCAGTGCAGAGCTTGCTGAGGAATGGCAGCAGGCAGGTGTGAGTGCATCTGCACGCACTGTGAGGCAGAGACTCTTGGAGCAAGGCCTGGTCTCAAGGAGGGCAGCAAAGAAGCCACTTCTCTCCAGAAAAAACATCAGGGACAGACTGATATTCTGCAAAAGGTACAGGGAGTGGACTGCTGAGGACTGGGGTAAAGTCATTTTCTCTGATGAATCCCCTTTTCCATTGTTTGGAACATCTGGAAAACAGCTTATTCGGAGAAGAAGAGGTGAGCGCTACCACCAGTCTTGTCTCATGCCAACTGTAAAGCATCCTGAAACCATTCATGTGTGGGGTTGCTTCTCAGCCAAGGGAATCGGCTCTCTCACAGTCTTGCCTAAAAACACAGCCATGAATAAAGAATGGTACCAGAATGTCCTCCAAGAGCAACTTCTCCCAACCGTCCAAGAGCAGTTTGGTGCTCAACAATGCCTTTTCCAGCATGATGGAGCACCTTGCCATAAAGCAAAGGTGATAACTAAATGGCTCAGGGAACAAAACATAAAGATTTTGGGTCCATGGCCTGGAAACTCCCCAGATCTTAATCCCATTGAGAACTTGTGGTCAATCATCAAGAGACGGGTGGACAAACAAAAACCAACAAATTCAGACAAAATTAAAGCATTGATTCTGCAAGAATGGACTGCTATCAGTCAGGATTTGGTCCAGAAGTTGATTGAGAGCATGCCAGGGAGAATTGCAGACGTCCTGAAGAAGAAGGGTCAACACTGCAAATATTGACTTGCTGCATTAACTCATTCTAACTGTCAATATAAGCTTCTGTTACTCATAATATGAATGCAATTCTATTTCTGTATGTGATAAAAACATCTGACAAACACACATAAAAACCAGAGGGCAGCAGATCATGTGAAAATATAATATTTGTGTCATTCTCAAAACTTTTGGCCATGACTGTAGAGTATCTGAGAGGTGTTGGGTGTTAATAGCACGTAAATTCCTATATGTATGATGGGTAGGTGTGTCCTGTGAAGGAGAGAAAGCACTGATGGTGAGAGACAGAAGGTTATGGTCAGAGAGTGTCAGAGAGGAGTTAGTAAATTTAGAAACTGTGAGGAGTCGATGGAAGACAAGATCAATGGTGTTGCCTTCTACATGTGTGGCGGAAGAGGAAAGTTGTGAAAGACCAAAAGACTTGGTTATTGAGAGAAACTGTGAGGCAGCTCCGGAGACAGGGGTGTCAGTGGGGATGTTAAAGTCACCCATTTTGTGTCACAGTGTCCATTTTGTGTCCTGCCATTGGCACTTTTGTTGTAAACGAGAAACTTTGAATGCTATGAAATGGAACTACTTCATCTTTAGCACTGAATCCAGATTCTGTTTGGGTTCTGGGTTGGGGTATGGTGAGTGCTTCAATCCTGCTTTTGCTGTGGAGTGACACAGTGCCCCCTGCTGTTGTGACGATCTAGGTAGCCATCACATACAATAATCGGTCACCCCTAGTAGTGATATGAGGGACACTAACAGCTCAGTAATATGTACAGGACATCCTGCGGCACATGTGTTGCCTTTCATGGCAGTCAACTGACATTGCTCAGCAGGATAATGCTCACCTATACACATAAGGGTTTTAAAGGAATGTCTCCACCAGATTACAACACTTCCTGGTCCTTCACAGTCACCAGATTTTTTGCCAATTGAGCATTTATGGGACCAGTCGGGACATCAACTTCAGTGAACTATAAGGCTAAAGCCCCACGTTGCAGATTTTGTTGTGGTTTTTTGAGCCAAAGCCAGGAGTGGATTGAGCAGACGGTAGAAGTATTAGAACTTCCTAGATATTTTCTATTTCTTCTGTAGCCATCCCTGGCTTTGGCTCAAAAAACCGCAACAAAATCTGAAACAAAAAAAGCTGCGTTTCCGCAACGTGGGGCCTTAGCCTAAGTGTGCAGGATCTACAGGCCCAGCTGCAACATATGTGGGTAAGTGTGTGCTGCAGGATACCATACAGAACCTGTATACCACCATGTCCAACCGTATCTCATCTTGAATCCAGACTAGAGGTGGCCAACAGGGTCCTAGACCCTCTGCTTAAATTCCCCAAGTTTCCCCAAGCTTCTCCTATGGCTGTAACATTGTAATCTCTTACATATATCATCATTACATTCATGCTGAGAACGTTTCATTCCATTCCAACAACTCCCTCTTGGTGCGGTATTTTTTTTGTCAATGACTGTATATTAAACGGTTTTCGTCTGTTTTAGACATGACTGTAAGGTTGGTTGCTTTTTCTATTATGGTTTTACTTCTATCATTATCAAAGCAGTTCAGAGTGAAGAATATAGGACTGCAGAACTAGGCAGATTTACCTTTCAGGAGCCAGGAAAGCTGAGTAACATCTTTTATTGAAGCTGTAATTCTAGATTTATAGATAGTGTTCCTAATGCATCGTCCATAACAAACGCTCACTTTGGTCGATGTCTAATCCTTTGTATTTTTCGAGGGCTTATCACTTTGTTTGATGCCTGCGAGTACAGAATTGCTGATTCAGTTGATGGCATTAGCAGAACTGACCATGCAGGAAGAGCCGTAAGCAGCACACATCAGTCTTCTTAACAGAAACCTTATAATGACCCGGCCATGGTCAGTCCTGGGACAACAGAGCATTATCTTAACCAAATACACATAAAGAGGATATGCCATACATGTCTCATAGCAGCTGATCCCACATATCTCAACAATGGTGGTCAGGACCCCTGTCCTGCAGTTGCAGTACATGGAGAGCTGACCGCACATGCCCCTCTGTCCTGTACTGTATATAGTGTGGGGGTCAGGGACTACTAGCATCATAGATCACTATGATGCAAGGAGTCATGGTCTCCTGACTCAATTTGGGCTGAGAAAATGTCAATTTTGTAGTCCGTATGAACCATGTACAGGAAGCCTAAGAGCTCCAGTTTTCTGATTCACATATTTATAGACAATTCTATCACCTGCCACTAAGGGGAGTTCACTACTGTTAATATAGTACATTGAATGGCATACAGTATGTATTAGGCTCATTGGCTCCCCCTAGTGGTGACTGCAGGCAGCAAAAATTATATATTGGAGTTATATCAGAAAAATCAACAACTCCAATTACATGAAAAATAACATGTTAGAAGGTGGAGATTCACTTTAGGCATTGAATTTGCCTGTCCCTTTGTTAAAGCAGTTATCTGAATTAACTGAGCTTCACTTCCTCTTCCATTTGTCACATGGCCATGCTGTGGCTCAGTCTCATTCAAATGAATGGGCTGTAGCATGGCCATGTGACCAATGCATGTGATGTCACAGCCTTAGAAGTAGGGCTCAGTATCACAGTGCTGCACAACCCCTTTAAGAAGAAAAAAAACCTATGATTTCTCAAGGAAGGAGAATGAGGAGAGCAATAGAGGCCGCTCCAAGGCACTAAATACAGAATTACAGTCACTATATCCTGTTACCAATGTACTGGCAATGGGGAAAGCAAATAACATATTTAAAGGAGATGTCTTATCATGACAACCCTTTTTATGTTACCTTTTAGGGCATAATGATCTCATATCATAATCCTATATTCCTATTTGGCAATATTTGTCTGGTTGTGGCTTCCCCTGGCAAAATCAGCTGTTTGCTAAGGGGGCAATGAGATAGAACTTGGTGGCCAGCTGAGCATTACAGAGGTCCTAATAAGAAATGGGGTATCAGTTATGAGACATCCCCTTTAACAGTGACATAACTATAGACATCATAGAGGTTGTAGTTGAACCAAACTTCATATTGTAGGGCAGCACGGTGGCTCTGTGGTTAGCACTATTGCCTTGCAGTACTGGAGTTCTAGGATCTAATCTCAACAAGGACAACATCTGCAAGGAGTTTGTATGTTCTTCCTGTATTGCGTGGGTCTCCTTCAGGTACTCCAAAAACATACAGATAGGGAATTTAGATTGTGTCCTATATGGGACAATGTCTGGAAAGCACAGCAGAATATGTTGGCGCTATACAAGTAAGCAAATAAATACTGAGGGGGGCCCACAGGACCCTCTGCCATTTGGCATGAATAATTTATATGTAAATAAAGTTACTGAAAAAATACCGTCCCCATTATTACAGAGTGCATGGCGTCCCCTGATGAGCAGGGAGTTGACTCTCCATGTTGGCCCCAGTATTCTATAATCCGAGAACCACTTTTCCCAGGCAAAAAGTTTCAGGTGCACCAGTCTGCACCCCTTACTCCCAGTGTGTGCAGCTCAGCAACAAGTCAGGAACCTGACACTGGCAGTGATACGGTGCAGCAAGACACCCCCTGGCTGTCAATGGGAAACTGCTTCAGAACAGCATGCTCCATGAACCTGGTGACAGCTCGGGGCAGTGAGGCTGAAGGTAGGGAAATGTCTGTACTGGCTACTGTTCAGGAGGTTATGGTAAATGCCCTAATTCCTTATGGGGCACTTTTTAGTTACGGACTTTTCTTTCAAAACCCATTTACACGAGGCAATCTGGACTGGAAAATTAGGTCCATACATCAGCTGGATTTTCTAGTCCAAATCTAGCAGGAGATGAGACTCCTTGCATCATAGTGATCTATCAGGCCTATATAGACTACGGGACAGTGGGGCCGCGGGTAGGCAGGGACTCCAAGCGTTATAGATCACTATGATGCAAGGAGTCTCATCTCCTGACCAGGAAATCTAGTCAATGTACGGACCGAATTTCCAGTCTGAATTTCCCCATGTGCATGGGGCCTAACATTTATGGTTGTGGACAGACTATGGTACAAGTAGTTACCCTTACCAACACCGAATAGTCCCATCCATGCCCAATACTATAACTTAGACTATCCTATTTATTTCTTTGTACATTCACTTACAGATGTGTCCTTCCCTACCTTTCCCCTTGGCTCGACTTATCTGAAAATGAGTGATACAAGATTTAACGATACTCTGTCACAAGATATCTATGCTCTATGTGTCTATGCGGCCACCCAGTGGTTGTGATGTGACTTGCAGCCTGTCACAGGTTTTTATAGCATGTATTGAATTTGAACTTTGAGAAATTGGAGTCCTTAATGAAATTCGCAAAAAAATAAAAAAGAGAACACCTCTGTAAGAGAAGAGCTATCTTTTATTGTTACCGGCCCTTTAATTATCCGCAGCGCTACAGAGATAGTGTTGGTTGAGCTATGAGTAAATTACAGGCCTTTCCTGGTAAACTAGCAGAATTAAAGTGGCTCATTCTGTTAGGAAACCTCTCCGTTACAAGACAGATATCCACCTCGCTCTTTGCAGCATTTGGAGACGAGGCCACTTCATCAAGCCCCTGAAATCACAAGATTTATGCAGCCGGAGAGACTCTCTCATTAGAACAAGTTCTATCAGAGAACAGCTCTATCAAACCGTCGGCCGGCACGGAGTGCTGCGAGCGAGGAGGACGGCGCACCGTGCGGAGGTGTGATAGACTTCATTCTTCATGAACTCCGTGCTGGCAACAGGTGACGGGTACAATGGACGGGAGACGGATGACTTCTACCATGGATGGAATAGAAATGGCCGCCATCACCAAAACAAACACAGTCTGTAAATACGAGCACTGTGCTATTTCCCGAGAGTCGACAACAAGATTTTTACATAAGTCGGTCAGATGCAAATAAGGATTTCTCTGCCGCTCCTCAAAGAGATGTGCTTTATTAAAATGTTCTCAAGATGTTCTAGAAGGCAAATTAGGAGAATACAAGGAATGCAGCGAGGCTTAGGCAAGTGTACACGTACCCCCAGACATGTGCATACTTAAAGGGAACGTCTGCCCGTTAAAAACGCAAAATAGCTTTAACGTGCTGACTCCTTTCTTAATATATTTGTGAATTTCTAATACAGAGCTCCAAATCCCCTGCATAGTTTTAAAGGTGTCGGGCTAAGTTTACAATATGTGATATCACCTATCAGCAGGTGCTGATTTAATGGGGGTCTGACCTTTGGAACTCTCTGATGATGGGGATCTTGAGTTCCCTGTATGAATAGAGCGGCAGGGCACACAGGATCGTTGCCCCTTAGTTCATCTCTATGGGCCATTGGAAATAGCCAAGTACAGCACTCAGCTATCTCCAACAGTCCATAGAGATGAATGGAGCAGCAAGGAACCTGGTCAAGGTGTAGCTCCAATAGTATGAGTAACACCAAATATTAGTGATTGGTATGACATAGAATTCTGTCGCTCTGCTTGTTCCAGCCATGGCTCTCCTCCTCTTCTTCTCTTGCTAGAAATTGGAACTTCTGCAGGGGCGTAACTATCGGGGTAGCAGAGGTAGCGGCTGCCACAGGGCCCGGGACATTAGGGGACCCGGAGCCCTGTGGCAGCCACTGCCGCGAACCCCACAAACCAGTAACGATCGCGAACGGATGCTGGAGATGGCCAGGCCTCGGACCATTATGATAGCGGTCTTGGGAAAGCCTGGTTCTCCCGACCGCTATACAGTCATAGCCAAAAGTTTTGAGAATGACACAAATATTCTATTTTCACATGATCTGCTGCCCTCTGGTTTTTATGTGTGTTTGTCAGATGTTTTTATCACATACAGAAATAGAATTGCATTCATATTATGAGTAACAGAAGCTTATATTGACAGTTAGAATGAGTTAATGCAGCAAGTCAATATTTGCAGTGTTGACCCTTCTTCTTCAGGACCTCTGCAATTCTCCCTGGCATGCTCTCAATCAACTTCTGGACCAAATCCTGACTGATAGCAGTCCATTCTTGCAGAATCAATGCTTTAATTTTGTCTGAATTTGTTGGTTTTTGTTTGTCCACCCGTCTCTTGATGATTGACCACAAGTTCTCAATGGGATTAAGATCTGGGGAGTTTCCAGGCCATGGACCCAAAATCTCTATGTTTTGTTCCCTGAGCCATTTAGTTATCACCTTTGCTTTATGGCAAGGTGCTCCATCATGCTGGAAAAGGCATTGTTGAGCGCCAAACTGCTCTTGGACGGTTGGGAGAAGTTGCTCTTGGAGGACATTCTGGTACCATTCTTTATTCATGGCTGTGTTTTTAGGCAAGACTGTGAGAGAGCCGATTCCCTTGGCTGAGAAGCAACCCCACACATGAATGGTTTCAGGATGCTTTACAGTTGGCATGAGACAAGACTGGTGGTAGCGCTCACCTCTTCTTCTCCGAATAAACTGTTTTCCAGATGTTCCAAACAATCGAAAAGGGGATTCATCAGAGAAAATGACTTTACCCCAGTCCTCAGCAGTCCACTCCCTGTACCTTTTGCAGAATATCAGTCTGTCCCTGATGTTTTTTCTGGAGAGAAGTGGCTTCTTTGCTGCCCTCCTTGAGACCAGGCCTTGCTCCAAGAGTCTCCGCCTCACAGTGCGTGCAGATGCACTCACACCTGCCTGCTGCCATTCCTCAGCAAGCTCTGCACTGCTGGTAGCCCGATCCCGCAGCTGAAACACTTTTAAGAGACGATCCTGCCGCTTGCTGGTCTTTCTTGGGCGCCCTGGAGCCTTTTTGGCACCAATGGAACCTCTCTTCTTGAAGTTCTTGATGATGCGATAGATTGTTGACTGAGGTGCAATCTTTCTAGCTGCAATACTCTTCCCAGTTAGGCCATTTTTGTGCAGTGCAATGATTACTGCACATGTTTCTTTAGAGATAACCATGGTTTACAGAAGAGAAACAATGATGGCAAGCACCAGCCTCCTTTTAAAGTGTCCAGTGGTGTCATTCTTACTTAATCATGACAGATTGATCTCCAGCCCTGTCCTCATCAACACCCACACCTGTGTTAATGGAGCAATCACTGAAACGATGTTAGGTGGTCCTTTTAAGGCAGGGCTGCAATGATGTTGAAATGTGTTTTGGGGGATAAAGTTCATTTTCTAGGCAAATATTGACTTTGTAAGCAATTGTTGTTAAGCTGATCACTCTTTATAACATTCTGGAGTATATGCAAATTGCCATTAGAAAAACTGAAGCAGTAGACTTTGTAAAAATTAATATTTGTATCATTCTCAAAACTTTTGGCCATGACTGTACATACTGTTATTGGAAAGGGGCCCTGGCATATTGCAGGCCCCTTTCCAATAGATGGCAACCCAGGGGAGGTGACTGAACATAATAAATAGATATTCTCACCTCTCCTGGGCACAGCGTCCTCTCCGGCGCTCCTCCGTCATCACTTAGGCCCCAGCGGTCACATGGGGCGCGGCCGTGTAATGACGTCAGTGCACCCCCACGTGACCGCTGAGGCCCAATCACAGGCCTCGGCAGCGACGTCGGAAGAGGGACTGAAGACGCTGAAGACGGCAGGATGGAGCAAGGATGCCAAGGAAAGGTAAGGCAAGGTGAGTATGAATGTTTGTTATTTTTAATCACCTTCCCTGGGCCTCCGATTATTATACTCTGGGGTCTGAGGAGACCCCAGAGTATAATAATAGCACCGAAGCGGAGGGGGGCTGTTGGGAGCTTATAATACTGTGTGTGGGCCTCTGTAGAGCATATCATACTGGGTGGGGGCCACTGTAGAGCATATACTACTGGGTGGGGGCCACTGTAGAGCATATAATACTGGGTGGGGGCCCCTGTAGAGCATATAATACTGTGTGGGGGCCCCTGTAGAGCATATAATACTAGGTGGGGGCTACTGTAGAGCATATCATACTGGGTGGGGGCCACTGTAGAGCATATACTACTGTGTGGGGGCCACTGTGGGCATATAATACTGTGTGGGGGCCCCTGTAGAGCATAGAATACTAGGTGGGGGCTACTGTAGAGCATATAATACTGGGTGGGGGCCACTGTAGAGCATATAATACTGAGTGGGGGCCACTGTAGAGCATATAATCCTGGGTGGAGACCACTGTAGAGCATATAATACTGGGTGGGGGCCACTGTAGAGCATATAATCCTGGGCGGGGACCACTATAGAGCATATAATACTGGGTGGGGGCCACTATGGGGGGCATATAATACTGGGTGGGGCTCACTATGGGGGACATATAATACTGGGTGGGGCCCACTCTGGGAAGCATATAATACTGGGTGGGGCCACTGTAGAGCATATAATCCTGGGTGGGGACCACTGTGGGGAGTATATAATACTGGGTGGGGGCCACTATGGGGGGCATATAATACTGGGTGGGGCTCACTATGGGGGACATATAATACTGGGTAGGGCCCACTGTGGGAAGAATATCATACTGGGTGGGGGCCACTGTAGAGCATATAATCCTGGGTGGGGACCACTGTGGGGAGTATATAATACTGGGTGGGGCCCACTATGGGGGGCATATAATACTGGGTGGGTACCACTGTGGGAAGCATATAATACTGGGTGGGAACCACTGTGTGGAGCATATTATACTGTGTGGGGCCACTGTGGGTAGCATATTATACTGTGTGTGGGGGGGAACAATGTAGAGCATATAATGCTGTATGGGGGCCACTGTGGAGCATATAATGCTGTGTGGGGGCCACTGTTGAGCATATAATACTATCTGGGGCCACTGTTGAGCATATTTTACTGTTTGGGGACCCGTAACCGGTTTGGGGGGGCCCCATGTCAAATGTTCGCCTTGGGGCCCAGCCATTCCTAGTCACGCCACTGGACTTCTGGATATGTATGTGTCTGTTAGGGGGCTATAAGGGACTCTGACCTAACAGCATTGCCTGCAGATAAAATATTTCATATTTAATTGTATGCATCCTACCCCAACTGTGACATTACTGTGTACATTATTCTTGTACTGTGACATCACTGTGTACATTATCCCTGTACTGTGACATCACTGTGTACATTATCCCTGTACTGTGACATCACTCTGGACATTATCCCTGTACTGTGACATCGCTGTGTGTATTATCCCAGTACTGTGACATCACTGTGTACATTATTCTTGTACTGTGACATCACTGTGTGTATTATCTCTGTACTGTGACATCACTATGTACAATATCCCTGTACTGTGACATCACTGTGTGTATTATGTCTGTACTGTGACATCTCAGTGTACATTATCCCTGTACGGTGACATCACTGTGTACAATATTTCTGTACTGTGACATCATTGTGTTTATTATCCCTGTACTGTGACATCGCCGTGTGTATTATCCCAGTACTGTGACATCACTGTGTACATTATTCTTGTACTGTGACATCACTGTGTGTATTATCCCTGTACTGTGACATCTCAGTGTACATTATCCCTGTACAGTGACATCACTGTGTACAATATTTCTGTACTGTGACATCATTGTATTTATTATCCCTGTACTGTGAAATTACTATGTGTATTATCCCTGTACTGTGACATCACTATGTACAATATCCCTGTACTGTGACATCACTGTGTTTATTATCCCTGTACTGTGACATCTCAGTGTACATTATCCCTGTACGGTGACATCACTGTGTACAATATCTCTGTACTGTGACATCATTGTGTTTATTATCCCTGTACTGTGACATCACCATGTATTATCCCTGTAGTGTGACATCATTGTATTTATTGTTCCTGTACTGTGTGATTTATGTCTGTTATGTAATATAATAAAAAGCTGACATGCCACTGAATGTGATCATGGTGGAGGGGGAACCTATTACAAATGTTACTGTGTGGCTCCATGATTATTTATTATATGGTTTATGAGAAGGTTTATGCAAAATAATTCCAAAATGGACATTTTTTGAAAGTTGATGTTGATGTACCACTCCTGAGACCTCACATACCAGGAGAACTATGGACATAGCTGAGCTTAACCTATAACATATAATATATAAGCAATATATAGGGGGCATAAAATGACATAAGTGCTGTGTATGACACATATTGGAAGTGTGCTCTATATTATAGCTACATCCATTAATCCTTGGACAAGGTGGAGAAGATAAAATAACCTTTCTTCTGGTCTAATTGTCTGTATTGTCACCTGTTCAGATCCTATTGGCCCTATGTGTTCAAGCTCAACCCGACAAGACTTGGGTACTATGCCAGCACACAGTATAATCAATCACGGCGGTGCGTCTAATAGGAGGGAGACTGTGATTAGTAACATAAAGTTAATTATTGAGGTTGCCGCTCTCTTAAACACCTGACTGATCTTAAAAATGAGTCTGGTAGCAGCGGCGGGGCCCAGCCAGGGGACCGAGAGTAACAATGCTGTCAAATGGAGGAGTAATCAGGAAGCCAGGGCACCAACAGTATGAGGAAGGCAGAATGAACACACACCTCTAGTGTGACATTACCTGTGACTACACCGCTCCGCACGTGCAGGACCAGGTCTATAGGAAGCAGAGAAAACACAGCACTGGATCCCATATAGATAGCCATCATCCACCTATACATAAAGGAGCCCATAAGGGTATACATACACTCCTCAACATTGAAATTGTAACACCAAGAAGGAAAAATCTTGGAATTATGGAAATCGCTGGATCTATAGACATGTTAGTGATAGGCAAAGGATATAAAAATGGAAACAAAATAATCTAAACATCTCCATTTTTTTCAGTATGGCGTATGATCGGCACACACAGAAATCCCTGTACTTGCACACCTTGACCTGCTATCAATAAGGTTATTAATGGATGTCTGAGGAATGTTATACCACGATGAATGCACTTGGGTACGGAAATCACCAACATTGGCAGCTGGTTGTTCCCTTTGCACTTGCTGACCAATGACGTCTCAGATGTGTTGAAGGGGAGATGCTGGAGGACATGGTAGCACGGTTAGGCCAAGCGGGATGCTCACAGTAGTACAAGCAACATGAGACCCTGTGTTATCCTGTTTAGAAATGGCTCCTGGGGCACTTTGGAAAAGTGGCCAAACCACTGATTCCCCAACCACATCAATGTAATGCCGAGCTGTTAGTGTACCTGAAATGAAGACTAGAGGGCCCAGCTATCCTACATTATGCCACCTCACACCATGATCCAAGGAGTAGGCCAGTGTGACATTCCCTTGTAAAGCCTTCTTCATGGCATTGCCCACTTGGTATCCAGACCAATCTCTGACTATCATTACCTCTGAGACAAAAGCAGGACTCATCGCTAAAGAGGATAGACCTCCACTCCAGAACTCCTCACTGAAGAGGACAGACCTCCACTCCAGGACTCCTCACTGAAGAGGATAGACCACCACTCCAGGACTCCTCACTGAAGAGGATAGACCTCCACTCCAGGACTCCTCACTGAAGAGGATAGACCTCCACTCCAGGGCTCATCACTGAAGAGGATAGACCTCCACTCCAGGACTCTTCACTGAAGAGGATAGACCTCCACTCCAGGGCTCATCACTGAAGAGGATAGACCTCCACTCCAGGACTCATCACTGAAGAGGATAGACCTCCACTCCAGGACTCATCACTGAAGAGGATAGACCTCCACTCCAGGACTCATCACTGAAGAGGATAGACCTCCACTCCAGGACTCATCACTGAAGAGGATAGACCTCCACTCCAGAACTCCTCACTGAAGAGGACAGACCTCCACTCCAGGACTCCTCACTGAAGAGGATAGACCTCCACTCCAGGACTCCTCACTGAAGAGGATAGACCTCCACTCCAGGACTCCTCACTGAAGAGGATAGACCTCCACTCCAGGGCTCATCACTGAAGAGGATAGACCTCCACTCCAGGACTCCTCACTGAAGAGGATAGACCTCCACTCCAGGGCTCATCACTGAAGAGGATAGACCTCCACTCCAGGACTCATCACTGAAGAGGATAGACCTCCACTCCAGGACTCATCACTGAAGAGGATAGACCTCCACTCCAGGACTCATCACTGAAGAGGATAGACCTCCACTCCAGGACTCCTCACTGAAGAGGATAGACCTCCACTCCAGGGCTCATCACTGAAGAGGACAGACCTCCACTCCAGGGCTCATCACCGAAGAGGATAGACCTCCACTCCAGGACTCCTCACTGAAGAGGACAGACCTCCACTCCAGGACTCCTCACTGAAGAGGATAGACCTCCACTCCAGGACTCCTCACTGAAGAGGATAGACCTCCACTCCAGGACTCCTCACTGAAGAGGATAGACCTCCACTCCAGGACTCCTCACTGAAGAGGACAGACCTCCACTCCAGGGCTCATCACTGAGGAGGATAGACCTCCACTCCAGGACTCATCATTGAAGAGGATAGATCTCCACTTCAGGACGCTTGAAAGTTTGATTACTGACAGATCTTAGCGACACCTTCTATGACCCGCATAAACTTACAGGTTGTCTTTCATGGTGTTGCAATTTCAAAGTTGAGGAATGTATAAAGCAGAAAGTGCATTATACTGTCATCATTATGCAGGGAACCCCAATAATATGGGCAATGAGGGGATCTGGTCCTTGTTTCTGACAGTAGTGGTGGTCGCACATGCTCAGTTGCATTCCAGTGATTCTTAGGGGCATAGGATTGATGGTCTATAATTAGGATAAGCCAAAAATGTATTACAGCAACCTGGGGGACACTGCTTAAATTTTTTTTATTTGTATGTGTATATTATTTTATATGTGTGTGTATTTCCTCTCTACTGCCTGAAATTGCCCTATTACTGTATGTTTTGTTCCCCCTTTTTGGACCCTTGCACAGTGGCCCAGGCTTAGGGGTGGAGGCTGGAAGTCTCCTCCAACCATTAGTGAGTTATGTGATAGCAGTGGTGCAGCAAGACCACATGCTGAGACTATTGCATCCGCTAAGGGAAAAGAAGGTGAGCCATCTGCCCAGCAGCCATCTACAGCCCCGACAGGAAGAACTGCTGCCAGCCCCATAGAAGGAAAGTAGAGGTGGAGAAGTTGAGGTTTGCAGAACCTTCCAGCCAGGATTCATTCATCTCCAGGTATCTGAGATCCTGGGCCTTCGCTTAATTCAGCCCCCATAGTCATAATGGCAAAGACCATCAATTACTGGAGTGAGAATAGACACCATATACCATCCTATATCCTGAGTATCCCTCATCCCAAGTTTGGGACCATCCACCACAGTGGACCTCCATTACTACTACTCCCATCGGGAATATGCATGTGTTACCAGATACTTCAGTAAAGTTACATCTTGGCTCAACTTACAGCTGGGTGAGTATGACCTAAATCAAAATTATGATTATTCGGGCATTTTACCTCGACTAATGGCTATACTTTTTTAGTAACGGCCCTTTTACAGTGTGAGTATGTGTTGGGCGAACCTCGCAAGATTTGCCCTTCCCTAGTTAAACTGCACCTCTGCCTCCTGAGTCGTTCCTGTGCTAACCATCGGAGCCTTTCCGAACACCACCACACAGCTCAAGGAACGAGAGGACCCCCTCCAACTTGAAGTGCCCCAGGGGAAAACTACAACCACCATCATCAGGTGTGTTGCAGGCGCCCTCAATTCAATTCCCGTCCAGGAGGTGGACTGGAGAAGTTTGAATGCGTGTCCTTAGCCTACCGCTGACATCCCATCTACAACTACAACTCCCATCCTTTGGTTGCCTCCTTTGGGTTGCAGCAGTATGAGTGATAAGGGGCAGCACAGCACTTTCTTCATTCATGAAGATGTCCTTAGTATTTCAAAGCTGCAATACTGGACACTGCCACACATATATGGATGGCACTGTGCTCTAATAAGTCCTGGAGCTACTTGCACGGACGCAGATACGCGCATGGAAATTGAGTGGTCTTTGCTGCAGGTCGCCCTCAAGAGTCACTGCAGGTCTTCCACAGCTTTCAACCTTGTCATTGCAAAGACTTTGTGCCTGGCGACCCATTGCAAGTTCACACAGTGTATCCCCAGTCTAAGCAGGATCTGCTGATGCTCTTGACATGTCTGATCTAGTGAATACTTGTATTTTCCTTGAAATAACAATTCTGCATTACGGTGTTCCTCTGTTATCCCTCCTGGAAATATCTAACTTCGCTTACAGGGTGTCATTGTTTCTCTTTGGCAGCTCAGATTCAGCCCCAAACATTATATATTTCACTACATCTATGTCAGAAATACACAAAAGGAAGATGACAGACTCAACTCTGCTACATTTGTGGCTGTAAATGGTAAATATTAGACCCCTCGTGTAAAAAACGAGAACAGCTCCGCAACCCAGAAGAATGTATATGGGCATGTTTCTTTGTAGTGTTACATGCAGTTTGAGATTTCAGGACGGAAGGGAAAGAAAACACCTAGTCAACAGGCTGGCACCGTGGGCAGATTGCATGGTATTTGGAGAGCCTCTTACGTGTTTGTTGCTGTATACATCCCTCTTACAGCTTGTTAATTCTAATAAATACCTGCTGTGAGCTGTAACATCTATCCTATTTATGTGTATATACAGTATATACTACAGCGGGAGAAATAATTATGTCAGGAGAGCGCAGCTGTGAAGGTCCACAAGAAGAGTTCTGCCCCCAGGCATAGCTAGGAAGGTGGCGGTCTCTAAGCTGTTATTATCAGGGGAACAATGGGTGGCACCATGGGCATTACTACCAAGGGAGAAGACATAGCAGATGGCAAGTATTTTTCATAGATACTGAGATGTCACAGTGTTCTGTACATGATGATTTTTATTTTGTTTATTATTAGTGTTGAGAGAACGCGTCGAAATTCGGCCGAACGTTGTTCAAAAGTTTGGTTCGGGTACCTGAATTTGACCCGAACCCAAACTCCATTGAAATCAATGGGGACCCGAACTTGGTGACTCAAAAATGGCTGCAAAATGGGGATAATAAGAGGACAAGAGCCCTGCAAAAAATGGGAGAGGGAAAGTACTTAAAATAATAACATAAAATAAAATAAAGAAATAAATTAAAAAAAATATTTAAAAACAAATAAAATAAAATAATAATTTTGAAACAGGTGGTAGAGGTCCAGGGGGGATGAGGAGGTGGATGAGGCGGAGGAGATGGAGGAGGTAACCAACACTTTAACCATTCACTCAGGTGCTGGCACAGGCAAGTCCTGTGGGATCCATGCCTAGTTCATCTTAATGAACATAAGTATGTCCACATTGGCTGTGGATGGGCGGATCCTTTTGTCGGTGATGACACCCACTGCGGTGATGAACACACGTTCTGATAGGACACTTGCCGCAGGGCAGGCCAGCACCTCCAAGGCATAGAGGCAAACTCTGGCCACGTGTCCAATTTACCAAGCCAGAAATTGAACGGGGAGGACCCATCGCTCAGTACCAGGAGACGTGTCGACAGATACTCATCCACCATGTGAGTCAAAGTCTGCGCTAGGAGACGGTATGGGTACACACACAGTTATTGTTACTGTGCTAGGAGACGGTATGGGTACACACGCAGTTATTGTTACTGCGCTAGGAGACAGTATGGGTACACACGCAGTTATTGTTACTGCGCTAGGAGACGGTATGGGTACACACGCAGTTATTGTTACTGTGCTAGGAGACAGTATGGGTACACACCCAGTTATTGTCACTGCGCTAGGAGACGGTATGGGTACACACAGTTATTGTTACTGTGCTAGGAGACGGTATGGGTACACACGCAGTTATTGTTACTGTGCTAGGAGACGGTATGGGTACACATGCAGTTATTACTGCACTAGGAGACGGTATGGGTACACACCCAGTTATTGTCACTGCGCTAGGAGACGGTATGGGTACACGCAGTTATTGTTACTGCGCTAGGAGTCGGTATGGGTACACAAGCAGTTATTGTTACTGTGCTAGGAGACGGTATGGGTACACATGCAGTTATTGTTACTGCGCTAGGAGACGGTATGGGTACACACGCAGTTATTGTTACTGCGCTAGGAGACGGTATGGGTACACGCAGTTATTGTTACTGCGCTAGGAGTCGGTATGGGTACACAAGCAGTTATTGTTACTGTGCTAGGAGACGGTATGGGTACACATGCAGTTATTGTTACTGCGCTAGGAGACGGTATGGGTACACACACAGTTATTGTTACTGCGCTAGGAGACGGTATGGGTACACACGCAGTTATTGTTACTGCGCTAGGAGACGGTATGGGTACACATGCAGTTATTGTTACTGCGCTAGGAGACGGTATGTGTACACACACAGTTATTGTTACTGTGCTAGGAGACGGTACGGGTACACACGTAGTTATTGTTACTGCGCTAGGAGACGGTATGGGTACACGCAGTTATTGTTACTGCGCTAGGAGTCGGTATGGGTACACAAGCAGTTATTGTTACTGTGCTAGGAGACGGTATGGGTACACATGCAGTTATTGTTACTGCGCTAGGAGACGGTATGGGTACACACACAGTTATTGTTACTGCGCTAGGAGACGGTATGGGTACACACACAGTTATTGTTACTGCGCTAGGAGACGGTATGGGTACACACGTAGTTATTGTTACTGCGCTAGGAGACGGTATGGGTACACACACAGTTATTATTACTGCGCTAGGAGACGGTATGGGTACACACGCAGTTATTGTTACTGCGCTAGGAGATGGTATGGGTACACACACAGTTATTGTTACTGCGCTAGGAGACGGTATAGGTACACACGCAGTTATTGTTACTGCACTGGGAGACGGTATGGGTACACACGCAGTTATTGTTACTGCGCTAGGAGACGGTATGTGTACACACGCAGTTATTGTTACTGCGCTAGGAGACGGTATGGGTACACACACAGTTATTGTTACTGTGCTAGGAGACGGTATAGGTACACACGCAGTTATTGTTACTGTGCTAGGAGACGGTATAGGTACACACGCAGTTATTGTTACTGTGCTAGGAGACGGTATGGGTACACACACAGTTATTGTTACTGCGCTAGGAGACAGTATGGGTACACACACAGTTATTGTTACTGTGCTAGGAGACAGTATGGGTACACACACAGTTATTGTTACTGCGCTAGGAGACAGTATGGGTACACACACAGTTATTGTTACTGTGCTAGGAGACGGTATGGGTATACACGCAGTTATTGTTACTGTGCTAGGAGACGGTATGGGTATACACGCAGTTATTGTTACTGCGCTAGGAGACGGTATGGGTACACACACAGTTATTGTTACTGCGCTAGGAGACGGTATGGGTACACACACAGTTATTGTTACTGCGCTAGGAGTCGGTATGGGTACACACGCAGTTATTGTTACTGTGCTAGGAGACAGTATGGGTACACACACAGTTATTGTTACTGCGCTAGGAGACGGTATGGGTACACACGCAGTTATTGTTACTGCACTAGGAGACGGTATGGGTACACACGCAGTTATTGTTACTATGCTAGGAGACAGTATGGGTACACACACAGTTATTGTTACTGCACTAGGAGACGGTATGGGTATACACGCAGTTATTGTTACTATGCTAGGAGACGGTATGGGTACACACACAGTTATTGTTACTGCGCTAGGAGACTGTATGGGTACACACGCAGTTATTGTTACTGCACTAGGAGACGGTATGGGTACACACGCAGTTATTGTTACTGCGCTAGGAGACGGTATGGGTATATGCAGTTACTGTGCTAGGAGACAGTATGGGTACTGGGCATATCTGTGATGTCTGTGGGCTTAAAGCTGGTTGATTGGTTGCTCAACAGTTAATAAACCAGTTGTAGGGATGAGCCAAACCCCAACCCCAACTTGAGCGCTGAAGTTCGGGTTTGCTCATCATTTTTTATTATCCCTGTACTGTGACATCACTGTGCACATTATCCCTGTACTGTGACATCACTATGTGTATTATCCCTGTACTGTGACATCACTGTTTATTATCGCTAAACTGTGACATCACTGTGTATATTATCCCTGTACTGTGACATCACTGTGTGTATTATCCCTATACTGTGACATCACTGTGTATATTATCCCTGTACTATGACATCACTGTGTGTATTATCCCTGTACTGTGACATCACTGTGTGTATTATCCCTATACTGTAACATCACTGTGTACATTATCCCTCTGCTGTGACATCACTGTGTGTATTATCCCTGCACTGTGACATCCCTGTGTATATTATCCCTGCACTGTGACATCACTGTGTATATTATCCCTGCACTGTGACATCACTGTGTATATTATCCCTATACTATGACAGCACTGTGTATATTATCCCTATACTGTGACATCACTGTGTATATTATCCCTGTACTGTGACATCACTGTGTATATTATCCCTATACTGTGACATCACTGTGTGTATTATCCCTGCACTGTGACATCCCTGTGTATATTATCCCTGCACTGTGACATCACTGTGTATATTATCCCTATACTGTGACATCACTGTGTGTATTATCCCTGCACTGTGACATCCCTGTGTATATTATCCCTGCACTGTGACATCACTGTGTATATTATCCCTATACTATGACAGCACTGTGTATATTATCCCTATACTGTGACATCACTGTGTATATTATCCCTGTACTGTGACATCACTGTGTATATTATCCCTATACTGTGACATCACTGTGTGTATTATCCCTATACTTTGACATCACTGTGTATATTATCCCTATACTGTGACATCACTGTGTATATTATCCCTGTACTGTCTGACAATCAGGTCTCAGGGTACAATAACCACAATACACATCTGGCTGGCATCTTTAACAAGCTGTACCATAAATTTTTAGCATTGTTTTGGCTACGGTTTCTTCAACATCTCATTCTAAACATATAAATGTAGCCCAATACTTATATCGGCACATGTGAATGCAGCCTAAGGCCCCACGTTGCGGTAATGTGGAATCGCTGTGTTTTACAGTACATGCAAAGTGAATGAGATTTCATTAATCTCATCCACACATTGCAGAAAAAAGAGCCGCAGAAAAGCGTTTGAAAACACAGCATGTTCATTGTAGCTGCGGAATCACAAGTGTTTTACCTATATATTTAATAGGGGAAAAAAAGATGCAGCAAAAACTCAATAAAAATGCAAATGTGAATGCAGCCTAATAACTTAAATCCTAATTTTGGACTGGAGGAGGGACAAAATGTGTTGCGTGCTATGTGCGCCATGATGAGCTTATGTATAGTAAAACTCACCTCCTGCCCTGCCCACCTTACTTTGGCTCCACCCTCGTTTCTTTGTGCCCCTACACAGTATAGTGTCCCTATAGTGGTTCTGACTCTGAATCCCCCCTCATTATAATATCCCTCTAAATATAGTGTAATATCCCTCTCCTGGTGCCCATACAGTATATATACTGTCTACTTCTTGGTGCTGCCACAGTATAGTTACTGTCCCATCCTGGTGGCCTCACAGGTGACGTCACTACATGGCACCTACTGGTCCGAAGACATTGGGAACAGACACAGGAGCAGAATGATGAAGCAGGGAGCGGACATACCTCCCACCGACCAGGACATCAGGACAGCACCCACAATCCAGGACTGTCCTGCTGATTCCAGCACGGTTGGGAGACATGTAATACTAATGACAGCACAAGTAAGCACAACCGAATACTATAGCGCATGTGAACACAAACTTATAGTAATATCGACACATAAGAGTGCTGGTACATGTAGTGGTTGCCATGGATAGCAATGTACTACAGAGGCTTGAACCCAATGGGAAAACCTCAAGCGCTTCACTACAGATTTCTACCGTTTCACAGCAAAATGGTTTAGGTATGCAGCCATGTGGTAGCACCCCAGTCCAGGCCTGTAGTGGATACTTAATAATAGCACAATACCCAGCAGCCTGTTAATTGGTGTGAACACAGCCTTATACTAATGAGAGCACATGTGAACGCAGCCTATTACATTTTAGCTGAGGAATGAATCAGTACTTTGCACCTCCGCTCACTCCTGGTATAGGACTGTGGCTTGGCATGGCCTCCAGTGATGTGAATGTAAAGTGAGGACCCGGAGGATGGGACAGAAATGAAGGAGTAAATGCCCGCTATTATAAAGCCTGCTCCAAATAAAACTGCCTCCTATGTGGCTACATCCTGAATTTCCCCACCAGACTTTGCGTGCCCTGCAAAGACTTTTTTTTCTTTTAACCATTTCACAACCGGGCCCTTTCCCCAGGTTCATAACTGGACACTTTTTCAGGTTTTCTGGCACATGCGGTTTTGAAGGCTATAACTTTTTTTTTTTTTGATAATTGTAAAAAAATGTTTAATATTCAACTAATTTTTGCATCTTTTTGGGCGATACATACGATGTAATTTTTATGTCATTTTTTAAATATCTGGATAAATATAGACAAATATTTTTTTTTTTTAATAGTACAAAGTAGTACGAAAATTTTTTTAAAATAGTTTTCCATTATTGAGATTTATGTGTAGGTGACACTTAGGTTTGTGTAGTCGGGGGCGGGGCTAGAACCTATGAATTGGGTAGTGGCACTGTTTTTTTTTATTTTTTTTGTCTTAATTTATATATTATAAAAAAATTATTATTTTTTTAATATTTTTTTAATATTTTTTATTTATTTTTTTTACATATAATAAAGCTTTAGGGATCAATTTAACATTACGTTTTTGTTTTCGCTGACTTCCCCTGTAACTTGGACTGATACATGACAGGAGTAATACCACCCTAGTATACACTGCAGAGCTGATCTGGATCCTCTAGGACCCAGCAGCTCCTGCAGTTCCTGGCCATGACAGATCACATGACCTCTGGGTTGGACGGGGCGATGAATCATGGCGGCTTCCATAGCTGTATATACAGCACTCAATGGGGAAGATTAATGTAACCGTGTATGCCTGTTTTCTGGTATACAAGGGATAAAAAAGTTGCAATTTTTTTGAGCAAATTGGGTATTCGCATAAGAATTTTGTGCTTCGTTTTTTTGCGGAACTGAAAAAAGGGGGGGGTAGTAAATAGTCCGCGCCTTCTATCATGGATGTCCGGCTGTCACTAGCAGTCAGCCCCCCAATCCTGCAGGACTTAGAGGTACATCCATGCAGACCTAAGTGATGACTGCCCAGCACATGGTTGACCAGGACTCTTAGAACTAGACAGCTAAGATTGGGCACCATGAAGAGTTCACCTCTTCACCATGACTGGTCTACAGGGGGCGCCACCTCAACAGTCACTTATGATTAGCTTTCTTTGGGATTAGGGCTGACAGATATGTTTCTTACTACTGTAACCAAGGAAGAAGACGCTCCTTAATCACACAGAAAATTCATTGTCATATATATCTGCACGCACCTCGAGCGCTAGGAAATCCATTTCTTCAGCAGGAAGCAAGGAAATCAATGAACAAACAGTGGCCTTCGGAGAGACGCTCAGCAGTCACCTTGGTAGCCGATATCTCTAGTAGTTACGTTCCAGCAAGACCGTCTGAAGCTCATAACAATACCTTTTTCTATCGTTCCTTTGTGCTTTGTCCGGAGGTAGACAGGATTAACCCCTTATATATCTACCTCATATGTCACTCTTATATTACGGGGACAATTTGCCCATTTATGTGACCTGGGACACCTACATGGTTAAAGAGTACCACCAATGATAAAGCAACTTTTTGTAAATGAATAGCACAGATGAATATAAGAAACTTTGTAATACAGTCATATGAAAAAGTTTGGGCACCCCTATTAATCTTAATCATTTTTAGTTCTAAATATTTTGGTGTTTGCAACAGCCATTTCAATTTGATATATCTAATAACTGATGGACACAGTAATATTTCAGGATTGAAATGAGGTTTATTGTACTAACAGAAAATGTGCAATATGCATTAAACCAAAATTTGACCGGTGCAAAAATTTGGGTACCCTTATCATGTTATTGATTTCAATACTCCTAACTACTTTTTACTGACTTACTGAAGCACAAAATTGGTTTTGTAACCTCACTGAGCTTTGAACTTCATAGCCAGGTGTATCCAATCATGAGAAAAGGTATTTAAGGTGGCCAATTGCAAGTTGTTCTCCTATTTGAATCTCCTCTGAAGAGTGGCATCATGGACTCCTCAAAACAACTCTCAAATGATCTGAAAACAAAGATTGTTCAACATAGTTGTTCAGGGGAAGGATACAAAAAGTTGTCTCAGAGATTTAACCTGTCAGTTTCCACTGTGAGGAACATAGTAAGGAAATGGAAGACCACACGGACAGTTCTTGTTAAGCCCAGAAGTGGCAGGCCAAGAAAAATATCAGAAAGGCAGAGAAGAAGAATGGTGAGTACAGTCAAGGACAATCCACAGACCACCTCCAAAGAGCTGCAGCATCATCTTGCCGCAGATGGTGTCACTGTGCATCGGTCAACAATACAGCACACTTTGCACAAGGAGAAGCTGTATGGGAGAGTGATGCGAAAGAAGCTGTTTCTGAAAGCACGCCACAAACAGAGTCGCCTGAGGTATGCAAAAGCACATTTGGACAAGCCAGCTTCATTTTGGAAGAAGGTCCTGTGGACTGATGAAACAAAGATTGAGTTGTTTGGTCATACAAAAAGGCGTTATGCATGGCGTCAAAAAAACACAGCATTCCAAGAAAAACACTTGCTACCCACTGTAAAATTTGGTGGAGGTTCCATCATGCTTTGGGGCTGTGTGGCCAATGCCGGCACCGGGAATCTTGTTAAAGTTGAGGGTCGCATGGATTCAACTCAGTATCAGCAGATTCTTGAGAATAATGTACAAGAATAAGTGACGAATTTGAAGTTACGCTGGGGATGGATATTTCAGCAAGACAATGATCCAAAACACAGCTCCAAATCTACTCAGGCATTCATGCAGAGGAACAATTACAATGTTCTGGAATGGCCATCCCAGTCCCCAGACCTGAATATCATTGAACATCTGTGGGATAATTTGAAGCGGGCTGTCCATGCTCGGCGACCATCAAACTTAACTGAACTGGAATTGTTTTGTAAAGAGGAATGGTCAAAAATACCTTCATCCAGGATCCAGGAACTGATTAAAAGCTACAGGAAGCGACTAGAGGCTGTTATTTTTGCAAAAGGAGGATCTACTAAATATTAATGTCACTTTTCTGTTGAGGTGCCCATACTTTTGCACCGGTCAAATTTTGGTTTAATGCATATTGCACATTTTCTGTTAGTACAATAAACCATTTCAATCCTGAAATATTACTGTGTCCATCAGTTATTAGATATATCAAATTGAAATGGCTGTTGCAAACACCCAAATATTTAGAACTAAAAATGATTAAGATTAATAGGGGTGCCCAAACTTTTTCATATGACTGTATATCTTATTAAGGAAATGTGTTTACTTCTCCGCTTATCGAGCTGAGTTACTTTTTATATAGAAGTCTATGGAGAGGCGAAGCGGGAGGAGGGACATAATAATAATATAATAATAATAGTCCCACAATGGGGAAATTCAGTGTGTTACAGCAGCAAAGATAAGATAAGATAAGCAGATACAAATACAAATACAACATGTACAGGAATGTTCCAAGGTGAGAGGCATTACATTAATAGCAGACAGACAGATAGGACGTAGCAGAGGGGGGGGGGGGATTTAACAGGCAGAGAGATATTTCAGTTCTCTGTGTGTAATGATCTCCGCTTAGGTCGGTGTTGGTTGTACAGCCTAACCGCGGTGGGGAGGAAAGACTTCCGATAGCGCTCCTTCTCACACTTAGGGTGGAGCAGTCGGTCACTGACAGTACTGCTCAGCGCGATCACAGTCTCATGCATGGGATGGGACTTCTTCTTCTGCATGGAGCTCACCACGGACAGTATCCTTCTGTCACTCACCACCTGCACTGGGTCCAGTGGGCTCCCCAGGACAGAGCTGGCCCTTCTAATCAGCTTGTCAAGTTTATTTCTGTCCCTGGTTGATATACTGCTCCCCCAGCAGGCCACTCCAAAGAAGATGGCTGATGCCACTACCGAGTTGAAGAAAGTCCTAAGAAGTGCCCCCCGGATTCCAAAGGCTCTCAGTTTCCTAAGCAGGTAGAGCCTGCTGTGGCCCTTCCTGTACAGGGCCTCCATATGATCTGCCCAGTCCAGCTTATTATTAAGGAGCAGACCCAGGTACTTATAGGTGTTCACAATCTCGATGCCTGTCCCCAGGATGTCCACTGGTTTAGGAGGGCTTCTGCCTTTACGGAAGTCCACCACCATCTCCTTGGTCTTCCCTGTGTTAATCTTCAGGTGGTTCCGGTGGCACCAGTCCACAAAAAACCGGTTCAGTTCTCTGTACTCCTTGTCATCATCGTCTGTGATGAGGCCCACTATTGCAGAGTCGTCAGAATACTTCTGTAGGTAGCAGCTGGATGAGTTGCACCTAAAATCTGCAGTGTACAGTGTGAAGAGGAAAGGGGCGAGAACCGTACCCTGAGGTGCCCCGTATTACAGATCACGGTACCTGACACACAGTCTTGGGCTCTCACGTATTGAGGTCGATTTGTGAGGTAGTCTAGGATCCAGTTGGAGAGGTGGTGGTCCACTCCAGCAAGGCCCAGCTTGTCCCTCAATAACCTGGGCTGTATGGTGTTAAAAGCACTGGAGAAATCAAAGAACATTATTCTCACTGTGTTCCCTGGTTTCTCCAGGTGAGACAGAGCCCTGTGCAGAAGATGGATGATGGCATCATCTACCCCAATGCCCGGTCGATAAGCAAACTGGAGGGGGTCCATAGCGGGGCTCACTAGAGGGCGGAGATGTGTGAGAACCAATCTCTCCAAGATCTTCATCAGGTGGGATGTCAGTGCTACAGGTCTGTAGTCGTTGAGGTCCATAGGGTGGGGTTTCTTTGGAACTGGTACCACACAAGAAGATTTCCATAATTCAGGGACTATTTCCTGCCTCAGGCTCATATTATACATATATGTAATTATACCACACAGCTGGTCCCCGCAAGTCTTAATTAGCCTTGCACTGATGTCATCTTGCCCTGCGGCTTTCCTCGCCTTGATCTTTTTCATCTCCTTCCTCACCTGGGCCCGTGTGAAGGTCAGACTGTGGTCAGATAAAGACGGTCTGCTACATCAGTGGTCCACAACCTTTTTTCTCCACGGCCCGAAAGGGTGCGGGGCAGGGACTGAGGACACGGTTTAGGGGCAGGCTTTGGTCATATGGAGGCGGGGTTATACAGTAAACACCCCTTTAGACGAGACAGGTTGGCGATCTGACCACAGTGTTGTGGCTCCTAGCATACCGTGGACCGGTGGTTGGGGACCCCTGTGCTACATTGTGAGTGAGGGGACTCTTCTGACATGCTATGTTTCAAGATAAGACTCACAGAACAGTCTCCTCATCCCCCTCTCCTCTCCATAGACGTCTATATGAGGCTAAGTAGGAGTCTGAGTGAAGATAAGGAAAAGTAAACATACTTCCTTAATAAGATATATTATAAAGTTTCTTAAATACACATGTACTATCCATTTATGAAAAGTGATGTTATATAATTGGGGTTACCCTTTAAAATACAGTTCTTATGACTAGAAGGATTTGACAATTGGGGTTTAGAGATGGATTTTGCAGCAGAAGTATGAAGGATTGTAGCACCAGGACAGGTTCCTCATATCTTCCATGTCCCTTTTTTGGCAGAATAGTCCCTACTTTTAGAGTACGTGTCTCAGTCCCAGTCCCTCTACTTCCATAATGTCGCTTTCTTATCTGATCGATAGATTTGGGATGTTACATTGAAGGGTGGTCTCATCACAGGAGCCTCTTTTTATACTGTAGTAAACCCAGGGATTAGCTGGTCCCTGTGGATCTGGCTAAGAAACCCCTTGGACGTCAGCTGTTATTAGGGCAGGCATTTTTGTCAGTAGTGGCATACCAATGAATGGCTGGAGGGGCCAGGTCACCCATAGCTCTAGACCCCGGTATAGGTATCATGATCCCACCAGATCAGTTTCTGGGGACCCATCCTCTAACATCCCTAAGAAACGGACCATAGTACCCTTTAAATCTGGGTGCTTTCTACTGCACCATTATTGTGTTAGAACCTGGGCACCCCGGAGGATCCTCTGGTACCCTGGCGAGCCACTTTGACACTACACAGAATATTTCAGGTAAGACTAGGTTCACACTCGCGACATACTCTCCGTCATTCGTATCCGCCATGGGACCTGAACGACAGAGTCCGCCCGCTAAAACATTGGTTACCTGCAGACCACATAGACTATAATGGGGTCCGGAGGGTTTCCACCGGTTTTATACTGAACCCGACAGAGAGAAAAGTCCTCCATGCAGGTTTTTCCGCAGAATCTACCACGGAGTCTCTTACGGAGACTCTGATGCAGATGTGAATGAAGCCTAAAACATATAGGTCCCTACTAGAGATGGGTGAACTGAATCTGCACAAACCAGGTTCGACCTGAATATCCCAAATTATTAGTTTTTGTTTCACAAAACCTAACAATTGGGGATTCATTTCAGACAAACTAAAATGGCTTCTGCCCTTTCTTCTTGCAGGCACAAAATAGCATGTAAACAGATTGTAATGTAGATTTACTACATCACACACACAATTTCCCCTCTCCTCCTTCTCTTCCTGTATAAGTGTCAGTCCTTAATGCAATACTGGCATTATATTCCGGCAACTTATATAAATGTAATGATAAAAGAAAATTGTCTTGATACCTGGTATCAGACACATATTGCTTTAAATGTAACCCGAGAGCCGGAACACTGTCATTTTCCATGGCACCCTGATGTGATTCAGAAGCTATACCTCCTGGCAGTGATATATGGGGATTTCAGGCCTTAAATCTGACACCTGTGATATTTTGCAAATTTCGTTTTTACGACCCGAGACTTGAAAGGGATTTGATTGTCTCTGGTTTTAAATCCCTTTTTATCAAATGTCAATGTGCACAGGATGCATCCTCCCAAAAAGCATTGTGGAAGATTCTGCCTCCAGCCGCCGTAGCATATGTATGAATAGCGGAGAGGAAGCTTGGCAGCGAATTATGTGACTCAAACAACCTGGTAGTTATAGAGCGAGCACTACCAATCTCGTCTCCGGCAGAAAAAAACACCTTTTAAATTTGTTGAAAGTAGAGTCACCAAAAACATGTCTTTACATAACAGATGGGGTGCAGCATACTGCACAACCATGCAGCATTTTTAACCCCATAAGGATGCGGTCTAGTTTGGGAATGTATCGCCAATTTATTTATTAAAACCACATATTGAAATATATCAATTTTTTTAATCTGTTTTTATTTTCTAATTGTAGATTTTTTTTATTCCATTTTCTGTACCTGATTATAGGGGCATGTAATGATGGGTCATTGGTGTTATCTATAGAGGTGTTATCTTCCATTATTATCTTGTCTATGATATAAATGAGGTGAAATGCGCAGAGAAATCCCCTACAGCATTGGTAAGTGCCAATCTATTATTAGGCTTAGGTGTTATCTATAGAGGTGTTATCTTCCATTATTATCTTGTCTATGATATAAATGAGGTGAAATGCACAGAGAAATCCCCCACAGAACTGGCAAGTGTCAATCTTAGGCTTAGGTGTTATCTATAGAGGTGTTATTTTCTCTATGTTTTATCTGTGATGTAAATGAGGTGACTTTCGCATAGGAAGCCCCTACAGAATTGGCAAGTATCAATCTATTATTAGGCTTAGCAGCCAGAGTTAAAATTGCAGATTATAGTACTTTTAAAAAATATATGTATTGTGACATTGTCAGTTAAAAAAATATGTTTAATAAAAATTGGTTTAATAAAAATTTGGTTTGAAAAGTTGGTCATTTTCTGGTGACATGTTCCCTTTAAGGAAACCATTAGGGCTTGTATTTTTAGAGGGCAAGTTGCATGTCTATAATTTTCGTGTGGATGGGGCAGTGGAAAAGACGGCAAATCTGTAAAGTGTTTTTACAGTGTTTACCTTGCCTATAAATGTTATAAAAGTTACTGTTATATATTTTGGTTTTTGAGCTGTCATATTCTTAGCCCCATAACATTTTTATATTTCCATCACCAAGGCTATGTGAGGCCTTGTTTTTTACGTGACAAGCTGTAATTTCCCTTAGTACCATTCTGAGTACGTACTGTGCTGTACAACTTTTTATTCCATTCTTTGAGCGGTGGTATGAATAAAAATAGCATGTTGGGCATAGCTTTTTAGCTTTTTTTAATGGTGTTTTCCATGCGGGATAAATAACATGTTATTGCGACATCAATCATATATACTTTTTCTTATTTTATATTTTGTGATATAATAAAGTATTTTGTAAAGGGGAAAACTTTGTGTTTTTTTTTTTTAGATTTTTAAATATTTTTTTGTATTTCACATTTTTTAGTCTCACGTAATTGCAGGTTTGTGTAATGTAATGTCTTTTGCTGGACCCAAACAAAAGTACCAACATGGCAGACCTGGCACCTTGGTTAGGACTCTGGACATCCATCAAGCCCTCTACCTTTGTCAGCTTAGATACTCTAACAGCTTAGATACTGTGGTCACTAACAGGGCTGTAGAGTCGATAGGTGAAACCATCCACCCCGACTCCGACTCCTGCGCCTACTCCTTCACATATGTCTGATGTCACAGTCAGTCAGGAGCAGTAAAGATCCTCTAAAAAAAACAGTGATTGATTCCTATGAAAGTAAATATATAACAAACTTTACATCTAATTATACACTATTAATAATTGTATAATATAATAAAAAAAATATTTTATTTTTAAGCCTTAGTCGTAGTCAGTAACTTTTTTATAATATATGGCTGACAACCGATGCGAATGGTGTAGACACAGCTCCTGCACCTGTCCCATCCACGTACCAAGGTCTAACTTAGATCTACCTGGAACCTTGTGGAGAACTATAATCTGTTTTTTCGTAAGACTGTAGGAGGGCACATAAAAGAATACTAAAAAAATATTAACCCCTACAATGGACCTCCTTCACCCCTCCATTTGAAGGACTTGGCACCAAAAGCCACCATGACCATTGAGGCCAACCCTCTCCACAATTGGTTAACCCCCTTGGTCACTGATTTGGATTTTGTCGTGACTTCTTGGACTTGACTTTGGCTTGGACTCTGACTCTCCACTGATACTCGTTTTGGCATCTCCTAAAATGTGCCTGTGATTGTCTGGTGCAGTTGGACTCTTTAGTCTTCTTAGACTTGTTTACTACTGATACCTGGTTCTGACTTCTGGCTTTGTTCTCCTGGCTAACCCCCTTGGTCCCTGATTTGGATTTTGTTCTGACTTCTTGGACTTGATTTCGGCTTGGACTCTGACTCTCCACTGATACTCGTTTTGGCATCTCCTAAAATGTGCCTGTGATTGTCTTGTGCAGTTGGGCTCTTTACTCTACTAAGACTTGTTTACTACTGATACCTGGTTCTGACTTCTGGCTTTGTTCTCCTGGTTAACCCCCTTGGTCCCTGATTTGGATTTGATTGTGACTTCTTGGATTTGACTTCGGCTTGGACTCTGACTCTCCACTGATACTCATTTTGGCATCTCCTTACACTCGTGGTACGACGTCAGCTTGTCTATTACTCTCTTAGGCAACAGATTTAGTTCTCTATATCTGCAAGTGCACCTGTTGCCTTATACTTGTCCTGGCTTTATGACATGGATCCGACGCGGCCAGGTCCATCCTGCCTCACGGCGGGCTCAGGTGAAAATGCCAGGGGTGCCTTAGCCTCTGCATAGTGTCGGATAATAGGTAGCAGTTTACTTGCAGAATTCAGACCTAAAACAGTCCGGGGCAAGGACTAGACAGCAAACTATTATGTGTCAGCAGTGTCAGGTAATATTTCCATGGATCTGTACAGTGGGCCCCAGAGTGAATTTTACTGTTAGGCCCTAGGCACCCCAGCCTGACACAGTAGAGGGACATAGCATACTTACACAGCGTTCACATTCCTGCAGAACTAGGCAGCTTTGGACTCTAGAGGAGCTGAGCGACTACTATGGGCATGTAATGCAACTCCACTGGTTGTCACCCAGCTTTCCCAGGACCGGACAGAATGATGAAAAAGCTGCGAACATTAAAAGCAGAGAACTTACCATAAGATGACATAAGCTCTGCAGATTTGTACCGTTAAGCGGAGCTAAGTAAATGTTTGCGCAGCTAAATGGCTATATTCATTAATGCAACTACGGTCTGGAATGAGAAAATTGCATCATTTACAAATATATGAAAGACGTGTCATTAAAATGTCTGCAGCGCCACTACATTTATTAAAATATGTTCAGACATCGCTGGAAATGAAATACATTAAAACGCTTTGCAGCTGCGAACACTCTGATGTGAAAAATAACTTCATCTCCTGTGAATTATTGACCAAGTGTTTCCGCCAAAATACTTAAAGGGGTACTCCAGGCAGAAGTATTTATCTCCAACTATTCAACATCCAGAGGATAGATGAGATGCATTTCTGGCTGGAACACCCCGTTAATGAATGTCTGACCTCTAGGACCCCCACTGAGAATGAGAATGGGGTCCCATGTCCCCTATTTCTAATGGTTGCACGAGTGCTGCTATTCCATTCGGTCTCTATGGGACTTGCTGAGGACAACTGTCATCTGTCGTTGTCAGTCAACCGTGACAACCAGACTCCTATTCATGTGATCAATGAGGGGTCCTATAGTAAGAACCCCATCAATCAGATATAAATCTCATGTCCTGTGATAAGGTAATAAATGTGGATTACCAGACAACGCCTTCACAATGGAGTAGCTTTTCTTACTCTGTGTTATCCTGTTCCTCTGTTATCCCTCCTGGAATCCTTCCCTGCACCTAAGATAGAAGTGATATAGGACAACAAATACCAGAATAGCTTGGGGTGCTGGAGTCCTGAGGTCACCCAAATACCTAGACCTGTGCCATCTGGATTAGTTTTTTCCATGACAAGAGTGTAACTACTAGTGGGCCCAATCATTAAAGGGGTGCCATTTCCACTCAAAAGGCGTAAAATGCAGATAGAGATGTCTACAGATGGTGAAACAGGCTCGTGGTGCCAAGTTTTATTATGTGTGCATTATAACTTCTCTGTGGCATTACTTGTATTAATCCTGGTCTATGATATTATTGTATGTGGTTTTGATATAATATTGTGCAATATCCCTGTAATATTGTGACATTACTGTGTATTATCCCTGTACTGTGACATCACTATGTGTATTATCTCTGTACTGTGACATCACTATGTGTATTATCTCTGTACTGTGACATCACTGTGTATTATTCCTGTACTGTGACATCACTGTGTACAATATCCCTGTACTGTGACATTACTGTCTTTATTATCCCTGTGCTGTGACATCACTATGTGTATTATCTCTGTACTGTGACATCCCTGTGTACATTATACCTGTACTGTGACATCACTGTGCGTGTATTATCTCTGTACTGTGACATCACTGTGTACATTATCCCTGTACTATGACATTACTGTCTTTATTATCCCTATGTTGTGACATCACTGTGTGTATTATCCCTGTACTGTGACATCACTGTGTGTATTACCCCTGTACTGTGACATCACTGTGTATATCATCTCTGTACTGTGGTATCACTGTATTTATTATCCCTGTACCGTAACATCACTGTGTATATTATCCCTGTACTGTGACATCACTGTATAAATTATCATTGTGGATATTATTCCTATATGGTAAAATGTCATTGTGCATTATCCTTGTGTATTTTCATAATCTGCTACTTAAAGGGGTTGTCCAGTTTCAGACCAATATTTAGAGACAAATGTTATTGATTGTATAATGTAAAGTTGTGCAGTTTTCCAATATACTTCCTGTATCACTTCCTCACAGTTTTCTAGATCTCTTCTTGCTGTTATTCATTCTGCTTACTCCCAGTGGATAAAAATTAGTGTTAAAAATCATAAAAACCATCTTACTTCGTGCTGTTATACACCGAATTCAATAATATATCAGTATGCAGTAAATTCCAAAGCTCCCCTAGTGGTGGCTGTCTCCAGACAGCATTTATGAATTTATAAGGTGTCTTATGCAGGGGATATAGTGTTTAATGCAGAGGGCTTGTAGAAAAATGGAACTCCGACCATCATCAAGATATACAAAAATTATCAGGAGAGAAAGTTCGATCTATTTGGATATAAGATGGAGCTTTATGGTGGATATTCACTTGACTTTTACAGCGTGGATGTTTCCATGTGATTGCTCTTTTTTATGTGATTGTCAGAGTTTAAAACAGTAAAGTAGTAAAGCACAGATAAGACGCCATGTCCAGGAACACCGCGTCCAATCTAACTAGCCTTAATAATTGGGAGAAATGACATTGCCATCAATACCGTGTATTTTTGACACATTATGGAGCTTATTTATCAAGTGTAGCAAAATGGATTTGTAGCAAGGAAACTTCAAAATCGATAGTCCCTCTGTGCGTGTGTGTATTAGCATTGATTTTTCAGGGTGTGCCGTCTGTGTTAAAAAAGATTTTTGGCGCACAGAGCTATGATAAACTTGATGCATACTGTAATCACAGCCGCTGCCAATCCGAGAGAAGAAAGATACGGAGAAGATGGTCATAGTAACATAAAACCATCTATTCAGAAGTATGGACATGCCAGAGAGACGGAGAGAGAAAGGGGTGGATGGATAGATGGATAGATAGATAGATAGATAGATAGATAGATAGATAGATAGATAGATAGATAGATAGATAGATAGATCTGAGTATAGATAGATAGACAGATAGCACATTAGCATTTATTTATCTATGTATCTCCTATATAATTATCTATTTATCCATCTACCTCATGGCTGTCTATCTATTTACCTAACTGTTTATCTAATTATCTATCTCCTATCTAATTATCTATTTTTCCATATCTATCCATATAAATAGATAGATAATGTAGATAGATCTGTAGAAAGATAGATACATATAGTGGGAGGATTGGCAGCAGTGGACCCAGACACAAAAAGGTCAGGTATAAACAGGATTTACCCTGTACGTTTATTTTTCCAAAACAGCAAAACAAAATAAGCCTTAACTTCAGGCAAAAATAACAGAAATCCTGCTCGTCTGAGCTACTAACTAAACAAAGAGGCCCTCACTATATGTGTGGCTTGCTTCAGCCACATGGTCAATACACAGTGCAAAAATAAAGGCAACAGTTCACACTGGTCTCTCACCAGATAGAGTCTTAGGACAGAACCTCCTCCTCTCTCCAGGAACTGCCCAGGACTGAGGTCTTGACAACCTTTTATAGGCCTTTTAATGAGGCCCAGCTCCCACCTGTGCTTGAAGGCTCCTTCCTGCTGTAGGACAGGAAACGGTTAACAGAAAGGCCTTCTCCCACCTGAGGTTTTGTTACAGACATCAGTGTTGTAACCTCACTTACCATACATAAGTGAGGAATCTGGGGGAGATATAGCGACCTTCCAGAACTTTACCTGTCACCTTCTCACAATAGATAGATCTAATTATCTATTTATCCATTTTTTCATATGTATCCATCCATATATCATCTATTTCTATTATCTATCAAATGATCTATTTCCTATCTGATCACCTATTTTTCCATCTCTCTCATATCGAACTCCTATTTATCTTTGTCCATCTTATTTCTATCTACCTACCTATCTACCTCTCCAACTGGATCCTAGACTACCTCACAAATCGACCTCAATACGTGAGAGCCCAAGACTGTGTGTCAGGTACCGTGATCTGTAATACGGGGGCACCTGAGGGTACGGTTCTCGCCCCTTTCCTCTTCACACTGTACACTGCAGATTTTAGGTGCAACTCATCCAGCTGCTACCTACAGAAGTATTCTGACGACTCTGCAATAGTGGGTCTCATCACAGACGATGATGACAGGGAGTACAGAGAACTGAACCGGTTTTTTGTGGACTGGTGACAGCGGAACCACCTGAAGATCAACGCGGGGAAGACCAAGGAGATGGTGGTGGACTTCCGTAAAGGCAGATGCCCTCCTAAACCAGTGGACATCCTGGGGACGGGCATCGAGATTGTGAACACCTATAAGTACCTGGGTTTGCTCCTTAATAATAAGCTGGACTGGGCAGATCATATGGAGGCCCTGTACAGGAAGGGCCACAGCAGGCTCTACCTGCTTAGGAAGCTGAGAGCCTTTGGAATCCGGGGGGCACTTCTTAGGACTTTCTTCAACTCGGTAGTGGCATCAGCCATCTTATTCGGAGTGGCCTGCTGGGGGAGCAGTATATCAACCAGGGACAGAAATAAACTTGACAAGCTGATTAGAAGGGCCAGCTCTGTCCTGGGGAGCCCACTGGACCCAGTGCAGGTGGTGGGTGACAGAAGGATACTGTCCGTGGTGAACTCCATGCAGAAGAAGAAGTCCCATCCCATGCATGAGACTGTGATTGCGCTGGGCAGTACTGTCAGTGACCGACTGCTCCACCCTAGGTGTGAGAAGGAGCGCTATCGGAAGTCTTTCCTCCCCACCGCGGTTAGGCTGTACAACCAACACCGACCTAAGCGGAGATCATTACACACAGAGAACTGAAATATCTCTCTGCCTGTTATATCCCCCCCCCCTCTGCTACGCCCTATCTGTCTGTCTGCTATTAATGTAATGCCTCTCACCTTGGAACATTCCTGTACATGTTGTATTTGTATTTGTATCTGCTTATCTTATCTTTGCTGCTGTAACACACTGAATTTCCCCATTGTGGGACTATTAAAGGACTATTATTATTATTATTATTATTATTATTATTATTATTATCTATCTCATATGGCTATGATAAACTTGATGCATACTGTAATCACAACCACTGCCAATCTGATAGAAAAAAGATATGGACAAGATGGAAACCATCTATTCAGAAGTATGGACACGCCAAAGACAGAGACAGAGACAGGGAGATAGATAGATAGATAGACAGATAGATAGATAGATCGATCGATCTATCTATCTATCTCACATCTATCTATCTCACAACTATCTATCTATTTATCTCATATCTATCTAGCTACAATATCTATGTACAGGGGCGTAACTATCGGGGTAGCAGCGGTAGCGGCTGCCACAGGGCCCAGGACATTAGGGGTCCCCGGAGCCCTGTGGCAGCCACTACCGCGAACCCCACAAACCAGTAACAATCGCGGTCGCACGGGGTGCGACTGGACCCGGCAGTGTACGGAGCCCACGGACAGCTGGAGATGGCCGGGCCCCGGACCATTATGATAGCGGTCGGGGAAAGCCTGGTTCCCCGACCGCTATACATAATGTTATTGGAAAGGAGTTCTGGCATATTGCAGGCCCCTTTCCAATAGATGGCAGCCCAGGGGAGGTGACTGAAAATAATAAACACATATTCTCACCTCTCCTGGGCGCAGCGTTCTCTCCAGCGCTCCTCCGTCATGACTGAGACCTGTGATTAGGCCCCAGCGGTCACATGGAGCGCGGCCGCATAATGACGTCAGTGCGCCTCATGTGACCGCTGAGGCCCAATCACAGGCCTCGGCAGCAACGTCGGAAGAGGGCCTGAAGACGGCAGGATGGAGCGAGGATGCCAAGGAAAGATAAGGCAAGGTGAGTATGAATGTTTGTTTGTTTAATCACCTTCCCTGGGCCTCCGATTATTATACTCTGGGGTCTGAAGAGACCCCAAAGTATAATAATAGCACCGATGCGGAGGGGGCTGTTGGGAGCTTATAATACTGTGTGTGGGCCTCTGTAGAGCATATAAAACTAGGTGGGGCCCCTGTAGAGCATATAATACTGGGTGGGGGCCACTGTAGAGCATATAATACTGGGTGGGGGCCACTGTAGAGCATATAATACTAGGTGGGGCCCCTGTAGAGCTTATAATACTGGGTGGGGGCCACTGTAGAGTATATAATACTGTGTAGGGGCCACTGTAGAGCATATAATACTGGGTGGGGGCCACTGTAGAGCATATAATACTAGGTGGGGCCCCTGTAGAGTATATAATACTGTGTAGGGGCCACTGTAGAGCATATAATACTGTGTGGGGGCCACTGTAGAGCATATAATACTAGGTGGGGCCACTGTAGAGCATATAATACTGGGTGGGGACCACTGTAGGGAGCATATAATACTGGGTGGGGCCCACTATGGGGGGCATATAATACTGGGTGAGTACCACTGTGGGTAGCATATTATACTGTGTGTGGGGGGAGCAATGTAGAGCATATAATGCTGTGTGGGGGCCACTGTTGAGCATATAATACTATTTGGGGCCACTGTTGAGCATATTTTACTGTTTGGGGACCCGTAACCGGTTCAGGGGGGCCCCATGTCAAATGTTCGCCTTGGGGCCCAGCCATTCCTAGTTACGCCACTGTCTATGTATGTATGTATGTATGTATGTATCTATCTATCTATCATCTATATATCTATTTAAAAAAAAACACAAAAATAGAGGTTGTGGTTGGGCGAGTAAACAGATCATGTTTTTCACCATGCAGTGTGTGCAGTCTCTATCTTTGTAATTTTCTATAGTCGGGTGAGAGTTATTCACGCTGTCTTGGAGGTTCTATTTTTTATCTATCTATCTATCTATCTATCTATCTATCTATCTATCTATGATAAATATATGTACATTGTCTTTTTTATCTATCTATCTATCTATCTATCTATCTATCTATGATAAATATATGTACATTGTCTTTTTTATCTATCTATCTATCTATCTATCTATCTATGATAAATATATGTACATTGTCTTTTTTATCTACCCCTTATTCCTGTTCTCATGTATCAGACACTGACAAGGCATGCTGGGCCTTGTAGTTTCACAGCAGCTGTACAGCCACAGCTTCCTGTCCTTAGCCCCCGGGGTCACATATTTCTCATGAAGGCCTTGTTTTCAGTGGCCGGTTAACATTCCAGCAGGGCCGGCTGTGCATTAGAGCTAATGACATGTTATAGAGCGGCCTATATGTCACTACGTTGTATTCTGCATCCCCAGCTGAGCTTAAAACATTACATGAGAGCTTGTCTGACTGGCAGTGTGAAAGCCATTGATGGGCCGGAGCTTTATTTACTGCTTCCCTCCATGCCTCTGGTATAGAAGTAGGGTCAGCATGGGGCCCCCAGAGACAGGGGCACCTCTCTTTCTATTGTCCTCGTCCTTTACTGACAGGAGCCATGACAAGCCGGGCAACAATAGCAAACTGTCAGACGGCAAGGGAGGATAATAGAGGCATGTGTGAGGGCCGGAGACAGGGGGCCACGGGTCACCAGACCGGAGTGCTGGGATCTTCTCATCTGTGCAGACATTACATCCGCTCTGTCAGACGCCCTTCCACTGCTGCTAGAAAACACAGAGGGCGCTGTATATAACATCTAAATATATTATGTCGTCCCCCCTGGAGTCGTAGAGGACACGATTAATAATAATGACATAATTTCATCTAGCGCTTTCCTCTCCGTGCCCCAAAGTGCTGTTATATCAGCGCAGCGCGGCAGCCATTGTGGTCACTGCAGATCCTCATCATGCTGCCATTGTCCTTACACGGCCTAAAGGGCCAAAGGGGGTAGCAGATGGTTCCTCAGGGTTCACAGACTTATGCAGCTGTTATACACCTACTGGTTGTGACCGTCACAGCCTAGAAATGGTTAATGAGACCTAATAATAGACCCTCTCTCATTTCTTCATCTACCGTGCCATTAAAAAGTATTCACCCCCTGGGATAGACCGCCATATGCAACTTTGCCGAATGTGCTTCTAGGCACGAGTATCATTTCCAAAATCTGAGCTTTGTGCGGCCATATTGGGTTGGATCGCTGGTGTCTGGAAGTTACAGGCGTCAGAATATGGCAACTTTAATTAAAAAAAAATGTTTGGATTTTTGTTCAGGTGTTAAAATGTAAAGAAAACTATATAAATTTGGTATCCTCGGAATCGAACCGAAACATAGAATACAGGTGACATGTCATTTTGGCTGTAAAAACGAAGCCTGTAAGAAAGTCGCACAAATGTACTTTTTCTCCAATTTCACCCCATTCCGATTTTTTTTTCCAGCTTCCCACTACAGAATATTAAATGGTACCATTTTAAAGAACAATTTGTCCCGCAAACATTAAGCCCTCATATGGCTCTGAGAACGTAAAAATAAAAAAGTTATGGGGTTTGGGAGGAGGGGAGTCAAAAACAAAAATTTAAAAATATTACCGGTGGGAAGGGGTTAAAGGACCATCAAAAAATAGGACATGTCCTATTTTGTCCGTTTTCACACATCCTTCAATACATTCAAGTCTATGAGGGATCCATGAAAACGGATAACCCACGGCTACAAACCGAAAAAAAAAATGGACCTTAGAGATACAGATAGCTACATTCACCTTACTTACAGTTCTTCTGAAAAAAACAAAATAAAGTATTCACCCCCTCCCCTCTCATAGCGCTTCATAGATCCACACTGGATATAAGGCTTTTTAATACTGATACACACAAACCTGTACAAACTGATCTATATTTAAGTAAATACCCGAGTGCATAAGTATTCACCCCCCGGTACCAAGAAAGTCCTTAGACAGACTGACATTGTGCACCTTCACTCATATACTTATACTATAAAAAGTATTCACACCCTGATATAACAACATAACCTCACAATGGATTCTTACACAGATCAACAATAATCGGATGAATAATGCTGAAGTGAGCTAAATCTCTACATCATGGTGTACATGTAGTGTTAATCACAAATCCCCAAGTGCATAAGTATTCACCCCCCCTGACCGAATCACTAATGGAACATAATCGACTAACTGAAGTCAAGATGTTTTTGATATGTGTCCTATAACGGGAGATACTAAGTACCCCATACTGTAATACTGCCATATGGCACACGGGTGGGTACAAAAAACTGACAAGTTTTGGCTAGAATGGATAAACATGTATATGAGTATGGGATGTATTAACTTAGAAAAACTCTGCTTTTTCCCAGAAACAGTGCCACTTTACCCATAGGCTACTTTTGACATTGCAATATTAATTTTCATATGTCTCCAAAAAAACAAAAAATGGCCTACTTTTAAACCAAGTTTTTATATTAAACATATGTTTAAAGATATATATATATCCAGTAAAGGGGGTGCAACTGGCAATAACCATATGGGGTACAACTGTGGCAAGCACCAATTTGTGCAGTGAAGGCGGTGATTTGAGCAGTAAAGCATATCATCACATGCTGTTAGCAGAACAGAAAATAGAATTGAAAAATCAGAAAATAAAAAACAGATTAGAAAAAAAAAAGTCTGATTTTAATAAATAAATAAATACAAAAATATGAGGATACATTCAATCCATCCATTGGACCCTCTGGTGCCTATTACATGATATGTGGAGTTCCCCCTCAGTTCTAGGAGCGTTAGTCTTATCACAGTCCTGGCCTCCCCTGTGACCGCTCCCGGCCTCTTACCCCAGAGAACCCTTTGTGTTTTCACAGGAATTATTGCACAATGTCTGATATTTGCCAAATTCATACAAGTAAACAACTCCGGCGCTGTAATGAGCACATCGTGTTACGTCGGGTCTAGTTTAACCCTTAGGGTCAAGTCGTGAAAACGTTCACTTCCTCTGCTCTGTGACTGAGGCCAGCTGTATTCCTGACTTCTATCTGGAACATGGCTGTATTGTCAATGAACCATATGGTGTTAGGAATACACATGTTTACCGAGGGCTACATTATGGCTTCTGCTGGACTCCATTTGGTTATAGCCACTTGTACCCCCTTTGGTTCTCCTCACAGGTGTTCCCCATTTGGTTATTGCCACTTGTACCCCCTTTGGTGCTCTTCACAGGTGTAACCCATTTGGTTATTGCCATTTGTACCCCGTTTTGTTCTTTTTACAGGTGTGCTCCATTTGGTTATTGCCAGTTGCACCCCCTTTGGTGCTCTTCACAGGTGTGCACCATTTGGTTATTGCCAGTTGTACCCCATCTGGTGCTGTTCACAGGTGTGCACCATTTGGTTATTGCCAGTTGTACCCCCTTTGGTGTTCTTCACAGGTGTGCACCATTTGGTTATTGCCAGTTGTACCCCCTTTGGTGTTCTTCACAGGTGTGCACCATTTGGTTATTGCCAGTTGTACCCCCTTTGGTGTTCTTCACAGGTGTGCACCATTTGGTTATTGCCAGTTGTACCCCCTTTGGTGTTCTTCACAGGTGTGCACCATTTGGTTATTGCCAGTTGTACCCCATCTGGTGCTGTTCACAGGTGTAACCCATTTGGTTATTGCCAGTTGTACCCCCTCTGGTGCTGTTCACAGGTGTAACCCATTTGGTTATCGCCAGTTGTACCCACTTTGGTGCTCTTCACAGTTGTGCACAAATTTGATGTCTGCCATAGGTCAATGACTTTGATACCATAAGTGTCCCCCTTTTGATGCTTGCTACAGGTCTCTCCCCATCAGTGCTTACCAGAAGTGTACATCTTTTAAGAGTTGCTGCAGATGTATAATAGTATCCCTCAGGTCAGTGCCATAGCTGTACCCCATTTGTGGCTTGCCACCAAACACGTATACCCTTTGATGCCTGCCACAGGTGTAGCTCTTTGATGCTTGCCATAAGTGTACTCCCTATGTTGCTTGTCACTGGTGTTTCCCCTTTGATTCCTGCCACTTTGGCGCTTGCCCTAGTTATACCACATCTGGGGCTTGCTACAGACGTACCACTTTGATGTTCTTTATAGGTACGCCATTTGAAGCCTGCCACATAGCCACCAATTTCATACTCACCATAAGTGTACCCCTTTGATGCCTAACACACGTGTAGCTCTTTGATGCTTGTCATCAGTGTACTCCCTATGTTGCTTGTCACTGGTGTTTCCACGTTGATGCTTGCCAGAGGTTTACTGCTTTGGGGCTTGCCACAGATGTACCCCTTTGGTGCTCTTCACAGGTTTGCACCATTTAATGGTCCATAGCTTTGATACTTACCATAAGTGTGTCCCTTTTGATGGGGATCAGTGCTTGCCAGGGGTATACACCTTTCAGGACTTGCTGCAGATGTATGGTATCCATTTGGTTAGTGCCATAGGCAGGGGCGTAAATACAGGGGTAGCAGCAGTAGCGGCAGCCACAGGGCTCGGAACATTAGGGGGCCCGGAGCCCTGTGGCAGCTGCTACTGCGAACCCCAGAGTATAATGAAAAGACCCCAGAGTATAATAATTGTTCATGAGTGGTCCACTATGGGGCATAATACTGTGTGCAGGGGCCACAATGGCACATAATAGTGTGTGCAGGGGCCACTATGGGGCATAATACTGTGTGCAGGGGCCAAAATGGCACATAATAGTGTGTGCAGGGGCCACTATGGGGCATAATACTGTGTACAGGGGACACTATGTGGCATAATACTGTGTGCAGGGACCACTATGCTGCATAATACTGTATGCAGGGGCCACTATGGGGCATAATACTGTGTGCAGGGGCCACTATGGGGCATAATACTGTGTGCAGGGGCCACTATGGGGCATAATACTGTGTGCAGGGGCCACTATGCGGAATAATACTGTGTGCAGGGGCCACAATGGCACATAATAGTGTGTGAAGGAGCCACTATGGGGCATAATACTGTGTGCAGGGGCCACTATGGGGCATAATACTGTGTGCAGGGACCGCTATTCTGCATAATACTGTGTGCAGGGGCCACTATGGGGCATAATACTGTGTGCAGGGGCCACTATGGGGCGGCGGTTTGGGGGGGCCCCATGTCAAATGTTTGCCTTGGGGCCCAGCCATTCCTGGTTACGCCACTGGCCATAGGTGTACCTCATTTGGTGCTTGCCACCATACATGTACCTCCTTTGATGCCTGCCGAAAGTGTAGTTTGTATGTTGCCTGTCACAGAGGTCTCCCCTTAGATGCCTGACACAGGTGTACCACTTTGGCACTTGGCCCAGGTGTGTCCTCTTCCATGTGCTACAGGGTTTGCTGAGTGTTTGCAAAATGCATTGACTGAGACTTGACTCTTCATTGGTACATCTGGATATACTACAGATGAGGTTGACCTGACCCCACTTTTAAGACGCCCCCATCCTGAGGCTCTGTCATCCAGCCTTGTGCGGAGGAAGTTATGTCACTGCATTATGTAGCGGTCATACAGAATGTGCCGCACTAGCTAGGAAAGCTGAGTGAGCGGTCACAATGGGGCATAAAGCTGGATGTTGTTCCTTTAATCCCGCTGTGGAAAGCTCAGCACATAAAGGAAGAGACAATCCCACAACCACAGATGGTAGTAAAAGCTTCACCTCCAGCACAGAGGCAAGGAACGTAATGACCACAGAGGAAGGATGATGGGTGTTATCTACCTCTGGAGGATGATCAGGACAGGGATGAGCTAGAAGGTTTCTTTTGTAAAAATGTACAGATGTAGCAGAGCTGAATTTGTCATTTTACTGATTCTGGTGACATCACAATGAGCAGGTCTGCTACATCAGTATAGGTGAGCTGCCGAGTGCCGAGCGCAGGTACAATGCTAGGTAACTCATGTAAAGGTCCAGAATTGCATTATATAAAAGGGGGATCATTGGGCTCATGAGATATTAGGGACTGGCTACAGTTGTAAAGGGGTCCGACCTTAGCCCTATCCTGCGCACTGAATGATAGGAGTCTAGGGTACTTAAGGATGGCTAGGTTGGCTGGCTGAGCAGTAGGGTTACAGGTAAGGCTCCATTCAGATCACGTGTTTTACATCCCTTTTCCGATTTTATTTTTTAACACTATTTTAACAGATTTGCTAAATGGATGTAAAAAAAAAACGTGATCTGAATAGAGCCTGTGCTACAGCTGAGAGCTTAATGGTTACAGAGGCAACTAGCTTGGTGGTTACAGCTTACAGTAACAGAACACAGTCCTTATGTAGAATGTGACTCCAAATGGCGGGTGTTCACACTTGTAATCCACAATATTGGCAATCTATAGAGCAGGGAACTCTAAGCTGGTTCGGACAGTTGGACTGTGGCACAGGGAACGGATAAACCTCTGTCCGGACTCCACCTGTTAGCATAGCGAGAGCGCAGGTAACCTGCGGGGTATGGAGTGTGTTGGTGGCGGCTTCATGAGGGTCAGATCATATGGAGAAACAGCATGCCACTCTGTAACCCTGTGCCATGCCATAGCCCCCATTACAGACCCACAGGGCAACTTTAGTGCCAAGGTCCACTTTAGACCATCTCAGCAGTCTTCCAGAGCTTATACACAATTTGGTCACAGTCCAGCGCTCACTTTCTGTGGTCGGAGTTCTCCTTTGGGGATTCATCTGTATAAATCCCACCTATAGCCATCCAGTTCTCGGGAACTTCCTGCCAAAATCATCACTGTTGGCATGTGTGTGGTCTAGGCCCCAAGTAACCTGGATATATAAGACACTAGAAAGGAGTGCAATCTCACCGATGTTATAGATGAGATTAATACTACTCCGTTTCTGTGGAACCCTGCCCATTTACCGCTTCCAGGCTCAGAAATCGGGGAGGTTTCTCAGAATTGAGAAGGTTTGGATTTATTGGGATGATTTGACTCTATTTGGACCCAGATGGATCTCGCCTCTGATACTGACTGCAGCACACATTGGGGGATGTATTTATGTGATGATTGGAGTTGTCCTTTAAGTAGATTTCCGCGTATTCCTAGAAATGTAAGAGGGTGTCGCTGACCTTTTCAGCTGGTGTAATAATATTCCCTTGCTCCGATCACTCATTCTATAATCTGTACTGATTGAGCCGGGCGTAGAGTGGATATTCGCTTCATATAACACAATTATTTCCAGTGAAGCGTAGAATCACGGGGGTGGAAAGCGCCTTTAAATAATACAATGCTAATAGCATATATTCTATTTAAGAACTGACAACACATTTGTTTCTTAAAGCGGACTAGTCACCAACCATCAGCAGTGTAAATCTCTCGCCATATAGTACTGTCCGAGTACTCACATTAGTGCCAGTCCAGTGAAGGACCTGAGATGTTCTGGCTCAACTGCATGATCCCCCCCATATAAAAAACTGAAAAAACTCCACAGTCCATCCCAATGAGGGCTGACCCTAGGGGTGTCCAAAATGTGTAGTTGCACAGGGTGTATCGGTTGTATCTGCTAAATGGAGTCCCAGAGCCTTGTGATGACCACAGATTTTAGTACTACTACTGCACTCACGACATGAGGGGACAACGTCCGGACGCTGTTTAGTGTTGAGATGTATTGTGTGGCGCCTCTTGGAGGCTGAAGGCGAAGCTGACGGTGACGCAACGGAGAAGGGTAAGTAAAAATATTGGTGACTGCTCCCTCTAACGTCATGGGCCCCATCATAGCTGCTATGATGGTAGTTTTGCCCCTTCCTGTAGGTCACCTATTTCGGGAAGAGTTGACAAGTATGCTTTACAGAGAGACTAGAGTATATTGTTAGCAGGCAAGGGGATCGGGAATGGTCTAAGGGTCATAGAAAGGGAGAAAAGCAGCAGGTCCTTCATTCTCCTACATGTCACCCCATTTTACTACATTGCACACGTCTTCAGCTCTGCTACATCGGTGCCACACTGCGGTTGCTTTTTGATACTCTACTTGTCTTTCTTTGATTGCAGAGCGGCCTGCTTGGGTAGAGTAAGGGATCAGTCATGAGAGTGCGGTCGGCTGAGTGTGAAGAGCGCTCTATAGTGGTGAGAGCCAGTTAAGAGGCCTATTTGGTGCTGCCTCGGGCCGGCGGCCACTCTGCTGCTAACAATGTTTGTGCTGTAATGGCCTTTTTAGGAGACTCTTCCCTTTTTACTCCATGCCTCCCCCCTCTCGGAGTTGTGCGGTTTGCCTTTGATTGGGTAAACGCTTTTATTAACCGAACAGCTCTCTATCCGTGTAGCCGCTGTTTGGAGGGATTGCTGCTCATCGCTTACTGTTGGGAATTGCTTGCGATCATTCACTCTGTCTCTGCTGGAATGGTATCTCCATTATTCAGCGATGTGCTTTTTCTGCGGTTTCTTCCTCGCCGTCCTCTTTTTATCATACCTCATCCTCGTCTTATACACATCCGGCAGCTGTCAGTCTTTCATTTCCCATCTGTCAGGGATGTTACCGGAATTTATCTCCTTGGCTATCCTTCTTATTTTGGTATTCGAGATGCGGTATTTGGTATTTCTTATCCTTCCCTGAAATCTTCTGGGCTTTCTCTAGGTGCGGGGCCTGCCTTGTGGTGGACGATGCCAGGTGCCATATTAATAGTGCCAAAGAATACTTCCATACAGCTCCCTTAAAGGAGAATTCCGGACTTAATAATTGATGACCTATCCTTAGGATATCGGCAGGGGGTCTATTTGAGCCAGAGCTGCCGCCTCTTTACTACATACGCTAGGTTCACACTAGCATCGGGCTCTCCGTCTCTCTGGTCCGTCATGGGACCTGAACAAAGGCGAGCTGGACCGCTACAACATCGGTTACACATGCAGACCAGCTGACCCCTGGAGAATAGAGTCCTCCATGCAGGCGCTCTCTTTGATGGAGTCTCCAGACTCCGACACAGATGTCAACCCAGCCATACCCCATACTTGCTACTGTTTGACTTGGGCATTCGGGTGAACTGCAAAAGTTTAAACCCCCTTTTTCTATACCGTCATGTCCCTTTCTGGTGAAGTGGGCACTAGATTTGCTAGACACAACCCTTTTTCAGGCGGGACTGGCACATAAAGTGACAGCTACCCCGGCAGCCCAGAAGATTTGTCTGCTCTAGGAGGTCACCCCTATTTCGGGAGCTTCTGTGAGAATTTGCAAGAATGTACTTACCAAGCATAACACCGTACATTTGTGTAGTGGATATGCTTGATATTGTGGCTCAGCCCCATTCAAATGAGCTGTGAACAGAAAATGTGACCGATGAACGTGACATCACATGACCTACGAAGCAGAAACCTTCTAGCAACTGTTCCGCAAAGGTCCCACATGTCAGACCCCACTAATCTTTAATTGATGACTTATTCCAAGGGTAGGTTATATAAAGATATATACCCTACAATAAACACTGCCATACAGTGCTCTAATAACAGCTACATGAACATAACGGCCACTTTATTAGAGACCCCTGCCCTTTTGGTGCTCCCCCGTATGGACATTAGACACATGACCCCAGAGTGCAGAATAGAATCCAATAACTGGTTCTCCATAGATCATTCTCAGTGTGAATCCACATTAGATTGGAAAATCGATCCATCTGAAAGAATTCGAACAAGGCCTGGTCATGGGTGCTAGACTAGCTGGTGCCAGGATTTCATAAACCTCCCCCTTGAGGGGTATTCTGGTGCAGCGGTGAGGAAAGTATACCGAGAATGGTGTGATGGAGGAAAGACATCCGGAGAAAGGGGATCCTGTGGATGGAAACAACTCATAGATGAAAGGACCAGAGGTGGATGTCAGGAATAGGGATGCTGAAACGTTTGGAATTTGTCACCCTCGAAACACTCAGAGTATAATAAGTGGAGGCCGAGGGCAGGTGAGTAAAATAACAATTATACCCATCTTGCCTCACCTTTCCTGGGCATACTCGCGACATCCGGCAGTCCCACAGCATCCTCTTCAGGCCTCTGGCTGACGTCACTACGCTGGGTCTTAGTGTCATGACGTTGACGTGCCCCATGTGACCTCTAAGGCCCAATCGCAGGCCTCAGTGGTGACCCAGCCGAGCATTACGTCAGCCAGAGGCTGTAAAAGGCCTGAAGAGGAAACCGTGGGACTGCCAGACAATGCGAGGATGCCCAAGAGAAGGGAGGGAAGGTGAATATAAGTGTTTGCTACTTTTACTCTCCTCCCCTGGGCCTCCACTTATTATACTCTGGGGTCTGTCTGAACGTACATCTCGCCATTTTTAGCCAGATGGGCTGTCTGAAGGGAGCAGAAAGAGCAAACATTGTATCACTGAGCAGCGGAGACCCGTGGCCTGGTCAGATGGATCCAGATTTCTGTGGGGCCATGCTGATGGGAGAATTGATGAACCTTCCTATCATGTGTGAACAGTACAGGCTGGTGGAGGTGCAATAACGGTGGGGGAAAGGTATTCTTGGTGCACCCTGGTTCCTCTTAAATCCGTGCATGATGTCTATGTATGCCATAATGATTTGTCACCAGAGGAGGTCCAAAGCACAACTCCATGGGTGTCTCTAATAAAGTGGCCATTCAGTATATATAATATAACTTAACAATGCCTTACAATGTCTAAATAGTCCTTCTGTACAGTTAATATTAAAGAGAATCTGTCACCTCTCCTGACATGTCACATGAAATAACAATTCTTGAGCATCTGTTCTTATAACAATGTGATTCACTCTGTTATTCTTTCTGGAAATGTAGATATAAATTGACAACTGCACATTACCATTCCCCTTGACAAAGGGGAATGTCTGACAACACTGATTGTATGAAACAGAATGAAAGTCTGCTGAGGCACAACTGGTAACAAATTTCATCCTAAATTTCCAGGAGGAGTAATAGAGGAACAACTCTTGAGTTGCTATTTTATAGTAAATACAATTATTTACTGAACCTGAACATGGATGGGATGAGTTATGGTTATCAGTTACTGTATATCTGGATTCATTTTTGGAGTTTCGAGATTGTAACTTCTATAAATCAGTTGATGTTAAAAATAGGATTCCCCTTTAAAGGTATCATTTATTAACAAGAAATATGGGCGACACCATTATAGAGGTGGGGCCTGAGCGACACAGCCGATTGGCTGAGGTACCAGGTGTGGGCACCCTAGTCTTGAGTGTACTGAGGGATCCATTAAAATAGGCACAATCAATCAATAGTGATCAATAGTAATCGTGGCATCAGGGACAAGATCATACTCCCGATGAGATTGCGGGGTCCAAGCAGTGGTGAACCTAGCCTCTTTGCTGCCTGAGGCGGACTAGAGAAAGACGCCCCCCCCCCCCCCCAAAAAAAAAAAAAAACCTGAGTTTCCATGCTACTAGTTTAACACACTGTTATTGTCGCACAATATACACAATACACACAGTTCTAAAACAGTTTATAAGAATTCTTCTTCCTGTATTACTTCAGTATCAGATCAACAACACGGCATTAACAATGACAGTAACTTCACACATCTTCTGCTTGGTGGATGGACGAGCCCACGTGGCCCCCATTCTCTATAATAGGAGCCCTGCAGATAGCTGAGTACTGGACTTCGGCTATCTTTGGCACTCCCATTGAAGTGAATGAGAACCACGCGGGTTCGTCCATCCACCAAGTGACACACCTATATATATGGCTGCAGCCAGGCTGGATTCCCACCTAGTGGGGGAAAAAACCCAATTCTCAGGCTCAGTGGGGTCTCAGCAGACAGAACCCCATCACTCAGGTATTTATCCTCTATCATTTAGGTGGATACCTGGCAGTAACATTGTGTGACTTACAGGTGACGTCTCTGACTAATCCTTCACATTTCCCTTCTCTTCCCTTTGGACCGCCATGACCACTTCTTCCAGCTGTGACTTGTCTCTGTAAAGTTTGTAACACAGACATCTTTGGCTCCTCACTTTTCCAGGCATCCAACCCACATTGTCCTCACCTGCACACCCATTCTGCTGCTACCCCCAATTATACAATATATGATATAACCCCCCATAATGAATAACTCCCAAGTGCATCTTTATATTAATAATGTCCGTGTGTACCCTGTATAAATAGTGCCCCTTATTAATAATACCCCAGGTGTTAACTAATTAAAAGGTTTTCCAGGTCATTAATAAACTAATCAGTGGGGTTCAAAAACCCAGGACCCCCACTGATCAGCTGTTTGAATGGTACCTGTGTAAGCGCCGTGACCGCTTCTCTGTTTACATAGTGTATTTCATCTCATAGCGGCCATGTAATGTAACTGCAGCCTCGTCCTGTACATGTCTACAGTATATGACAAGGCTACAATTACATCACACGGTCACTATAAACAGACAGCGTATAATATAAACAGGTGCCATAGCCCATGTTTATAGAGCCTCATTTACACACACTATAATGTTCCACAGCAGCCCCTGCACACAGTATTACACAGTGTTATGGCCCGCAGCGGCCCCTGCACACTGTATTATGCCTCTCAGCGGCCCCTGCACACGGTATTATGCTCCATAGTGGCCCCTGCTCACGGTATTATGCCCCGCATTGGCCACTGTGTGAACCGAGAGCAAGGCAGGTGGTTTGGACTCCGCAACCAGAAATGAACGCACACGCGGTAGTTCAAGAAAAGAATATATATTTACTATAAGTTAATAAAGGCTATTTGAAGGTAAAATGACAGGGATAAAGACAAGCAAAATATACAATATAGCATGAACAATTTCAAGGCAAATTCTGCAATGGTTTCTACTTTTACTCTGTCCACTTCTGCAGTATGGGCACTGAATGAACAATATACTCAAAACTATCCCTAACTGACCCTGACATCACATTTGGGTGCACCCCCTTTTCCCCAGTGGTCCAGGTGGACCGCTTACAGTCCGTAGAAGCGTGCGGTGGGGCCCAAAGTCGGTCCTTTCTTTTATAGTGAAGCGTCCTCTCCTCACGGTTATCAGGATCTTGGGAGAAATGAAGTCCTCTTTAACAGACAGGGAAACCCAATGAATGCAATGTAATCCAACAGCAGATTCCACTCAGCACACTGAGAGTCCTGCCGAATCCATACACTGAGCTGGGATGTAAGCCGGGATTTAGCAGGTGCTGTCCAGTACATCAACAGCACTGCGAGTCTCTATCTGTGGCATCCATATACACAGTCACAATGTCAGTCTCACTGATCAGCCACTGAGCACAGTTCCTTTCTCGTGGACTCACTAGTCCTGTTGTCTCTTTACACTCTGTTTGTCTCTGGACCAAGATACAGCTTAGCTGTACAGAAAAACCTCCACACCAGTTCAATACAACCACAGACACCTGTCTTCTCTCTTGCCAAGATGGCTGCTGCTCTCTGTCTCGTCACTTCCTGCTTCTCTGCTCACACTCTGTCTGCAGAACAGGCAGGCTGACATAAAAGGGGGGGGGGTCTCACTCCAGCATCATGTCACAATGGCTGCTGTCTTAAAGGAACAGAATCACAGAAATACATTCAACATTAACAATTTATACAGACAAATAAAGCTTAGGACAACATTGGCTGTCTCTTACATATTCCCCCCCCACTTTAAGATTGGCAGTCCCTGCCTATGACTGTATATCCAGAGGGTTGTACTTTTATGCACAGGGTGGTAGTATACCGATGTATGGCAGGCCAAACAAACTCATCCTGCGCATACCGAACAGGGGGAATACCAGCATTTGGCCTAGTGGTCCGTCTGAGGACCGGTGGTATATTATGGGGTGCTGCAGCTATGGGCTGAGAAGGACCAGTGGATTCCGCACCAGAGGGGGCACAGGCCAGAGATACAGTAGTCACAGGTGGAACATCCCCAGGAGCAGGGATCGGCCAACAATCATCCTCCTCGTCGGAGGCCCATTCCGCACCTCCATTCTCTGACTGTGGGAGCTCATTCACATTGGCAGGCCCATCATGATTTGTCCCTTCAGAATGACACAGGCGCAACATATTTCGGTGAAGTACTCGAACACAATCAGTTCCTTCTTTCTGGACCTGGTACACTGGCCCATTCGCATACTTGCGGCCAACAACACGATACGGCAAAGCCTCCCATCGGCTTTCCAATTTCCCTTGGGGTTTCTTGACACGAACTAGCACCAGGTCGCCTGGTTGCAATGGTGCTTCTTGCACTGGGGTCTTATCAGGATGGGGATGTTCTTGCAGGCGCTGCCGCACCAATCGATGGATCGTCTCAAGTCTCTGCCGGTGCGTCCGCACCCAAGAGGTTGGATCCCTCGGAGGGAACCCATCCACATCATCCAACTGTAATTCTCCTATACTTCGCCCAGACCGCCCAAAGAGAAGTGTATAAGGAGAGTACCCCATTGTAGAATGGACCTGATTGTTATAGGCCCACACCATTTCAGACAAGAACTGAGGCCACTGTAACTTCTTGTCTTCCTCCAGAGTCCGCAGCATCTGTAGCAGAGTTCTGTTGAATCTTTCACAGGCCCCATTTCCCTGAGGGTGGTATGGAGTCGTGTGCGACTTCTTTATCCCGTAGATACGTTGAACTTCTTTCATTACGTGTCCCTCAAATCAGGCGCCCTGGTCGGAGTGGATGCGTTGGGGACACCCATATACTCGAATGAAATCTTGGCACAGAGCACGAGCTGCTGACTCAGCTGTCTGGTCCTTGGTGGCGGTTACCACCGCAAATTTGGTGAAGTGATCCACCATTACGAGGCAATACTGGTGTCCGCTATTGGATGGGCCAACCATTAGATAGTCTATCATGACGATTTCTAAAGGTTCCTGGGTCACGATGGTTTGCAGGGGAGCTCTCTGTTCTATTGCCTTATGGATCTCACAAGTTCAACAGCTGCGGCATACTTCTTCGACCATTTGACGAAGACCAGGGCAGTAAATCAGTCGCTGTAACCAACGAAAGGTCTTCTCATGACCAAAATGTCCATTCTTATTATGAGCCTCAACTGCCAACGAGCGAGCCAGTTCACTAGGCACCACAATTTGGTATCGAATGTCGATCTCAGAAGGTAAATAGACCTTTCGGCATAGCACTCCATTTTTCATCTCCAACTTTTCCCACTGACTCAGAACAGTATAATATCTCACGTGTCAGTCGTTCTCTTTCCTCTCTACAGGGCTTCTGGCCTTTCTCAACACACTTGATCATCTGCGCCAGCCCCTCATGGGTCTGTTGTATCTGTGCCCATTCCTGTCGTGAGGGACCAAAGAAAGGAGCCGTTTCAGTCCCCTCCATCTCAAACTGATTAGCGGCGGCCAAGGCCTGTGAAAATCTGCTGAAGTCGGGCACCTCCACATGCTCCAACTCATGATCCACGTCTACTGTGGGGGTCTGGGCGGTTACCCTAGAAAGTCCGTCAGCATTCTGGTTCTCTGTCTTGGACCGATACTTAATGCGGTAATTGAACTTAGACATTTGGGCTATCCACCTCTGCTCTAACGCCCCGAGCTTGGCATTTTCCAGGTGAGCTAGTGGGTTGTTGTCAGTCAGTACTAAAACTTCAGCACCGGTCAAATATTCTGAGAATTTCTCGGTCATGGCCCATACCAGTGCCAACAGCTCCAACTTAAATGAACTATAATTCTCGGGGTTTCTTTCAGAATCTCTCAAAGACCGGCTGCCGTACGCTATGACCCTCTCCTGGCCATCCTGAAGCTGGGAAAGCACTGCTCCAAGACCATACAGGCTTGCATCTGTATACAGCTGGAACGGCAAGTGGTAATCAGCATATGCCAAGATTGGGGCTGTTGTCAGTGCATCCTTTAATGCCTGGAAGGCTTGTTCCTGTTCAGGTCCCCACTTCACGGACCGGTTCTTTGGACCACCGGATGTGCCTCATAGGAGAGCATTAAGTGGTGCTGCTACCTTGACGAAATCCTTAATAAACCGTCGATAGTAACCGGCTACTCCAAGGAACGCCCTCACTTCTCGCAGGGTAGTCGGTATTGGCCAATCTTGAACAGCCGCTATCTTGTCTCTTGATGGTCTCACCCCTTCTCCTGATACTCGGTGACCCAAGTAATCAATTTCAGATTGGAACAACCGACATTTACTGGGTTTCAATTTGAGCCCATGTTCCCGCAATCTTCAAAATACTTGCCCCAACTGGTGGAGATGGTCTTCAAAGGTCGCAGAATACACTATAATGTCATCCAAGTAGATGAGAGTGAACTCAAAGTTGAAGTCACCGAGACATTTCTCCATCAACCGCTGAAACGTTCCGGGTGCATTTGTCAACCCGAAGGGCATCCGGTTAAATTCGTATAGTCCCATGGGCAAGATGAATGCCGTCTTCTCCTTGTCTTTTGTGGCCATCGGCACCTGCCAATACCCACTAGCCAGATCTAGTGAGGAGAAGTACCGGGCTCTCCCCAGCGCTGAGAGAGACTCCTCAATCCGTGGCAAGGGGTAGGAATCTCGTACGGTGCAAGCGTTTAACTTCCGATAGTCTACGCAAAATCGGATGGACCCATCTTTCTTTCTTACTAACACCACAGGAGCCGCCCAGGGACTTTGGCTTTCTTGGATGATCCCACCCTGTAGCGTCTTAGCTAACAGTTCTTTCACTTCCTGATACAACTGTGGAGGAATTTGTCGGTAGCGCTCTCTAATTGGAGGAGTGTCTCCTGTGGGAATCTCATGGTAGATCCCTGTGGTACATCCAAAATCTTCAGCATACCGTGCAAAGGCGGCTCGGTTCTCCCACAACAGCTCATCTACCTTCTGCACACATTCCAGAGAACATGAACTTGCATCCATCTTCATCTGTTCTCGAATTGCACGGCCATTCCATTCAGAGGTGGGTTCCTCATCTTCTCCCATGGACACAGTTACGGTCCACTCATCCCATTCAGTCGGCTTCAGCTGCATTGGAGTTACTTTCCTTACTTCCTCCGGAGTCACATAGATGTTAGCCAGCTGCCTCCCTGGGGTCAGGTCCACACTCTGGTCCTGAGTGTTTACACATCGAAGTGGTACTCTTCCATTGCGAACTATTGCCAAGGAACGGGCCACTAGCAGATCAACACCTCCTTCGGCTGCCTGCAGTGGTTCTACCAACACAGCTATGCCCTCTAGTTTCCGACAGGTGCCTACGGGCATGGACACTATTGTCTCCCGACTGGGTGGCAGTGTAACTTTTGTATGCAAAGGAACTGAAATTCGAGCCAGAGGACGTTGTGCATCCGAACTTTTCTGTAAGCCACATGTCCGGATCAGCCGCTGGAAAGCTGTTTGAGTAGGCCGATGGGTGGTGGTTTCTTTCCAATAACCGTGACCTTTCTTTTCAAAGAGGATCTGATCTAATTCTTTTAACACATTCATCCCCAAAATGACAGGGACCTTTACTTCATGTGACTCCTGTACCACCACAATGCCTTTCCTACCTAGATCTTGGCCACATACCCGGACATTCATCCAGGCCACTCCCACGACTGGAACTGGTAACTGGTTAGCTGCGACCACTCGTACGAATGTATGGGGATCATATTTCACATGTTGCTGGAAGTACCGTTCATAACAGTCTCTACTCAGGGTTGTTACTTGGGAACCCGTGTCAATCATCCCGGTAACCGGAATACCCTCCATTTCCACCTGTATAACAGGACTTGCAGCGATCAGGTCATCATTAGGGCATTCTCCCCACATAGTCTTCTTGTCAGTCTCCCCTACTACACGCCCTACAGCAGCAGGGGACTTCAGTTTAACGGCGGTCTCTCATAAGTTTGTCGCTGCTCTGGACATCTAGCAGCAACGTGGCCCATCCGTCCACACTCCCAGCAGCGTATCTCCCGTCGTTCAGGCCATCTGTTTGGGCCCCTTCGGTAAGCCCCTTCGATTTCTCCTGAGCACTGCACTAAATGATTTGGACCCCTTCGGTAGGTCCTATCCTCATCCCTCCAGCGTGGTGGTGGGTGATTCTGATTTTCTGGGTATGGACGGCTCACCCTTTCACCTCCAGTTTTCTGGAAGTCTGCAATTTTCATAGAATGTTCATCACAACGGGTGTGCAAGTGTTCCATTTGCTCTTGCAGTTTCTGCATTACTGTGAGAATTTCTTTAACCGTCCCCTTTTCTACTGTCTCTGAGCCAGAACTAGCCCCCTGTGACAAAGTAACTCCAACTGCGGTCTGGGGCCTCGGGACCATACTATTGGCACGGGAGATGGCCTCTACCTGTACATCATGAAATTTAGCATCAATCTCTCGTCGTATAAAATCCTGCATAGTCACAGTTAAACTGCCGTCACGTATCCCCAGGACAAACTGGTCACGGAGAGTCCGATCAGGGTTACAGAAGGCTGGCGAGCCCCCTCTTTCCTTCTCTTGAATATCTCGGAGCAGTTCTTGTAGAGCATTTGCATATTGGGGAAGGCTTTCATTCTCCTGTTGTACCCTCTGGAAGAACCGAGCCTGCAGAGACCCCAGCAATGCAGTTTCTCCATAGATGGTTTCTAGAATCTGGACTACTTGCTCAAATGTCTGCCTTTGTTCAAATGGCCTCAGTATCACCGTGGTCTTAGCATCCCCTTGTAATGTCAATATTGCTAGCTCTACTAGTACTTCTGGTGCGTTCTGGTACATTCGCTGTATCATTCGTATCTGTTCCACCCACATACTCACTGACATATTATTGCCATCAAATTTAGCTAACTGACTCATTATAGCCCCTGCTGGCATTCTTCCTCCAGCACCATTCTCCCGAACGGGTGCGTCACCGTCCATTCTGGTAAGCGGATCCTGCCGACTACGCCAATTTGTGAACCGAGAGCAAGGCAGGTGGTTTGGACTCCGCAACCAGAAATGAACGCACACGCGGTAGTTCAAGAAAATAATATATATTTACTATAAGTTAATAAAGGCTATTTGAAGGTAAAATGACAGGGATAAAGACAAGCAAAATATACAATATAGCATGAACAATTTCAAGGCAAATTCTGCAATGGTTTCTACTTTTACTCTGTCCACTTCTGCAGTATGGGCACTGAATGAACAATATACTCAAAACTATCCCTAACTGACCCTGACATCACATTTGGGTGCACCCCCTTTTCCCCAGTGGTCCAGGTGGACCGCTTACAGTCCGTAGAAGCGCGCGGTGGGGCCCAAAGTCGGTCCTTTCTTTTATAGTGAAGCGTCCTCTCCTCACGGTTATCAGGATCTTGGGAGAAATGAAGTCCTCTTTAACAGACAGGGAAACCCAATGAATGCAATGTAATCCAACAGCAGATTCCACTCAGCACACTGACAGTCCTGCCGAATCCATACACTGAGCTGGGATGTAAGCCGGGATTTAGCAGGTGCTGTCCAGTACATCAACAGCACTGCGAGTCTCTATCTGTGGTATCCAAATACACAGTCACAATGTCAGTCTCACTGATCAGCCACTGAGCACAGTTCCTTTCACGTGGACTCACTAGTCCTGTTGTCTCTTTACACTCTGTTTGTCTCTGGACCAAGATACAGCTTAGCTGTACAGAAAAATCTCCACACCAGTTCAACACAGCACAGACACCTGTCTTCTCTCTTGCCAAGATGGCTGCTGCTCTCTGTCTCGTCACTTCCTGCTTCTCTGCTCACACTCTGTCTGCAGAACAGGCAGGCTGACATAAAGGGGGGGGAGTCTCACTCCAGCATCATGTCACAATTACAATGGCTGCTGTCTTAAAGGAACAGAATCACAGAAATACATTCAACATTAACAATTTATACAGACAAATAAAGCTTAGGACAACATTGGCTGTCTCTTACAACTGCACACGGTATTATGTTCCGCAGCAACTCCTGCACACAGTTTTATGCCCCATATTGGCCCCTGCACTGGTATTATGCTCCATAGTGGCCCCTGCACTTGTATTATGCTCCATAGTGGCCCCTGCACTGGTATTATCCTCCATAGTGGCCCTTGCACTGGTATTATGCTCCATAGTGGCCCCTGCACTTGTATTATGCTCTATAGTGGCCCCTGCACTCGGTATTATGCTCTATAGTGGCCCCTGCACTTGTATTATGCTCCAGAGTGGCCCCTGCACAGGGTATTATGCTCTATAGTGGCCCCTGCACCCGGTATTATGCTCCATAGTGGCCCCTGCACCCGGTATTATGCTCCATAGTGACCCCTGAACCCGGTATTATGCTCTATAGTGGCCCCTGCACTGGTATTATCCTCCATAGTGGCCCTTGCACTGGTATTATGCTCCATAGTGGCCCCTGCACTTGTATTATGCTCCATAGTGACCCCTGCACCCGGTATTATGCTCTATAGTGGCCCCTGCACCCGGTATTATGCTCTATAGTGACCCCTGCACCCGGTATTATGCTCTATAGTGGCCCCTGCACTTGGTATTATGCTCTATAGTGGCCCCTGCACTTGCATTATGCTCCATAGTGGCCCCTGCACCCGGTATTATGCTCCATAGTGACTCCTGAACCCGGTATTATGCTCTATAGTGGCCCCTGCACTTGTATTATACTCCATAGTGACCCCTGCACCCGGTATTATGCTCCAGAGTGGCCCCTGCACAGGGTATTATGCTCTACAGTGGTCCCTGCACAGGGTATTATGCTCTACAGTGGTCCCTGCACAGGGTATTATGCGCCATAGTGGCCGACCCATGAACTATTATTATACTCTGGGGTCTTTTCAGACCCCAGAGTATAATGATTGGAGACCCAGGGGAGAATACAAACATAAAAATCAGAGTTACTTACCTATCCTGGACACCGGTGCACTCCTTGCAGCTTTCGGCCCTGTTTAATTGCGCACACACGTCACGTGATCAGGCCGGCGACGCAACCTGATGACGTCACCACAGGCCTCAAGCCTGCTTGGAGTTACATCGGATCGCAGGAGGTGAGTAACACTGTTTTTTATGTTCCCTCACCAACCCTAGGCCTCCGATTATTATACTCCGGGGTCTGAATAGACCCCGGACAGTGGCGTAACTAGGAATGGCTGGGCCCCAAGGCGAACATTTGACATGGGCCCCCCCCCCCCGAACCGCCGACCCCTCCCCCCGGACCGCCCCCTCCAACCCCCCCTCCAAAAAAAAAAAAAACGCATTCCTGCGCACACTATTATGTGCCATAGTGGCCCCTGCACACAGTATCATGTCCCATAGGGGCCCCTGCACACAGTATCATGTCCCATAGTGGCCCCTGCACACAGTATCATGTCCCATAGGGGCCCCTGCACACAGTATCATGTCCCATAGGGGCCCCTGCACACAGTATCATGTCCCATAGCGGCCCCTGCACACAGTATCATGTCCCATAGGGGCCCCTGCACACAGTATCATGTCCCATAGGGGCCCCTGCACACAGTAGTATTCCCCATAGTGGCCCCTGCACACACTATTATATGTCCCATTGTGGACCACCCATGAACAATTATTATACTCTGGGGTCTTTTCAGACCCCAGAGTATAATAATCGGAGACCTAGGGGAGGATAGAAACATAAAAAAAACAACGTTGCTTACCTGTTCCTCGCTCCGGTGCATGCCCGTGCGCTACTCCGGCCTTCTTCTTGTGCAGACCAGGCCGGCGTCACGTGATGCGGGACCGGCGTCGCGACGCAAAATGATGTCGGCTGAAGTCTGGGACGTCAGCAAACAGGCCCGAGGCGCAGGAGCGGTAAGTGTATATTGTTTTTTATGTTCCCTCACCAACTCTGGGCCTCCGATTATTATACTCCGGGGTCTGAAAAGACCCCAAAGTATAATGATAGCAGGTGTTCGGGCCGCGGCCTCACATACCGATCCCCGCTCCTGCTCACAGCCGTCTCCGCAGAATCGGAAGCGCAGGCGGCCGTGAGCGGGACCTCGGGGAACGGTAAGTATATGGGGCCCGTTACCTGCTGGGGCTACTCCAGCAGATAACGGACTATTAAAAAAAAAAAAAAAAAAACGCATCGGGGGCCCCGTAATGTCCCGGGCCCTGTGGCAGCTGCTACCACTGCTACCCCGGTAGTTACGCCCCTGACCCCGGAGTATAATAATAGTAGTATTTGCGGCCCGCGGCCCAACTTACCGATGCCCGCGGCCGCTCACAGCGGCATCCGCTTCCCTTTCTGCGGCCCATAGCAGAAGGGGAAGCGGGGGCGGCCACGAGCAGACGCGGGGTAGGTAAATAAATAGGCCCTGACCTGCCGGGGATACTCCAACAGGTTACGGCCTATTTATATAGATAAAAAAAAAGCTATACTCACCTGCGATGCCTTGATGCAGCCGCCGCCTCCTCCTCTTGTCCGCGACGTCTGTGTCTCAGCGTAGGCGGCGTGATGACGTCATTGTATCGCCGCCTGCGCTGAGATGCGACGTCTTGTAAACCAGCCCAGGACAGGCCGCGCTCAGCTCTGTTTTTTTTTTTTTTTTTTTAAAGCGGCCTGTCCTGGGCTGGTTTACATTAAATAGTAAAAATGCCGCCCCCCGGACAGTGCCGCCCGAGGCGGCCGCCTCACCTCGCCTCATTAGCGGTGCGCCCCTGGGTCCAAGGAGTTGCCATGGCAGCCTCCTGACTGCTTATCCCCATTACACATAGTGAGCCTATGCATACCTCCCAACTTTCAAAGGACAGAAAGAGGGACAAAATATGCGCGCCGCGGCAAATTTTGCTCCACCCACTTCTATGTTGACACCGCCCATTCTCATCTATTTTTCCACGTGCCCCCACACAGTATAATGTTCCTACAGTCACCCTAACATTATATGCCCCCGCATTATAATGGTCCCCTCCAATTTCCCCACACTACTAAGTCCCTCTCCTCGTGCCCCAGTTTAAACTGGTGGAAACTAGAGGGGGACATTAAACTATGGGGCAGCTGGAGGGTGACATTAAACTATGGGGCAGCTGGAGGTTGACATTAAACAGTGGGGGTAGTTGGAGGGGGACATTAAACTATGGGGCAGCTGGAGGGTGACATTAAACTATGGGGCAGCTGGAGGTTGACATTAAACAGTGGGGGTAGTTGGAGGGGGACATTAAACTATGGGGCAGCTGGAGGGTGACATTAAACAGTGGGGGTAGTTGGAGGGGGACATTAAACTGGGGGCAACTAGCGGCAGACATGTCCCCCTCCAGCTACCCACCACGGTTTAATGTCCTCCTCCAGTTGCCCCCAGTTTAATGTCACCCTCCATCTGCCCCCTCAGTTTAATGTCCTCCCTCCATCTGCCCCCAGTTTAATGTCCCTCTTCATCTGCCACCAGCTTAATGCCCCCTTCATCTGCCCCCAGTTTAATGTCCCCCTTCATCTGCCACCAGCTTCATGTCCCCCTTCATCTGCCACCATCTTAATGTCCCCCCTTCATCTGCCACCAATTTAATGTCCCCCTTCATCTGCCACTATCTTAATGTCCCCCCTTCATCTGCCACCAATTTAATGTCCCCCTTCATCTGCCACCAGCTTAATGCCCTCTTCATCTGCCCTCAGTTTAATATCCCCTTTTATTTGCCACCATCTTAATGCCCCCCTTTATCTGCCACCAATTTAATGTTCTCCCTTCATGTCACCAGCTTAATGCCCCCTTCATCTGCCCCCAGTTTAATTGCCCCCTCCATCTACCACCAATTTAATGTCCCCCTTTATCTGCTACCAGCTTAATGTCCCCCTTTATTTGCCACCAGTTTAATTGCCCCCTTAATCTGCCTTCATTTTAATTGACCATTCATCTGCTCCCAGTTTAATTGCCCCCTTTATCTGCCTTCAGTTTAACTGCCCCCTACTTCTGCGTTCAGTTTAACTGCCCCTACATCTGCCTCCAGTTCCCCCCTCTTGCTCACACATGCTCTCTTCTCTCCTACTTATCTTCGATCACTCTCTGTTCCCAGCTTTCTGTGTAACATCACAGTCTGTCCCGCGGTATCCAGAATAGCTCCGCTCACACAAGAGTCTGATCACATGTTCATGACGTCATCAAAGGTCCTTTAGCCATTACGATTTAGCATCTATCATTTAGCCTTTACCCTACCCTAATAAAGTTTGTTAATAGCAAAACACTTCAGGGGAATAGCGGGACAAACTGTAAGCTATGTGGGACCGCAGGACAGCAGTGTAAAATCGGGACAGTCCCGCCAGATGCGGGACAGTTGGGAGCTATGCCTATGTGCGATATGCTACAATATGATGTATTGCATTACATTACACTGGGGATCACCAGATAACAGGTTTAAGTCCCCTTGTGAGACAGGAAAAAAAAAAAATCTAAATAAAGTATAAAAAATAAATCACAAAAATTAAAAAACCTCACCTTTTAATTTAACCCCCTGGTGGGCAATCCTGTCACCGTGTCTGGGGGTGAATCGTACATGGCCCAAAACACCCATTTCCCGCAACAGGTCATCAATGAATAAGTTGGACCACAGTTGCCATGGCAATATGGCCATCTAACATGGAGACCTACTGGCCAATCAGCATGTTGGACTGAAAACTGACCAACCAGAATTCAAGAAATCAGAGCCACGCCCACTGGCTGGAGTGTATAAAGGGGGTCGACAGAGCCCAAGAGACTAGTAGGCCAGGAGTGGACATAAGAGGATAGAAGCAGACAAAAGAGGACAGAAGCGGAAAGAAGAGGACAGAAGTAGAGAGAAGAGGACAGAAGCGGAAAGAAGAGGACAGAAGTAGACAGAAGAGGATAGAAGTAGAGAGAAGAGGGCAGAAGCGGAAAGAAGAGGACAGAAGTAGAGAGAAGAGGACAGAAGTAAAGAGAAGAGGACAGAAGCAGGACAGAAGAGGACAGAAGCAGACAGAAGCGGAAAGAAGAGGACAGAAGCAGGACAGAAGAGAACAGAAGCGGAAAGAAGAGGACAGAAGCAGGACAGAAGAGGACAGAAGTGGAAAGAAGAGGACAGAAGCAGGACAGAAGAGGACAGAAGCAGGACAGAAGAGGACAGAAGCAAGACAGAAGAGGACAGAAGCAGACAGAAGAGGACAGAAGCAAGACAGAAGAGGACAGAAGCAAGACAGAAGAGGACAGAAGAGGACAGAAGCAGACAGAAGAGGACAGAAGTAGAGAGAAGAGGACAGAAGCAGGACAGAAGAGGACAGAAGCAGGACAGAAGAGGACAGAAGCAAGACAGAACAGTACAGAAGCAGACAGAAGAGGACAGAAGCAAGACAGAAGAGGACAGAAGCAAGACAGAAGAGGACAGAAGTAGACAGAAGAGGATAGAAGTAGAGAGAAGAGGACAGAAGCGGAAAGAAGAGGACAGAAGCGGAAAGAAGAGGACAGAAGTAGAGAGAAGAGGACAGAAGTAAAGAGAAGAGGACAGAAGCAGGACAGAAGAGGACAGAAGCAGACAAAAGAGAACAGAAGTGGAAAGAAGAGGACAGAAGCAGGACAGAAGAGAACAGAAGCGGAAAGAAGAGGACAGAAGAGGACAGAAGCAGAAAGAAGAGGACAGAAGCAGGACAGAAGAGGACAGAAGCAAGACAGAAGAGGACAGAAGCAGACAGAAGAGGACAGAAGCAAGACAGAAGAGGACAGAAGCAAGACAGAAGAGGACAGAAGCAAGACAGAAGAGGACAGAAGCAGACAGAAGAGGACAGAAGCAAGACAGAAGAGGACAGAAGCAGACAGAAGAGGACAGAAGTAGAGAGAAGAGGACAGAAGCAGGACAGAAGAGGACAGAAGCAGACAAAAGAGAACAGAAGTGGAAAGAAGAGGACAGAAGCAGGACAGAAGAGGACAGAAGTAGAGAGGAGGACAGAAGAGCAGGGCCGTTTTAACACATTGGTGCAAAGGTTTCATAAGTGAGCCCCCCCATCACCACCCGCTATTATACCCATCTGAAAGCAGCCAAAAGCTGGAATTTTATATGGTAACATTAAATGGGTTGGCCCTATGGTTAAAGCAGCCCTGGCTACACTGTAGCAGACCCTCAGCTGTGTGAACTAATAAGTATTGGGTCTGTACAGGTTCTCAGCCATGTAAAGTCATTTCCAGTTCTCATCTTTATGAGATATTTACAACCATTTTAGTCTCTTTATTTGTTGCTTCGTTGCTTTTTCTTACTTATAACATGAGAGAATTGATCTATCACTAGCAGAAGTATCTTAAGATTATTACACACATTCTTCTTCAGGCTGAGACGTTTCATTGCTTCAAGTCACTATTATTACAGACGATGGATTTCTGCGTGCAACTTAAAGCAATAACTGGAGGGCCCTATTCATTCAAGGGCCAAATAGAACCTTAGTGCTAAATACTTTTATAGAGGTAGATCCGGAGAGAAGCGAGAGGACGGGCTCCAGGCAAGGACTGATATAAAGATAAGTTCTCACAGTGGAAAAAAAATGGCCTCCCATTCATTTCAATGGGAAGCAGACACTAACTGAAAAAAATCAGCTGCAGGAAAAAGAAAAGACACGTCCTGTCCGATCTTCAGGCCGAAGCAAATGGGTGTCTTAATAAAATTATATTCACCCTTCAACTGTGACTTGTGGTAGGTCAGTATGGCTCTCAGCCTCAAGGAGTAGGTTTCAGGCGGTACTGTTTCTCCTTGTGGAGATCTGGTAAGAGGAAGCAATGCAGCCTGGGAAAAAAATATGTAAATGAGAAGGTACAAAACTGTGTCTCTAGTGCCACCTATAGGGTACCTTGCGAGAGACAGTTTTCTTCCTTCAGGAGGACAGTCACTAGATATCAATGAGAATATCTTTAGTTAGAAACAACAAGCAGAGATATCCTACAGATATCTACCAGGTCATTGTGGCCCCGCTATTCCATCAGTGATGGTCTCCTCCATATGTCACACTGTCTTTACTGATATCTCTCTATAAGAATGTCTCTTTCTAGAGAAGCAGTCACTATCTTTCGCTCTCAATGGGGGAGTCTCTTCGCTTGTGAATGGCAGCCTGTCTCATGCTGTGTAATAATCTCGCTTTCTCTCTGAGAATTTCCTCGGTAAAATGCAGCACTTACCTCCTCGGCTCCTCTCATTGCTTCTAAAGTGATTCTCCCGATGTCATTTAACGACTTAAGTACATTACTCACCGAGGTTTTCCTGTGCGCTCCATCCACTCCACAAGCGGGGACATCTCTCCGCTCATCTACCCCTTTCAAACACACACACACTTGTCCTAATTCTTACCATATCAGCTGTAATGTGACTGGAAACCGCAGTATCAGCTACTAGTGGTATATCTACCGGGACTGTATATACTACATCCATAGCGGTATATCTACCGGGACTGTATATACTACATCCATAGCGGTATATCTACTGGGGCTGTATATACTACATCCATAGCGGTATATCTACCGGGACTGTATATACTACATCCATAGCGGTATATCTACTGGGGCTGTATATACTACATCCATAGCGGTATATCTACCGGGACTGTATATACTACATCCATAGCGGTATATCTACCGTGGCTGTATATACTACATCCATAGCGGTATATCTACTGTGGCTGTATATACTACATCCATAGCGGTATATCTACCGGGACTGTATATACTACATCCATAGTGGTGTATCTACTGGGGCTGTATATACTACATCCATAGCGGTATATCTACTGGGGCTGTATATACTACATCCATAGTGGTGTATCTACTGGGGCTGTATATACTACATCCATAGCGGTATATCTACTGGGGCTGTATATACTACATCCATAGCGGTATATCTACTGGGGCTGTATATACTACATCCATAGCGGTATATCTACTGGGGCTGTATATACTACATCCATAGCGGTATATCTACCGGGGCTGTATATACTACATCCATAGCGGTATATCTACTGGGGCTGTATATACTACATCCATAGCGGTATATCTACCGTGGCTGTATATACTACATCCATAGTGGTGTATCTACTGGGGCTGTATATACTACATCCATAGCGGTATATCTACTGGGGCTGTATATACTACATCCATAGCGGTATATCTACCGGGGCTGTATATACTACATCCATAGCGGTATATCTACTGGGGCTGTATATACTACATCCATAGCGGTATATCTACCGGGACTGTATATACTACATCCATAGCGGTATATCTACCGTGGCTGTATATACTACATCCATAGCGGTATATCTACTGTGGCTGTATATACTACATCCATAGCGGTATATCTACTGGGGCTGTATATACTACATCCATAGCGGTATATCTACTGGGGCTGTATATACTACATCCATAGTGGTGTATCTACTGGGGCTGTATATACTACATCCATAGCGGTATATCTACTGGGGCTGTATATACTACATCCATAGCGGTATATCTACTGGGGCTGTATATACTACATCCATAGCGGTATATCTACTGGGGCTGTATATACTACATCCATAGCGGTATATCTACCGGGGCTGTATATACTACATCCATAGCGGTATATCTACTGGGGCTGTATATACTACATCCATAGCGGTATATCTACCGTGGCTGTATATACTACATCCATAGTGGTGTATCTACTGGGGCTGTATATACTACATCCATAGCGGTATATCTACTGGGGCTGTATATACTACATCCATAGCGGTATATCTACTGGGGCTGTATATACTACATCCATAGCGGTATATCTACTGGGGCTGTATATACTACATCCATAGCGGTATATCTACTGGGGCTGTATATACTACATCCATAGCGGTATATCTACTGGGGCTGTATATACTACATCCATAGCGGTATATCTACTGGGGCTGTATATACTACATCCATAGCGGTATATCTACCGTGGCTGTATATACTACATCCATAGCGGTATATCTACTGGGGCTGTATATACTACATCCATAGCGGTATATCTACTGGGGCTGTATATACTACATCCATAGCGGTATATCTACCGTGGCTGTATATACTACATCCATAGCGGTATATCTACTGGGGCTGTATATACTACATCCATAGCGGTATATCTACTGGGGCTGTATATACTACATCCATAGCGGTATATCTACCAGGGCTGTATATACTACATCCATAGCGGTATATCTACCGGGGCTGTATATACTACATCCATAGCGGTATATCTACTGGGGCTGTATATACTACATCCATAGCGGTATAACTACCGGGGCTGTATATACTACATCCATAGCGGTATATCTACCAGGGCTGTATATACTACATCCATAGCGGTATATCTACCGGAGCTGTATATACTACATCCATAGCGGTATATCTACTGGGGCTGTATATACTACATCCATAGCGGTATAACTACCGGGGCTGTATATACTACATCCATAGCGGTATATCTACTGTGGCTGTATATACTACATCCATAGCGGTATATCTACCGGGGCTGTATATACTACATCCATAGCGGTATATCTACCAGGGCTGTATATACTACATCCATAGCGGTATATCTACTGGGGCTGTATATACTACATCCATAGCGGTATATCTACCGTGGCTGTATATACTACATCCATAGCGGTATATCTACTGGGGCTGTATATACTACATACATAGCGGTATATCTACCAGAGCTGTATATACTACATCCATAGTGGTATATCTACTGGGGCTGTACATACTACATCCATAGCGGTATATCTACTGGGGCTGTATATACTACATCCATAGCGGTATATCTACCGGGGCTGTATATACTACATCCATAGCGGTATATCAACTGGGGCTGTATATACTACATACATAGCGGTATATCTACCAGAGCTGTATATACTACATCCATAGCGGTATATCTACCGGGGCTGTATATACTACATCCATAGCGGTATATCTACCGTGGCTGTATATACTACATCCATAGCGGTATATCTACCGGGGCTGTATATACTACATCCATAGCGGTATATCTACCAGGGCTGTATATACTACATCCATAGCGGTATATCTACTGGGGCTGTATATACTACATCCATAGCGGTATATCTACTGGGGCTGTATATACTACATCCATAGCGGTATATCTACCGGGGCTGTATATACTACATCCATAGCGGTATATCTACCAGGGCTGTATATACTACATCCATAGCGGTATATCTACCGGGGCTGTATATACTACATCCATAGCGGTATATCTACCAGGGCTGTATAAACTACATCCATAGCGGTATATCTACCGGGGCTGTATATACTACATCCATAGCGGTATATCTACCAGGGCTGTATATACTACATCCATAGCGGTATATCTACCGGGGCTGTATATACTACATCCATAGCGGTATATCTACTGGGGCTGTATATACTACATCCATAGCGGTATAACTACCGGGGCTGTATATACTACATCCATAGCGGTATATCTACTGTGGCTGTATATACTACATCCATATCTGAAATGTAGATATGGGGGTCAGTTCAGTACAGTATCTAACACTAATCGTTGATTTACAACAATTGTTAGGTTATAAAGGTTACAGATAGAACCTAAGCTCATACCCCAAGTACATTCCATATGTACAGTGCTGGCCAAAAGTATTGGCACCCCTGCAATTCTGTCAGATAATACTCAATTTCTTCCAGAAAATGATTGCAATCACAAATGCTTTGGTAATAATATCTTCATTTAATTTGTCGTCAATGGAAAACCACAAAAAGAATTGTCAAAAAGCCAAATTGGATATAATTCCACACCAAACATAAAAAAGGGGGTGGACAAAAGTATTGGCACCCTTTGAAAAATCATGTGATGCTTCTCTAATTTGTGTAATTAACAGCACCTGTTACTTACCTGTGGCACATAACAGGTGGTGGCAATAACTAAATCACACTTGCAGCCAGTTGAAATGGATTAAAGTTGACCCAACCTCTGTCCTGTGTCCTTGTGTGTACCACATTGAGCATGGAGAAAAGAAAGAAGACCAAAGAACTGTCTGAGGACTTGAGAAGCAAAATTGTGAGGAAGCATGAGCAATCTCAAGGCTACAAGTCCATCTCCAAAGACCTGAATGTTCCTGTGTCTACCGTGCGCAGTGTCATCAAGAAGTTTAAAGCCCATGGCACTGTGGCTAACCTCCCTAGATGTGGACGGAAAAGAAAAATTGACGAGAGATTTCAACGAAAGATTGTGCGGATGGTGGCTAAAGAACCTCGACTAACATCCAAACAAGTTCTAGCTGCCCTGCAGTCCGAGGGTACAACAGTGTCAACCCGTACTATCCATCGGCATCTGAATGAAAAGGGACTCTATGGTAGGATACCCAGGAAGACCCCACTTCTGACCCAGAGACATAAAAAAGCCAGGCTGGAGTTTGCCAAAACTTACCTGAGAAAGCCAAAAACTTTTTGGAAGAATGTTCTCTGGTCAGATGAGACAAAAGTAGAGCTTTTGGGGAAAAGGCATCAACATAGAGTTTACAGGAAAAAAAAAGAGGCCTTCAAAGAAAAGAACACGGTCCCTACAGTCAAACATGGCGGAGGTTCCCTGATGTTTTATCCTACAGATATCTACCAGGTCATTGTGGCCCCGCTATTCCATCAGTGATGGTCTCCTCCATATGTCACACTGTCTTTACTGATATCTCTCTATAAGAATGTCTCTTTCTAGAGGAGCAGTCACTATCTTTCGCTCTCAATGGGGGAGTCTCTTCGCTTGTGAATGGCAGCCTGTCTCATGCTGTATAATAATCTCGCTTTCTCTCTGAGAATTTCCTCGGTAAAATGCAGCACTTACCTCCTCGGCTCCTCTCATTGCTTCTAAAGTGATTCTCCCGATGTCATTTAACGACTTAAGTACATTACTCACCGAGGTTTTCCTGTGCGCTCCATCCACTCCACAAGCGGGGACATCTCTCCGCTCATCTACCCCTTTCAAACACACACACACTTGTCCTAATTCTTACCATATCAGCTGTAATGTGACTGGAAACCGCAGTATCAGCTACTAGTGGTATATCTACCGGGACTGTATATACTACATCCATAGCGGTATATCTACCGGGACTGTATATACTACATCCATAGCGGTATATCTCCTGGGGCTGTATATACTACATCCATAGCGGTATATCTACCGGGACTGTATATACTACATCCATAGCGGTATATCTACTGGGGCTGTATATACTACATCCATAGCGGTATATCTACCGGGACTGTATATACTACATCCATAGCGGTATATCTACCGTGGCTGTATATACTACATCCATAGCGGTATATCTACTGTGGCTGTATATACTACATCCATAGCGGTATATCTACCGGGACTGTATATACTACATCCATAGTGGTGTATCTACTGGGGCTGTATATACTACATCCATAGCGGTATATCTACTGGGGCTGTATATACTACATCCATAGCGGTATATCTACTGGGGCTGTATATACTACATCCATAGCGGTATATCTACCGTGGCTGTATATACTACATCCATAGCGGTATATCTACTGGGGCTGTATATACTACATCCATAGCGGTATATCTACCGTGGCTGTATATACTACATCCATAGCGGTATATCTACTGGGGCTGTATATACTACATCCATAGCGGTATATCTACCATGGCTGTATATACTACATCCATAGCGGTATATCTACTGGGGCTGTATATACTACATCCATAGCGGTATATCTACTGGGGCTGTATATACTACATCCATAGCGGTATATCTACCGTGGCTGTATATACTACATCCATAGCGGTATATCTACTGGGGCTGTATATACTACATACATAGCGGTATATCTACCAGAGCTGTATATACTACATCCATAGCGGTATATCTACCGGGGCTGTATATACTACATCCATAGCGGTATATCTACCAGGGCTGTATATACTACATCCATAGCGGTATATCTACTGGGGCTGTATATATTACATCCATAGCGGTATATCTACTGGGGCTGTATATACTACATCCATAGCGGTATATCTACTGTGGCTGTATATACTACATCCATATCTGAAATGTAGATATGGGGGTCAGTTCAGTACAGTATCTAACACTAATCGTTGATTTACAACAATTGTTAGGTTATAAAGGTTACAGATAGAACCCAAGCTCATACCCCAAGTACATTCCATATGTACAGTGCTGGCCAAAAGTATTGGCACCCCTGCAATTCTGTCAGATAATACTCAATTTCTTCCAGAAAATGATTGCAATCACAAATGCTTTGGTAATAATATCTTCATTTAATTTGTCGTCAATGGAAAACCACAAAAAGAATTGTCAAAAAGCCAAATTGGATATAATTCCGCACCAAACATAAAAAAGGGGGTGGACAAAAGTATTGGCACCCTTTGAAAAATCATGTGATGCTTCTCTAATTTGTGTAATTAACAGCACCTGTTACTTACCTGTGGCACATAACAGGTGGTGGCAATAACTAAATCACACTTGCAGCCAGTTGAAATGGATTAAAGTTGACTCAACCTCTGTCCTGTGTCCTTGTGTGTACCACATTGAGCATGGAGAAAAGAAAGAAGACCAAAGAACTGTCTGAGGAATTGAGAAGCAAAATTGTGAGGAAGCATGAGCAATCTCAAGGCTACAAGTCCATCTCCAAAGACCTGAATGTTCCTGTGTCTACCGTGCACAGTGTCATCAAGAAGTTTAAAGCCCATGGCACTGTGGCTAACCTCCCTAGATGTGGACGGAAAAGAAAAATTGACGAGAGATTTCAACGAAAGATTGTGCGGATGGTGGCTAAAGAACCTCGTCTAACATCAAAACAAGTTCTAGCTGCCCTGCAGTCCGAGGGTACAACAGTGTCAACCCGTACTATCCGTCGGCGTCTGAATGAAAAGGGACTCTATGGTAGGATACCCAGGAAGACCCCACTTCTGACCCAGAGACATAAAAAAGCCAAAACTTACCTGAGAAAGCCAAAAACTTTTTGGAAGAATGTTCTCTGGTCAGATGAGACAAAAGTAGAGCTTTTTGGGAAAAGGCATCAACATAGAGTTTACAGGGAAAAAAAAGAGGCCTTCAAAGAAAAGAACACGGTCCCTACAGTCAAACATGGCGGAGGTTCCCTGATGTTTTGGGGTTGCTTTGCTGCCTCTGGCACTGGACTGCTTGACCGTGTGCATGGCATTATGAAGTCTGAAGACTACCAACAAATTTTGCAGCATAATGTAGGGCCCAGTGTGAGAAAGCTGGGTCTCCCTCAGAGGTCATGGGTCTTCCAGCAGGACAATGACCCAAAACACACTTCAAAAAGCACTAGAAAATGGTTTGAGAGAAAGCACTGGAGACTTCTAAAGTGGCCAGCAATGAGTCCAGACCTGAATCCCATAGAACACCTGTGGAGAGATCTCAAAATGGCAGTTTGGAGAAGGCACCCTTCACATCTCAGGGACCTAGAGAAATTTGCCAAAGAAGAATGGTTTAAAATTCCAGCAGAGCATTGTAAGAAACTCATTGATGGTTACCGGAAGCGGTTGTTCGCAGTTATTTTGTCTAAAGGTTGTGCTACCAAGTATTAGGCTGAGGGTGCCAATACTTTTGTCCGGCCCATTTTTGGAGTTTTGTGTAAAATGATCAATGATTTGACTTTTTTTTTCATTCTCTTTTGTGTTTTTTCATTGCAAACAAAATAAATGAAGATATTATTACCAAAGCATTTGTGATTGCAATCATTTTCTGGAAGAAATTGAGTATTATCTGACAGAATTGCAGGGGTGCCAATACTTTTGGCCAGCACTGTATATCGGGAATACATACATCATAGGAGAGGGCACAACTCATTGGACCTAAATGTAACGTAAATGTAATAGGACTGTACCTAAAGGTCTGTCACCTCTCCTGACGGGATCTTTTTTTTTTTCCCTAATCTGTGACAGCCACCGCCTAGCACACATACCACCACCTCCAGGTCGGCCTGGTGAAGGGCTAAGGTGTTGCCTGAAACGTTGCACCTATTCATCTATGAATTTTCCTACTGTTTGCTGATATATTCTATGCGGCTTTGATGAACTGTATCACTTTTGTAATAAATAAGCAAGCTCAGATTGACACTATCTGGAGTGCTGTCCATCCAGCTCTCGCCTATACCTACTATATTTGGAGGAGTCCGGCCAGTCCTCCTTGGAATTGTGCACCCAGCAAGTCCTGCACCTTGAGAGTGCTACCTACTGTCTTCTATTCATGGTTTGTAGGTATGACGGGACTATGAAGATATAAAGAGTAGTGTGACTATGGTCACGGAGCACATATGGAGGGAGCTGTGATGGAGGGTTATAAATAATGTACGCGGCTGTTTACAGCTCTTGTTATGTTACTTACAGACAAGTACTGAGGTCTATGATATGTAGTGCAGTAACATGTCCATTTGACAGAAGTGAAGTGTTATCTTCAGTCAGGGATTGTTCACTAATGGCTAATTTGTTGCAGATTTTTTCTTGCGACTGAACAATGGTGCCAAACATCTGCATGGGGTTACGGTCACACAAATTTCAGCAAAACAACATCTGCGGCATGTGACTATACAGTTACTGTAGGAATGTGACACGATCCTTGTTACAAAAAGGATATACATTTTCCGAAAACAGCACCACTTATGTCCATGGGCATGCCTGGTACTGCAGCTAATCCCAATTGACTGAAATGAGACTAACCTGCAATACCAGGAAGAACCCAAGGACTATTCTCTTTACCTCTTCCAAGAGTGAAACCACCAATTGAGAGACTTTCTGTAACCATCATACTAGTTGCCTATTGTGAGACTATTGCATCTTGAAGGACAAGTGACCACTAAGCCTGTTGCCTTTTGGAAGATGCTTATAACCACTATGCCTGTTGCCCATTAAAAGACTTCTGGAACCATTAAGTTTGTGACTATTGTAACCACTAAACCTTTTGCCTATTGGAAGATGCTTGTTGACACTAAACCTTTTGCCTCTTGGAAGACACTTGTAACCACTAAGTCTGTTGCCTTTTGGAAAGACGCTTGTAACCATTAAGCCTATTGCATCTTGTTAGGTGCTTGTAACCACTAAGTCTGTTGTCCCTTAAAAGACGCTTGTAACCACTAAGCCTGTTGTCTCTTGTAAGACTCTTATAATCAGTAAACCTGTTGTCTTTTTTAAGATATTTGTAATCACTAACATTAGCCTACAAATTTCCATTGAGTCCATAACTATATCAGAGCACCCTCATCAACAACAGAACCACCCACTTGGGTTGGAGGCTAAAGGTCCTATCTACTTACTGGCAATATCCCTACCCTGGTTTCTATATGGTTCACATTATTGTGATATCCAGAGTATTTTTATTGTCACTGAGGTTCATACATATGGATTATTGCAAGGATTTTTTTGTATTATTTTATGCATTATTATTTTCCTTGAATTCCTTCTTTATATAAATTTTGTATATGACGTGTACACCGTATGAATTGCTCTGTTATCTTTTGTGTTGTGTGGGTAGCCACAACTTTTTAATGGATTGGCTATATTTATTGTGTTTAATAAAGATTAGTATATTTTTGTTTGAATAATGTGTCATTTTTTTTAGGGAATACATCCAGACATGGCCATAAGTGTTGGCACCGCTGAAATTTTTCCAGAAAATGAAGTATTTCTCCCAAAAAATGATTGCAATGACACATGTTTTGTTATACATATTTTCTGGAAAAATTTCAGGGGTGCCAACACTTATGGCCATGACTGTATGTAGGTGGTTCTTGTAACCACTAAGCCTGTTGCCTCTTGTAAGACTGCTTGTAACGGCCAAGCTTGCTGCCTCGGTATGAGTAAAACTAGTGTTGGGATGGAATTAGGATTCTGTACCCATCTGTGCTACTGTGATTTCTTTGACCGGGACCCCCTACCCCTCCCTACAGCATATTCTTAATAGCGATGGTTATGTTTACTGCAGAGATATCTCATATATCTGAGAGGAGATACAGCTATAGTACCCACAACTGTGGTTATCAAGAATACGGTGAGTGAGCAGCGCAGCGCCCGGCATGTAAACAATACTGGGAGCTGCATGGTCCGGGAAACAGATGATCCAATACCCAGAACCCCCTCTGATCAGCTATTTGAAGGGACTAGAGACGGGCGAACTGATTCATTTCAAACAGTGTTTGACCAGAATATTCCAAATTGTTCAGTTTTTAACAAAACCGAATAAATGGCGATTTGTCTTGGACAGACTAAAATGGCCGCTGCCACATGTATTGCACAGTAAAAATATATGCCGGCACGCCTAAGTGAGAGCTGAGGCCCAGTCACAGGCATAACATCTACCGCAGGCGGGAACTGGCTTGAAGAGGATGCCAAAGACCGTCAGATGGTAAAATGATGCCCAGGAGAGCTGAGGCATGGTGAGTATAAGTGGTTGTTATTGTTACTCACCTCCCCTGGGCAGGATTCTATTGGAAATCCATTTACATAAATTACTTGACGTCGGGCCCCTTTCACTCGCTATCATGGGCTCTAACCATCTCCAGCTGGTCGCAGGCCCCTTACCCCTGCAGGCCCGGTTGCAATTCCACCCTTGAAACCGCAATCCTTACGTCACAGGTATGGACTGACCCCTTTACATGCTGACAGAGGTTCATACCTTGTCCTGTCTTTTATTCCTTGTACTATGATTCTAGGATTTGACTCCTGAATGATCCTGATCTGCTTGTACCTGGTACCTATTGCTCTGCTCCTGGCTCTGACCCTTGGCTCTGTTCCTCTCTTCCTGTGTCATCCATCCATATGTTTGAACTGAGGCCATCTGTTAGGTTTATAGGTCCTAATAGGAGCGAGGACTATGCTAAAGGGAGTCTGTCATCAGAACCCAACATATCAACCCAGCCCTGCAGATATATAGGTTATTAGGGTATTGCCATTGCTCCAAAGAGTTAAGTGGCAACACCCTCATTGCTCCAAAGAGCTCATTTGCATATTATCAATTATTCAGATGACACTAACCTATCTATCTGCGGGGCTGGACACATATGTCAGGCTCTGGCCACAGACTCCCTTTGACCTATATAACATAAAAGATCAGTCAACAGCAGTTTGCTTGCAGTTTCCGGGACATAGAAGCTTTGTTATACACTATATACAATGGTAATGAAGATATTGATTATATACTATATATTGCACAGAATAATGTAAGGTGGATCTTTACTATAGGAATTCTTCCATATCTCTATAAGGATTGCCTGTGTGTGCCCCGGTCATTGGATGGTAAGCTCTGGGGGACACACCTGCCCCGTATCCATGCTTTATTCCTAATGCTTTTATAAATGTTCTCGGCTCACCTCTCCCAGCGCCGTACATTACTGCTAAGTGCTCCATGCCCCACATAAGAAAAGAGCAATAAAGCCTTACACATAGGGCGCCCATTCATCCGAGGTGGCTAAAAGCACGAGCGCAATAAAAACATGTGTCAGAAGTAATCGCTGTACAGGAACATATTACACTAGTTTTTCCCCCAAAATGTGAAAATATACATAGGCCTTAATTCAATTTTTGTGATTAATATTATTTCTGATCATAAAAGATTTCTTTATGTGAAAATCACAGGGAATAGACGTGGGGATAGGGATGATTGGTTATCATAATTAGAGATGAGCGAATTTTTCAAAAATTCGATTCGGCAGCTTTGCCGAATTTTCCGATTTGATTCGATTAGATCCAAATGAATTTGCAGCGAATCGCGTTAAAAAAACAGCTATTTGCTGGCTACAGAGAGCCTGCATACTGGTGTAGAACAATGTGCCTTGCACTGGTTTTTAGTGATTTCCCACTAGGGGACCTGAACCAGCGATGCATTGATCGCTGGTTCAGCACTATAGACTGCAATACATGTGTATTGCAGTCTATAGAGGAAGTCAGTCTATGCAGACGCATCGGCTGACTTCCTCACTTCTGGGCAGGATCAACCAGGTACAGGGGGCTACTAGCAGCCCAGGGTCACTGGCCAGACCCTGGGCGGCAGAAAATGCATATTGGCACCCCCTGATCTCACCGCAGGTGGTGCTGAGGGGGACATGTAGCATGGCGGAACCCCTTGGATGCCGCGGTCATGTTTGACCAAGTCATCCAAGGGGTTAAAACCCGCGATTGGAGCTGTGCTCTGACCGGGGGTTATGGAGCAGAGTGTTAGCTGCCAGTTACAACTAACACCCGCTCCCGATGCCATGGGCAGTCGCGAAGGGGTTAAAGGGCTGTGACATCACAGGGCTGGCTGGCTGCTGATTGGCTGTACGCCTGGCATTGTGGATGATCCCTCGTTCCTTGCCCCATGTCCTAACATGCAGCAGCCATTTTATGAAAAAATGTGATTCGTTACCACAAAGCGTGAGGAAATCCGGATTAGATGTGAATCGAATATTTCCTGAAATTCGAATCGAATTCCACTTCATCAGCTTCAATTCGCTCATCTCTAATCATAATGTATCATCTACTCTGCAGTATATGGACATAATTAGGGCTCTAAAGGGGGCGTTGGCTTACCTATGTGATCACTGTGGCCCAATCACAGGCCTCGGCAGTGACACCGGGTACATGATGTCACCAGATGCTGTGAGGTGGCCCAAAAAGATGATGAGAGATGGTGAGTGTGGCTAGGTTCACACTAGCACTCGGTCTGTTGGGGGATTCCGTCCACCATTCCACTTGAAAAATGTGGAGAGAAAAGTCCTGCAAGCAGGACTTTTCTCTCCGTATTTTTGGGCGGAAACCCAGCAGACCCCATTATAGTCTATGGGGTCTGTGAGTTTCCGCGGGTAACCGCCTTTTAAGCAGATTGGGTTTCTGTTTTTCAAGTTCCCAAGCGGACCCGAAGAATGGAAATCCGAACGCTAATGTGAACCTAGTGTATGAATGTTTGTATTAAGGTCCGATCACAAGAAATCACAAGAATAGGGACCAGTAAATTCCCCCGAGTGTCCTGTATGAATGATGTAGGACAGTCAGGAAGGCAATCTTCAGCAGCCCCATAGAAGTGAATGGAACTCCGTTCCTCTGTTATTCCTCCTGAATATTTGTAAATAAATGAACAATTGGGTATTACCATTTCCCTTGTCCCTGTAGCGTCAGCACTGACTAGACAATGTTAGACTTTTAAGAGGCACACTGGAAACACCCAGCTGTCAATTTATTGATGTAAATTTCCCAGAGGAGTCACAGAGGAACGCTACAACACTGACTTCTAAGAAAAGATTGCCAATAATAGTTATAATATGGGGGAATACAAATATTTAGTTAATAATAGACATGTCAGGAGGGATGACAGATTTACAAAGAGACTGAATGGTCTATAACCCTGCATCACTTTGTATCATTACATCCCCCTACCCTTTATCAGTGGTGCAAATGTTGGCTGGTATTTGTAGTTTTAGCATTAATATTTGGCAACTAGGGTCAGAAGGGTTTTTGTGAGTAACCTGGAGATATGTTCTTTCCCTTTAAGGGGGTATCTCTTTCCATATGCCCTATTTGGATATCAACAAGAGTGAAAAGCACTGACAAAGAGAGGCCTCCATTTTATCATACCTAGGCCACCCATGTATTACATGGTCAGGCATCCAATTTATGGTCAGCATGTAATACTAAATTTCTCCCATAGAGGTCACTGCAGGGAAAATGTATGACAGGCTCCAGGAATGCAAAGACATCCGGGACCTCCACAAATCAGCTGGTTGCTGAGGTCTCAGTGTTCAGGTCAGTGCTGCAGCCTCTTCAATGAATAACAAGCACAGCGCTATACATTGTATAGTGACTGCGCTTGGTATTGCAGCTCAGCCTCATTCACTTGAATGGGACTGAGCTGCTGCTGTACCATGTGAGCGCTGAAAGTAATGTCATTGGCACAGGAAAGAGGCCACGTGAATGCTGCGGCCTCTTCAAATAGCTGATCTGTGAGGGTCCTGGGTTTCGGACCCCCACCATATAGTGCTGTACTGTACATGTAGCTGGGTTGGTACCCCTGTAACCAGCGCTCCCCAGGCTGCCACTCTCCTTTAACAACATACTCTGATCTATTACCATATAAATAAGAAAGTCCATTTCTCCATCTTCTGCCGCCTACTCTATGGTTTATACTCTGTCACCGGGATTATATATTCATAAGATAATAAACCCGTATGTTTAATTCACATGTGTGACATTTTTATATGGTGGATTCATGTTTGTTGTAAAGCCCAATGTTAGCTTTACAGGTGCAAAAGAGATTGATTTTTTTTTTAAGCAATAAAATCTTATGGCTATTGACGGCTTCATTAAAAAGTTTCCGGTCTTGCAACAGAGGCCGCGTGTCTACTGAGTGAGTCTGTACAGGCGCCTGAACCTGTATAGGAATATGCAGCATAATACTGAGGCCCAGCAGGACACCCTGGAAGAATAGAATTTCGGCGCTTGGTGAAATGTATAAAATGGTCAAATACCCCATAGAGATTTAGGTTCATCATGCCTGTGAAGGTGAGGGTGAAGATCTCAAACAACTAGGATATTGATGATCATCAACATCAGATCAATGGGGGTCCAACTTCCGACACCCTCACGATCAGGTTTTTTTTAAGAGAGTGGATGAGCACTGTGGCCTCTTCATTGTTTACCGAGCACAGTGCTGGACATTGTATAGTGACTTAGCTTGGCATTGCATCTTAGCCCCATTCATTTGATTGGGGCCAAGCTGCAACAGGCCATGTGATATATAAAAGTGACATCACTGGCTTTTAAAGTGGAAGCAGTTCCCAGAAAATCCCTTTAATTGTCACAGATTTAGCACTTGTGCTTTTCTTTTGGTCCCCTTCAGCCATATTGAGTTTCTTGCTCCCACCCTCCCTTATCTTTTGACTTAAAGGGGTATCCTCATCTAAAAGATCCTATCTATACTGCTAGTTTATGTAAATTCAAGAGTTTTCCTAAATACATTGATTTAGCAATGCTGCTTTGTTTGCCTGCTATGTGAAATTATTCCTTCCATTGTTTAACATCATTTCCATGGAGCTGGACCTGTCTGATAAGACAGGATGGGTATTGTGAGTCACTGCTCTCTGGGAAGGGGGGGGCTGAGTGTTCTCACTGTTATCTACAGCTCTGTTGGCTGGACAAAAAGTTCAGCTAATTGCAGTTTGCTGATAAAGGCTCCTGGAGCCATGTCTCTTATCTCTCTATGTAAATACAAAGGTAACACTGACTCCATTCTCTAGAAGCTTGGTAAGTGTTCTAAACAAACCTGTGTAATGTAATATACATTTACTGTGCTTATTATTTGATCTGCATTTATATTAGATTTCTATTAATCATAATAATTAATATCTTATGGTAAAGGCAAAGTCTAGATTGTGATACTTCATCTTGCCCTGTTCATTAAACAGTCAAATGCGCCACCCACCAGCTTGTGGAAAAATACAGGAAGTGAAAAATACAGGCAAAGCTGCTGAGACAGGGAGATGAGAAAAGCCCTTTAACATCTTGACAACTCTACCAGAATCTCCAGGAGGCTCCTGAATAAAAGAGGTGACTTCTCAGATGAGCAGGAAAATCTCTGTTTTCCTGAGATTTGTGCCAGGGGATGACTATTTTAAAAAATAATAATGAATTAAAAAAAAAAAAAAAGAAAAGATTTTGCAATACTCTGCAACAATATTTTAATCCAATATGTGGTCATCCACTGGTTGTGATGTGAATTCCATAGACCCTAACGAATGAGGATCCTTCGATAGGACCAGGCTCTAGCACAATAGTGGTCCAGCAGAAGACATCCAAATTTGAAGGGTACTACTGTATAGTTTATTTAGTGGGTGTTGAAGGGTGGGCCCCAGAATCATTTTATCTAGTGGACTCAAGGGACTTCATTCTGACACTAAGTGGCCATGTCAGGTTACAGCAGCTGTTGCTGGGCTGTAGTAATGAGGATTGGCCACTAGACAGTGGATGGAGTTGTTCTGCTTCTGGCTATGTACAGTATGTCGTTCTTGTTCCACGAGTGCTAATCTCAGCTAATCGGTGGTGCCAGTTCTCATATCCAAGGGGAGTAAAAATTACAAACAGTTGTACTCACCTTGCCTCACCTGTTGTGGTCGTCCAACAGTGTCCCGATGGTGGCGGCTTCACTCTGCACCCCTTTGATTGAACCTCAGCGGTCACGTGGCGTGCACCAACTTCATGCTGTTGGGTTAAAGCATCATTATGTCAACACGATCCACGCGTGATGCATATGACATCAGCCAGAGGAGAACACTGTGTGACCAACGGATGCCCAGGAGAGGTGAGTACAACTGTATGCTATTTATACTCCCCTCCCATGGACCTCCACTTATTATAGTGTAAGGTCTAAAGAGACCGCAGAGTATAATAATTGCACCACTGTCATGATTCTGTAGGGCCCCAGCCATCTCCAGCTGGCCGTGGGCCCCCTACCTCTCTGTGCCCGGTCGCATTTGCACCTCCTGAGACTGCAATTGTTACGCCCCTGAGAGCTGCCTTCCCCACACTAACCCGGACTTGAGAATACTCTGATCCCCTTGTCATGTCCACGCCCCAGCCCTGAGATTTTGTTAGAACCTGTTCACATTTTGTTATTGCACTACATACCACGTAAGCTTTCCATGAATTGAACACATGCACATACAGGTTTTTTTTTTTTTTTTACAACACATATGAAGTGGGGTCAGAATTGTTATTATGGAGTTTGGTAGAGAGGAAATTGTGACAAAAGGAAGAGTATGGCTAAAATAATAAGAAATCCCTGGTTACACTCCATCTGCCTCTTAGACGGTTGCCTCTTGCTCTCAATATCTCCGACCAAGCCGAGGCTGCAGCACTGAGATGTGTTCCCCCGGAGTGGCCTTTCTCCACATCACTGGATGTTATAAATCACTGTAGAATGATCTGCAGTAGTCAAGGCGAGAAATAATTAGGGTCAGAATTAGCAAACAGTGCTCGCCTTGTGAAATCTATGTGTGCTCACTGAATGGTCACCTGGCCAAGTTGCTGATAGCGCAGTCTTTGCTATTCCAGATGGTTAACTCAGAGGCCTTCGGGTAACAAGTGTACAAGTGCTGAGACAAGATGGAGGATCCTCAAGCATTGTGTTTGTGAATAAAATCTGTGCTTGCTCCGCACATTCAAGGCACAGACTACTACATGCTGGTTTTTGCTTCTTTACCCGGGTCCTGTCCATCTCTGATGACTGGCACAGCATCTGCCATTCACCTATCACTGTCCTCTTAGACCACTTAGTAGAGCAACCCAGTGCAGGGAGGATGGGAACACACTGGTCACAGTTAAATTCACAATGACTGTAGTCTGCTCCACTAGACCTCTTCTACTTAGCTGGTACAACTGAGATGAGGAGGCCTGCAGCATGGATGACACTGGTAGTATTTTCCTTTGGGGCAACCTTTGAAGTCAATCTCTTTGATGGTAGTTGGGGTGCCCCTGATGGTGATGCAGGATTGAGGACTAAGCAGACAATTGTAAATGCGGCAAAAAAAATTACAATTTTACTGAAATAAGGCAGAGGAAAAATATCTTTTAGAGAACGAAGGCACAAACTTGGATACCACAGAGGTGGAGTTGAGGCTTCTGGATGGTTCTCTCAGGGATCAGTCAGTGTCTCTCTAGCTCTAGCCATCTCCTTTAAAAAGTGTTCTTTTTCTTTTCTGTGGAGTTCAGGATCTTAAAGGTTGTTAGTCCTGGCCTGAGGCTTATAGTTCCTATACATAGCTATGAGGTCCAGCCACAAATTCCTCACACAGTCTCTTCTACACTCTGCATCCAAAAAGTGAGCAGAGCGAAAAATGGCTCATCTCTGTTTGACTGTAATATTGACACTAGCCCTGACTTGTAACAGGCAGGCTAACCAGGTCATTCCAGCACTTACCTCCATAGCTAGGGAGGAAGGGAACTGACTGTCTCCTCCTATGGAGAAAGAAGACTGACCATCTTCTACCCCTAAATAGTTGTCTAGAGGCATCCTTGAGTCATTGGTGGAACAGCAGGAAGACCAAGCACAGGATACAGCAGGGTCAGGCCAATTCAGACCAAAATTGAAAGTCATCAGGTAGAACATCAGGGAATGCTAGACTATAGGACTGTAATAACTATAAGTCAGTGGTCATAGAAAAATGGTGAAGGACACCAATACAGCATCCCTATTCCAGAAGACACTTAGGAACCCAATGTTGGACAAATATGTCCCCATTCTATTTGCTTTGAAGACCCATCACAGTATCAAGTGAGGTCATATTGTCAATGGTGGTTCATTAATTTTCTATATAAATGTAATTGAAATTAAGGAAGAAAAGCTGATCAGGCCTGATGGTGGAAATAAAAAAAAACTTGTAGTCATCTAGGTAGGCTTGATATAAAATGGATTAATTGGCACAGAAAACAGTTCTCACTTATCAGTGTTGGACTGGCCTACCAGAGTAGCCTCTAAACTAACAATGGACCAACAGAAAACACCCAAATTTGAAGGGTACTGTGGTCTATTTCCTAGGGGTTATGGGAGTCCAGGCCCTAGAATCATTTTATCTTGTGGACCTAAGGAATTCCGGGCACTTATCCATTGGACAGATAATAAATGCCAGATTAGTGAAGGTCCTATCACTGGGGCCTTGACTATCGATAGATTCCACCGAGGTGCATGCCACTGGCAAGAAGGAGTTTGAGTGGAGTAGCAGTTGTGCATGCTGCCGTTCCATTCAAAGACTACGGGACTGACTAAAAATAGACAAAAACTGTGTTTTATCCCAGAATACTTTTTTTTATGGTCATTCAATCCCAGCAGGGGATTAGGTTACCACCACTGGAAGACATTACGGAAGAGAATCAAATTTCCATCAGAAATTCAGATACTTCAAAGACCACCATGTTATATAGTCACATTGAGCTATTTTTGGGTGGCCAGTCCAGTAGTAACTTTTTTATATGGAGTCAATCTAAGGTATGCCTCAATAAACATCCTAAATTATAAGCCCCCACCCCCAACTGAACTTCATTAACAATAACACTTTCCCCGGTGAATGTATGGAGAAAAATTAGAGTTCAATCGTAATATTATCCTATGCTTCAAAGGTCTAGTATAGGGCAGGAGAAACTCAACATTTTCAGCAAATAACAGTCCCCAAAGATCATAGCAGGTTGATATGCCCAGCGCTTCAGTTCTGCTTGTATTTTCTTAAAAAGAGGGGAGTAATCCAGTGCGTAAATGGATTCCTGGTCCAATGGTCAATGGTTAATTCAACCTTTATCCTAAGGTATGTATTACTGGCAGAGAAGGATCCTGGAAAAGAGAGGACAACAGTAACCCATTTCACACATAGCACAAATATTACTCTTAACTATGGTATAGCTTCCAAAAGGCTCAATGGCACTTAATGCTAGACCCAAATCTGCATAAATAACAAAAAGGTGACCCTACCAATGATTTTGTGTCCCCTCATAGCTAGAGCCAGTGTTGGCGATGGAAGGGAGATGACAACAACCTAGTATATATAATGTAATGCAGCTCCAAGGACTTTATTTTAAGCTCCATGCATGTTAGGATACGACCTTATTTTCAACACAACAGAAATCATCTCGTAATTTCCAGCCAGATACGCCATCCTTCCCTGTATTATATGGGAGCCGCACAGTGTTTCCATTAAGTGAATTGCTTTCCTAAGCTATCGGAATAATCCTTTATGTTTTTTTTTATCTTTGTGTTTTTACTGTGAATGTGTAATTGAATGCAGGCCGCACAATAAATTATTGCAGAAGCAGTCAAAATTAATTTGCTGTGGGAATTAGGAATTGTCTTTTCGAGAAGCCATATTAAAAATGAATTAACAAAAAGAATATTATGGCAACATTTTATCTAATCTGCATGGATTTAAGTTATTGGCAACCTGTTACCTTTACGTATAGAGCGTAACGTGTAACTAAAGAAAACCTCTGGCAAAGAGACAATGGGGGGATTTATTAGGACTGGAGTCTCCTTCATCAGTCTTAATTCCCTCGCTGGTGCAAGATGTTCCAGAATTATTAAGAGGCTCCGGCCTCTTAATAATTCTGGCGTATCTCGGGAGGTTCCATGCGCCAGGGACTGGCATAGACTCCAGGTATAACTACCAGTTGTCTGGAATGCGTTATAGTAAATATGACGAGCCATAAAATGGACAAAAATATTTTGGTGTGAACAACCATGACCAATATTATGCGCCACCATGATAAATTTCTCCTAATGTTTCTCAGGCTGGTTCTCTGGCTGTTCAATGCTCTGTAAAACCCCCTCCCAAAAATGCACTTACCTTATGCTACCAGCTCTGGAGTTGTGGTCCTCCAGCCATATTGTAGTGCAAAGTAGGACACTGATAGTACAGGCTACCAGATCTTTAATACGGAAAGTGACCACTTTGGTCTCCACAAGAGCTTTGAGATACGAGATGTTCAACAGTGGAGGACCACTCCACCATTCGAACACTGAACTAAAAACTTCATACAATGATTATTCATTACTGAGTTTAGAGGACCTCTTAAAGACCTTAAGTATGGTGCCAAAAAGTCAAGGTCAAGGGTAAAAAAGGTAAGATAGATTTCCCTGTTGAATATTTAGGACAGCTCAAGATCATAAGTCCCGGTAAGTAGGTTTGCTGGGGTAGGGTAGAAACTGTTCAGCTGGTGGTGCAGGTTATTTGATGGTTGTAGGTTTTCCTGAAGAGGTGCGTCTTGAAGATTGTAATTGTGGGGGTCCAGTATTCTGTATCATGATGGCTCAGTATAGGAAATGTGCGAGAGAAGTCTTGGAGGCAGTTGTGTGAAGAACAGATATGAACAGACCAAAGATGATGGATCAGAGATTACGTGTGGAGAGGTAACTAATGTTTAATACACTCAGACGATGGACTTAATGGACAATTTATTATGACCACTTGAACATTAAAGAATTGAACAACTACCAGAGTATTTAACACAGAATGGGTTAACAACATGATCTCAGAAACAAAACTGCTGCTCTTGTGAATTGTGCCAGAGCAGATGTTAAAGTTTTCAGAGGGTGGCGCTTGGAATGAGGACAATGCCTGTGGGTACAGGTGAATATTGGAGGCCATAGCTAAAGAGGAGGGATGCTAAGGTGACTATTCACATGGTAACGTTAGCCAAACCCAATGATCTTGATCATGTCTTCAACGTTCAGTGCATTGCAAGTATTGTCCATGTTGATATTTCGCAATCTTAAAACTTTGTCCTCAGGGAAGATGAGTTCAGAACACATGACCGGACCAAACATGTATAAGTATGGGGGAATTGGGAGGAACTACTGTGTGACAAAGACTTGATTGAATGCACAAACTGAGGGGCCCCAGTGCAAACTCTATAACAGGGGCCCCCACTTAGCATGTTCCTTTTATAATAGTGGTGACTTTTTCTGTTGCAGAGAAGTTTTGGGGTCTTCTTAGGCCTTAGGACCCAGATGTTCTGGCTACCTTTGCATAGTGATAGCCCGGGCCTCCTGGGCTATCCTATAAGCATGCTGCTTAGGTAATAACTCCGGTTAGAGTTCTTCATCTTGAAATGTTGTGTGACTTTGCCTCATAGGAAATCAATTAGGCCGCTGTGAAGTCTTAGACTAACGAGTTCAAATTACCAAAAAAGGATTTATGTATATTATTTATAAGGAACGGCTTTTTAAAGGACCTCAAGACAAAACGTCTAGATTTTAGAATACATGAAGGGTACATGGGAGGAGGGATCCAGTACATTACAATGTATCGGGGGAAACACTACGGCGGTTTATTGCAGAACATGAGCATAAAGCTTTCTGCATATATTAAAGCACTTGAGATGAAGGGCTTGTTGTGCATTCAAATGAAAATGTAATGTCAAAGCGTACAGAATACATCCAGGGCTGTTTAATGCTAGCGGAAAGTCAACCCGCATGTTAGAAAATCGTAGAGAAAAGCTTAAATATCAGTTCTTCCAGTTCTTATAATACATTCTACAATATTCTATACAATACTATCCTATGCAGTGCCCTGAACAGCTATACACTGCTGCTAAGTAACAGTGGTTGTGGCCAAAGGGTGACAACTAGAAACACTTCATTCCGAGCCGGATTTGACTGGAATATTCCAAATTGTTCAGTTGTTAACGAAACCGAACAATTGGGGATTTGTCTCGGACAAATTATTTGGCCACTGCGACATACATTGTGATAACTTATTATACTATGGGGTTTATTCATAGGTAGAGGCTCAAGGGAGGTAAAAAAAATAAAAAAACATTTATATTCACCTTCACTCCCATCTTTTGGGCCTCTTCATGGCGTCCGGCAGTCTCCTGGTGACGTCATGCGCCCAGGGTCACCACTGAGGCCTGTGATTGGACCACAGAGATCACATGGGCATGCCAAGTGTCATGACGTCATGCCATTCATCATGCCCATGTGTCCGCTAAGGCCGATTACATGCCTCAGCAGTAACCCCAGGCACATGACGTCACTGAGGAAACCACAATGAGACCCAAAAGAGGTGAGAGAAGGTGAGTATAATGTTTTCTATATTTTTACACTTCCCCTGGGCCTTCCTAAATTATATTTTGGGGTCTGGGGCCTTCCAGTTCTATCCAAACTTGTTCAACCCGAAACAATTAGGAACCCGAGCCACCTGAACCCAAAACTAAATTAATCTTAGGAGGTTCACCCATCTCTAGTGACAACAATAAATCTGCATGTTCTTGTGGACATCTCCAGTTGTCACTCTCATTTAGTAGAAGTGCTGGTAAAGTATATTCCTAGGTGTCAATAGTACTTCTATTTCTTGCAGCCAAAGAGCAGAAAGCGGCAACTAGGACCCAGTGCTCGATTATCAATTCCTGTCCACAAAAAGATACCCTTCATATGGCCCAGAGTTTCTGCAAGGTGTGGAAAAAGAGGTTTTATGCTGCAATATGCCAATGCATTTTATAAAGTCAATGGGGTAGAGAGTCAACCACTAAAGTCAAGCTCTCCATGCCCCCAAATGGCCCTTGTAGGTTGACTGACATCCCTGAGAACAGGGACCTACATACACAGCTTTTCTGAAATCCTGTGCATGTCATAGCACAGATGGAATGTGACAGAAATAGCTGGTAGATAAAAAGGATTTCACAGAACAGGGACAATAAACATAGTGATATCACAGGAAATAGCTAAGGAGTGACCACAGTGATGTCACTGAACAGAGATATAAACACAGTGATGTCACAGAAAATGGATAAGGACTACAGTAATGTCACAAAACAGGGATAATAAACTTAGATATGTCATGGAAATTGGGAAAGGGCTTCAACGATTTCACAGAACAGGAATAACAAACTTAGTCATGTCACAGTATAAGGATAACAAATTTAGTGATGTCACAGAAACTGGCTAAGGACCATAGTGATGTCCCAGAACAGAGATAATAAACTTAGTGATAGCACAGATCAGGGATAATAAACATAGTGATGTCACAAAAATAGCTAAGGAGTGACCATAGTGATATCACAGAATAAGGAAAACCATTTTCTGTCAGATCACTAAGCTTTCTCTATTCTGTGATATCACTATGGTCACTCCTTAGCTATTTTTGTGACATCACTATGTTTAATATCCCTGATCTGTGCTATCACTAAGTTTATTATATCTGTTCTGTGACATCACTGTGGTCTTTAGCCATTCACTAAGCTTATTATCTCTGTTCTCTGACATCAACTGTGGTGGTTTATCATTTCCTAAGTTTTTTATCCCTGTTCTGTGACATCACTAAGTTTGTTATTCCTCTTCTGTGACATTACTGTGGTCTTTGGCCATTTTCTGTGACATCACTAAGTTTGTTATCCCTATATAGTGACATCTCCAAGTTTCATATTCCTATTCTGTGAATCTTGTGTTGTGACATCACTAAGTCTATTTCCTCTGTTCTGTAACATGTGGTCCTTAACCATTTTCTGTCAGATCACTAAGGTAAGGACCACATGTTACAGAACAGAAGAAATAGACTTAGTGATGTGACAACACAAGATTCACAGAATAGGAATATGAAACTTAGTGATGTCACAGAACAGGGATAACAAACTAATGATGTCACAGAAATGGCTAAAGACCACAGTGATTTCACAGAAGAGGAATAGCAAACTTAGTGATGTCACAGAACAGGGATAACAAACTAATGATGTCACAGAAATGGCTAAAGACCACAGTGATTTCACAGAAGAGGAATAGCAAACTTAGTGATGTCACAGAACAGGGATAACAAACTTAGGAAATGGTAAACCACCACAGTGATGTCACAGAACAGGAATAACAAACTTAGTGATGTCACAGGAAAGGGTAAACCACCACAGTGATGTCAGAAGACAGAGATAATAAGCTTAGTGATGTCACAATTGATATCCAAGAACCACTGTGATGAAACATAAAAGGTAGAACGTGAAAAAACAGTGATAAGAAACTTTGTGATGTCACAGCCAACAGATAAGAACCACACCGATGTCACAGCACAGGAATAATAGGCAGACCATCACTGTATCTTTCCTGAAGGTAATTCTTGCTAATGTGAATGGCCTTAGGGACATTCTTCTCATACTGATCCACCAATAAGCACAGCTATGGAACTGATGTAACTATTAAGAGCGATGAATTCCAGATGAAAGCTGTACATGGTAAGCAGTAAGATGTTTTACTGAGCAGGAATGTGTGTGGGTGTTCCCTTCACTATTCCGTGATATTTACCTTCCTGAAGTCATTTGCTTTTTTATGACAATGTTTATATGGATGTTCTCCTTATACTAATCAACAAAATAAGTCAATATTCACTCAGAAGCTGCAGGGTTTTGGAGCACACATCCTCTGCAGGACCCTATAGATATGCATTAGCATCAGGAATACTACAGCAGTGCGGCATCAAGTTTCCACTGAGAGTGAATGACTACAGTAGTGGACATAGTCTCGTAGTTTCTGACATATTCACTGAATGCTATCTGAACCTAATATCCCAACACTGAAAGACAACACTGCTAAATATTGGTACAGTCTTCTGATTTGCTTTATTAGGCTGGGTCGTACAGATGTAGCAAAGTTTAACTTGACACTGGGGGGCACCAACAATCCATTTTGCCCCTAAAAAGAGTACTAAATTTCTCTCTGGCCACTAAGCCTACTAATACATGGAAACTTCTGTAGTGGTTATCTTTGCAGCAATCATCATATTTACATCACAGACAAGACAGAAAGGTTTACACTAAAAGATAACACCCATAGTGACTCATCATTGCATCCATTACTGATAATAGATGATATCACAGTTTATCTACTCCCACTCCCTGCACAGAACATGTCTAGAAAATTCTCCCACAGACCACAATGAATCGATGTCAGACTATTGCTGCCTATGCCCATGACTATGATGTAAAGCAGATCACTAAATGCTGTTAATAGAGCAAAAGGAGAAGCTCAGACAAGATGGCCGCCCCCATAATCATGTACAGGAAATATAATTATCAAATTAATCAATAATCAGAAAATAAAACCAGATTAGAAAATGTGATCAATTTCAATATTTGGTTTTAATAAATAAATTAAAAAAACAGGGACACATTGATTTTAAACATGCCTCCATTATCAAGGTAGGGACCCTCACCCAATCCTGGGATTTGATTTACAGATGAGGGTCTCAGGGATGAGAATCTCAGAGCTTAGAACCCTACTGATCATTAAGTGATGGCATATCCTAGCAATGCACCATCATGTGTTTTCAAAACTATTTGCAAAGTTCACCGAGAAAATTAATTAACCAAACTTGTGCTATTATTATACTCTGGGGTCTTCTCAGGCCAAAAAGTTTAATAATCGAAGCTCAGGAAGGGTGCATAAAATTTTTAGAAACACTTATTCTCAGTCTTCCTGGCCTCTGCCATGACGTCAGGTTTTCTTACCCGGGCACCCTTGGTGTGTTCCTTGGTAGAGCCAATGACATCAGGGAACCTAAATCCCAAATTTTTAGAAAATTTGTACAAAACCTAATTTGTTACGACCCAGTTTGCTCATCTCTAACTTCAAGGTATGTCAGGACATGACTAAGGTACAACCCCAAATAACACTGCCATAAGATGCCTACATGTTATAGTGTCATACAGTGCTTTTGTGCTTAAATAATACCACCGCCAACTCTACAGGGTAAATTCAAAGAATACATATACACAAAAGTTTAAGAGCAGGGGGTAAAAAGGTTATTCTAGTCCCAAGATGGCGGAACCCCTGGGGCAATTGCCTCTTTTGCCCATGCTATAATCCAGCTCTGAACAGAAGAGGACAGCAAAGGAGAAATCATGTTCCCAGCATCTTCCCCATCAGTCCTGACACTGAGCAGAACAAACCGTCACTGTTCTCCACAATTTATTCCCACTACAGATTCGCTGACAACTTCATTTCCTTCTCATTATCGGATCTGGGTTTTTTTTTTTTTTGCCTATGGAAAAAAAAGAGTATTTTGACACGTCAATAAAATACACATTGTATTTTTTATTGACGGAATTGAGGAAATCAGAGTAAAATGGAACGTAATGAAAATGTGTAAAATTCTCATTAAATTTTACAAAGAACAATAGAAGATAATTTACTGATAACCGCCACGTTTCGCCATGAAATTCCTGGAAAAAAAAAATATGAGAATGATAAATGTGATTTGTCCATAAATGGTTAAACTAGTGGTCCCGGGAGGGCATAGCTGTCTCTTATTTGTTAGTGGTAAAGGGCAAAATACAAAAGCATTAAGTGTAGGGTGGTATCTTACAGTACAATGGGACTAAAACCTAGAGGGTAGAGGGACAGTGATAACTATAGGTGATAAAAGAGAGCATTACTTTTTGCATTTTTTCAGGGGTGGGACATCACTACATTATCTCTGCGCTGTGACATCATGTGTTCATTATGTTTGGATGGTGATGTCATTAAGTGTTGTTTTCCTGTGCTGTGACATCACAGTATATATGGTGACTGTTTTGTGTACACACACAGGTGCTATGATATGATATAGTCATGATGTCATTATGTACAGTATATAATCCCTGTATTGTCACTGTTTTTATAATTTCTCCCTTTGTTGTAACTTTGATATCATGATGTCCATTATCCCACTATTATAATATTGCTGTGTGCATTATTCCACTGTTATGATACTACTGGGTGTATTATCCCATATTATCCCACTATTATTGCGTGTATTATTCCTCTGTTATAATAAAATAATAATAATACATTTTATTTATATAGCGCCAACATATTCCGCAGCACTGTACAATTTGTAGGGTTCAAGTACTGACAAAAAGATACATTACAAAGAAATAGTCAATTCACACACTGGGACTGAGGGCCCTGCTCGCAAGAGTTTACAATCTATGATGTAGAGGGGGTGACACAAGAGGTAACATTGCTTATACAATGGTCAGACAATTCTGTAATAGAGGTTACTGTCATTACACATATATAAAGCTGTAGGAGCCGTCACCAGTCGTGTCCTGTAACGTGCAGATGGTGCCTGGACATATAAAGTTAGTCTGATACGGCATCATATCCTGTGAGGTAATGTGGGAGCGTGAACAGAGGAGGGTACGTTTAAGGGATTCTAACTACGGAAGGGTTTACATTAGGAGTTGTGATAGGTCTGTCTGATAAGATATGTCTTTAGTTTACGCTTGAAGCTGTGGAAATTGGGGCTTAATCTGATAGTCCGGGATAGAGCATTCCAGAGAAGTGTTATGAAACTACTGTGTGCATTATTCCTTTATTATGACATCACTGTGTGCATTATCCCACTATTATGATACCACTGTGTGCATTATCTATTATGACATCATCGTGTGCATAAACCTGCTATTATATAACTGTTTGCTTTATTCCATTATTATGATATCACTGTGTGTATTAATCTGCTGTTATATTACTTTATGCATTATACCACTACAGTACTATGATATCAATGTTTGCATTATCCCACTTGTGTGACAGCATTGTGTGCATTATCCCACTATTGTGACAGCACTGTGTGCATTATCCCACTATTGTGACATCAGTGTGTATTATCCCACTATTGTGACAGCACTCTGTGCATTATCCCACTATTGTGACATCACTGTGTGCATTATCTTTTTACATCTTTTTACAGAAAAGCCATCATCTGTGATCATGAGGCGTCAGTTTTGCTTCAGGATTCCATGATTACATGTTACACCCCTAATTATATGGTTGTAATGGGAACTTAGCGTCTACTCTTCTACACCTGCGAACTGGATCTGGCCTGTGTAGAAACTTGGGATTGATATTCCAGGGAGTATTCAGATAGCGGAAAGGACATACACAGAGGAGAGTGGGCTTGTAGGTAAATCAACAGGGACACCTCTGTGGTGCCAGTTTTCACCCTTGGCTTCCCCATCTCATTGATATAAACTACTATATAATACTAGGACAGATGAAAGAATGGAGACCTGGGGTTTAATGTCTCTATTTCTTGTTGGTATCTGCATATTTGGTGATCATTTAGTTTTATGCTAATGATTACTTAACCCATGACGCATCCTTGAATGCCACCACGTCACATCAAAGTTTTCTATGGCTCGGACCTAAAAAGGTTAGCAATGCCCTTAGGAATCTAAGTGACTAATTGTACCATTAGTGTGTAATACAAAGACATCACTGAAGCAGACCTTTCCCTGCACTGTCCCGGGGACCGTCGTGTAGCACTACACTATCGCTCCTTGCTGACAGTAAATCCATTGATACAAGTTCATTTAGCTCCAGTCTCAATTTGCCCATTCATTAAAGAAGCATTAATTAAATCATAAATGTCTAAAATATCCCATGGGGTCCACGTTATGGTGGAGGATGGGATTGTTGACATGAGAAGAAATGCTATACAAGTCATTATTTCTGTTTTTCTTAATATTGGTGTACCCACCCCTACTTTAGCTCGAATTTAGTTGAAGGGAGTCTGTCAGCATATCATCCCAGATAGATAGGTTAGGGTCACCTGAATAAAACAGAGTTGTCTCCTTGTGAATCGCTGCCTCCATTGCCAAGATATCACTGTTTTTGTCAATATGCAATGAGCTAGCAAACCCTTTAATAGGCTGCAATTCTCAACACAACCACTGGGTGACCGCACATAGACACATACAGTATATCAATTTGTGATATAATATTGCAAAACAACATTGTCTCTAAAAGCTAATTACCTTGTAATACACATATCGGAACAGATCCAGCCAAGAGGAGAGGTATGGAAGGACATATCTGTATCACAAATTATAAAGCTTTGTTCAGGAAGGTTCTGGGAGGACTCTCATGTTCGATTGGATTGAGAATTTAGGAATGTAGAGGACAAGTCAACATCCACAAGAATGCCAGATTTCTCAAGGGGACATTACCCAGAGTATCACATTGCTTCCACCTAGAAGTGTAACTTGCAGCTCTTGGGCCCCAATGAAAATCTTTATTGGACCTCCACTTACCATTTGCTATCTATAATACTGGTGTTCTTCTATAATGTAGAGAAGTTTTTGGGCTCCCTCAGTCTCCCAAGCACAGTAGCGATTGCTACCTGCTCACCCACTATAGGTATGCCCTGCTTCTGCCAGCTTGTATGATGCCTGTAATGTAGTCGAGTCATTGTGGCTTGCCAACCATGACACACGTTCCCTGGCCATTTACACCCCTAGAGAGCTAGAAAAGCGTTTCTCAAGCTGTGGTACGCGTTCCCCAGGGGGTACCTCCTGCAGTCCCCAGAAGTACATAAAGCTGCTGATAAGAACACTCAGTAAGGATGAAAATCTGCCTTCCTTGCAGCGAGCTCTTTCATCAATACTGATGAAGGAGATCATTGGCGTTATAGATGCCCCGAGGAGTGAGCAGTCAGCTGGATTCATTACTCAATCCTTCAGGCACTGAGTGATGATGTCATGTCAGACCCTGGAGAAGAACTGGGGAGCAGAGCGATGAGTAATGAATCCATCTCACTGCTCACTCCCTGGACATTACTGTGGGGGTCACTGATGGAACCATTATTCTATGTGTGGGGGCACTGAGGAGGCCATTCTACTGTGTCTGGAGCAAAGAGAGGGCCATTAAACTGTGTGGGGATATTAAAGGCATCATTAGAGGGTATTATACTGTGTGGGAGCCCTGAAGGGGTTTAATGCTGTGGGGGAAACTTTGTGGGGCAAGAAGTAAGCATTATACTGCAAGTAGTTATAAAGGGTAATCATACAAACTTTTCAGCTTTCCCAGAATGTTCTGGTTGGTCCCAGGAAAAAGGGTGACCTCTTGGAGTCCCAGAAGAGTGGACAAGTCTCTAAGGGAAAGTTCCTGCATCTGCCGAGCTTGCATATTATATATAATGTGGGTACATTATGTGACAATCATGTCACAAAAAAGGGGCATGACCATCACGTTTCGTGTCTGCATCAGAGAAGGAAGTGTGACATGCACAAAAAAGGGGTTTGGCTTCATCAAAATAAAAAAAAAGAGCGTGGTCATCCAAAAAAAAAATATTTACTCCCATCTTCACTTCGGAGCAGGACCCATCGCATGATGTACTTCATACATTGGGTCCCATGCTGACCAACACTACCTTCTTCCACAGACCACATTGCTTTATAATGGCATCTTCCAGGGTTATATCCAGGGGCATAAGGATATATCTCGTTAATGGCAAGGGACGCGGCGGCATGTACAGACGTGGACAAAAATGTTGGCACCCCTCGTTTAATGAAAGAAAAACCCACAATGGTCACAGAAATAACTTGAATCTGACAAAACTAATTTGCCAAACTACATGTTGACAAGCCACAAAGCTTCTGGGAGAATGTCCTGTGGACAGATGAGACAAAAATCTAAATTTTTGGCAAGGCACATCAGCTGTATGAAGCATATCTTCATATGGAAAAATGAAGCATATCTTGAAAAGAACACTGTCCCTACTGTGAAACATGGAGGAGGCTCTGTTATGTTCTGGGGCTGCTTTGCTGCATCTGGCACAGGATGTCTTGAATCTGTGCAGGGTACAATGAAATTTCAAGACTATCAAGGGATTCTAGAGTGAAATGTGCTGCCCAGTGTCAGAAAGCTTGGTCTCAGTCGCAGGTCATGGGTCTTGCAACAGGATAATGACCCAAAACACACAGCTAAAAACACCCAAGAATGGCTAAGAGGAAAACATTGGACTATTCTGAAGTGGCCTTCTATGAGCCCTGACCTAAATCCTATTGAGCATCTTTGGAAGGAGCTGAAACATGCTGTCTGGAAAAGGCAGCCTTCAAACCCGAGACAACTGGAGCAGTTTGCTCATGAGGAGTGGCCAAAATACCTGTTGAGAGGTGCAGAAGTCTCATTGACAGTTACAGGAATCGTTTGATTGCAGCGAGTGCCTCAAAAGGTTGTGAAACAAAATATTAAGTTAAGGGAACCATCATTTCTGTCCAGGCCTGTTTCATGAGTTTTCTTTTTTTAAAAATTCTGTTGAAGCATGGTTGAAAAACAATGTCTGACTTTCATTTGTTCATTTTTATAGAATTTTTATATATTATTACTTTTGTCAGATTCAAGCTATTTCTGTGACCATTGTGGGTTTTTCTTTCATTAAACGAGAAGTACCAACAATTTTTCCACGTGTATACATACATCACATGACCACATCCCCTTTCCAATACTTGCCTGCCCAAGGGAGGTGATTAAAAATAACAAATACTTATGCTCACCTTTCCTGGGCTTCCAACAGTCCCAAGCTATTCCAGCCTGCGAGGTCAGTACCCCCCACTGAGGCCCAATCACAGGCCTCATCAGTGACCTCTGGGGTGCATGAACTCAGTTACAGGCAGAAGAGGACAGAGAGAGAGAATGCCCAAGACAGGTGAGGCAATGTGAGTATAAGTGTTTATTATTTTTACTCACCTCCCCTGGGCCCCTACTTATTATACTCTGGGGTCTGAGCAGACCCCAGAGTATAATAACAGCACAGAAATTAACCGAAGGGCCAAACTTTACGAATATTTGTTGAAACTAATTTTGTGGGGTTTGCATATTATACTGTGGAGGGGGGCATTGTGAAGCATATTATATTGTGCGGGGCCCATTATGGAGTATATTACACTGTGTGGTGGCTCTAGGGAACACATTACACTGTGTGGGGCCCCTTTACTAATCACATCAAACCCAATCTCTTTTATAGCAATCATGGAATTTTACTACAGGCTGTAATTACTTTACTTGGTCACTATAAAACAGATCCTGAGCGGTAAATAGTGAAGAGGTTATGGCACTCACAAAAACAGCAAGTTCTCTTCAAACAGCTGATCAGCAGGGGCCCTGAGTGTTGATCACCCACTGATCGCTTAGACTGTTAGGACCCCACAGATCAGCTGTTTGCCAGAACACACAGCTCCCAGTATTCTTTACATGCTGTACAGTTGTGGGTACTATAGTTGTATCCCTTTCATGTATCTGAGACACAGCTGCAGTACCCATAACCGTCACTATCAAGAATAAGCTGTATGGATAGAAATGGGGTCAAATTTTGCACCGGGACCCACAAGACTTTAGTTTCGCCACTGCAGGTACAGTATGTCAATTTTATTCCTGTTCATAGGGGGCACTATTATAGTAGTTATATTCTTGTACATAGGGGGCAGTATCACAGTAGTTATATTCTTGTACATAGGGGGCAGTATCACAGTAGTTATATTCTTGTACATAGGGGGCAGTATCACAGTAGTTATATTCTTGTAAATAGGGGGCAGTATCACAGTAGTTATATTATTATACATATGCAGAAGTATTATAGAAGTTATATTATTGTACACAGGAAGCATTATTATAGTAGTTATATTCTTGTACATAGGAGGCAGTATTATAGTAGTTACATTTTTGTACATAGGTGGCAGTAGTATAGTAGTTATAATCTTATACATAGGAACAGTATTATAGTAGTTATATTCTTGTACATTAAAGTAAAAACCAACATAAATACAATTAAACAAAAATTCTTCCAGTAATTTTATACATTTTGTATGTACAAAGAAGGATCAAAAAAGAAAATACTTAAAGCAAAATCAACTTAAAGAGTCCACATCTGTTGAAGAAGAAAATTTAAAGAACATATGGTAAAAATAAATAGATCAACCTTAAACTAGATCCACTTTCCTCCATCATAGATCAGAGTCAGAGCTGTCCTGGTGACCTACTGTTTCCATGTCCGATTCGGACTGCACCTCAGCTCGGCGGGGTCTCCTTTTAGTAGGAGGATCGCCCTCTGGTTACTCATCATACTCTGCCATCATTTATTGGATCTTTCTGTCTATTTCCTCTTCTCTGTCTGACTCTGATAGGATACTGAACCTATTTGCCGTTGCTGTGACATCACCCGTTCTATCTGCTCTCATCCTAGTAGGTTTTTGGACAGTGGTCTACTCACCCTCAGGCTTACGGCTGGATCTAGCTTTTTTATTTCTCTTAGCAGTGGTGGTTGTTGGGGCAGGAGAAGAGATGGCCACTGAGGGTTGTACAACCTGCTCCACAACCTCCATGGTCGCCTCAATGGGTCCTGACTGGGCTTGGTCCTGGGTGGTATCACCTGTATCTGGTTGTGGCACTGACTCAGTGACTACTGACCCTGACAACAGCGCCTCCTCCTCCTCCTGTATGTCATCAGCCGCTGCCAGCAAGTCCTCATCAGGGATATCCCTACGGATGTTATGCCAAGCATCAGGACAGTCCCTGTGGGGGTGACCCATCTTACCGCACAGGTTACACCTAATGTTCTGACATGTAGCGCTCACTTGTCCTATTTCACAGGCTGCACTTTATTATGGTGCACACACTCGCCACATGACCGGCCTTCCCTCACTTAAAGCATCTGCGTGGCTGACCCACATAGAAGCAGACGCCTTTCTCTCGGCCAATGAAAAACGAGTTGGGCAGATGTTGGGTTATGTTGTTGTGCTGACGCAACTTAACCAGGACCTTCCACCCTCCAGTCCAGATCCTGTCTTCGTCCCCGTTCTTAGTTAGGTCAGACATGAGGTCGCAGTGTCTCCTGAGCCAGATGACAATGTCCTGAGGGTGAACGGCTTCATTCCAGAATATAATAGTGACATTTGCCGTATCTGGCCTAGAGATGGGGATGAAGCTGAACTTATTCCAACCCTCAGTATCTCTGAACCTGGTGAGATTAGCCCAAAAAAGGTCCAGATCAGACATCAGCTTAAAACTAACATCATACCCCTGGCGGTCAGGAAGATTTATCACTGCCAGGATGTCAGTTGGCAGGAAGCCCATCTGGGTACATAGGAGCCCTCTGACCACAAACCTTCTATCAGGCAGATCTTCCTTGGCACCTCTGTGCCTAAACCTGACTACATTCCTCCGCTTGAAAGCCTGGCCTGTGCTTGATGTAAAAGATGGAGCACTGTGGCTCCAGGCATTCCCAGAGGAGGTATGGCCAGATCCGCCATCTTGGCGTGTCTGTGGGCGCTGTGTGGTCTGCTGAGCAGTGGCGTAACTAGGAATGGCTGGGCCCCAAGGTGAACATTTGACATGGGCCCCCCCCCAAACCGGTTACGGGTCCCCAAACAGTAAAATATGCTCAACATTGGCCCCAGATAGTATTATATGCTCAACAGTGGCCCCCACACAGCATTATATGCTCCACAGTGGCCCCCATACAGCATTATATGCTCTACATTGCTCCCCCCACACACAGTATAATATGCTCCACACAGTGGTCCCCACCCAGTATTATATGCTTCCCACAGTGGTACCCACCCAGTATTATATGCCCCCCATAGTGGGCCCCACCCAGTATTATATGCTCCCTACAGTGGCCCCCACACAGTATTATATGCTCCCCACAGTGGTCCCCACCCAGTATTATATGCCTCCTACAGTGGCCCCCACACAGTATTATATGCTCCCCACAGTGGTCCCCACCCAGGATTATATGCTCTACAGTGGCCCCACCCAGTATTATATGCCCGCCATAGTGGCCCCCACCCAGTATTATATGCTCTACAGTGGTCCCCACCCAGGATTATATGCTCTACAATGGCCCCCACACAGTATTATATGCTCTACAGTGGCCCCCACCCAGTAGTATATGCTCTACAGTGGCCCCCACCCAGTATTATATGCTCTACAGTGGCCCCCACCCAGTAGTATATGCTCTACAGTGGCCCCCACCCAGTATTATATGCTCTACAGGGGCCCCCACACAATATTATAAGCTCCCAACAGCCCCCCCTCCGCTTTGGTGCTATTATTATACTCTGAGGTCTCCTCAGACCCCAGAGTATAATAATCGGAGACCCAGGGAAGTGATTAAAAATAACAAACACTCATACTCACCTTGCCTTACCTTTCCTTGGCATCTTCGCTCCATCCTGCCGTCTTCAGTGTCTACAGGCCCTCTTCCGACATCGCTGCCGAGGCCTGTGATTGGGCCTCAGCGGTCACATGGGGGCGCACTGACGTCATTACGCGGCCGCGCCCCCATGTGACCGCTGGGGCCTAATCACAGGCCTCAGTCATATAACGGAAGAGCGCCGGAGAGGACGCTGTGCCCAGGAGAGGTGAGAATATGTGTTTATTATTTTCAGTCACCTCTCCTGGGCTGCCATCTATTGGAAAGGGGCCTGCAATATGCCAGGACTCCTTTCCAATAACAGTACAGTATGTATAGCGGTCGGGGAACCAGGCTTTCCCCGACCGCTATCATAATGGTCCGGGGCCCGTCCATCTCCAGCTGGCCGCGGTCTCCGTACCCTGCCGAGGGTGCGACCGCGATCGTTACTGGTTTGTGGGGTTCGCGGTAGCGGCTGCCACAGGGCTCCGGGGCCCCAAATGTCCCGGGCCCTGTGGCAGCCGCTACCACTGCTACCCCGATAGTTACGCCCCTGCTGCTAAGCACCTGTACTATGAGGTTCTGCTACTACATTAGTAACTAGAGGGGGAAAGTCCTGTACATTGGACTGTGCTGTGTCCGCCCCACCATCAACCTCTATGTCTATGATATCAGCAGACTCCAGAGACTGGACTGTAGAGGGGTCTGACGCCATAGATGGTGAAGGATCCCCCCCAAAGACACTTTCCCCTAATGGGCCATTATCACATACAGGGTTATTAATAAACTGAGACACATTAGTCAGATGGTCAGTGGCAGCAGAGTCCACAATGTTGTTATAGTCATCATCAGTGACATCCTGCACAGCAGAGTCCAGACTGTCCATTACACTTACAACCTGAGACCCTGAATGTGCTTTTGCACCAGTACCTTCAGGTAAGAGTCCACAGTCCTGCCGAGATGACCTGTCTCCTGGGACTTGTGGTGGCTGCACAGTGCTGGTTGCTGGGACTTGTGGTGCCTTGCCAGGAACTGCTGCAGGTCTTTGCTGTGGCCTGACATTAGCTGCTCCTTTCCCATACAAATTCCCTTCCTTAAAAGGGAAACTTGCTGGCTGCAGAGTAGGCTTTGCATGAGACTGCTGGCCGCCATCTTGTGAGGATTCAGACCCAGTTTTGGCACGAGATGATGGTGACTGCTGGTTTCTGTACGATTCTCCCACCGGTCCCATTTGCTCCAGTACAGTCTCGGTCTCCTGTACGTTATCGGTGAGCTCTTTTGCCAGTGCGCTCAGCTTCTTGTCCACTAATGCCTCTATCTGAGTTTGCAGCTTTTAGTTTATAGGCACAGTCTATCTGTCTCTGAAGAGATAGTTTGCTTGTCTTTAATGTCTCCAGTCTCCTGACCAGTGCTGGGATCTCGTCTGCCAGGCGCAGTTCAGGTGCACGCTCAGTGGCGGTGAGAGTCTGTCCATTAATGGGTAGTTTTGCAGGCTGGTTACTCACAGTTTGGCTTCTGGTGGGGGTGGTCGGTGACTTCGGGGGGGGGGGGGGTGTTCTCGGTGGGGGGGGGGCGGGGTCCCGGGGGGGGGGGGGGGGGCCGGGTTTTTCGCGGGGGCGGGGGGGGGGGGGGGGGGGGGGGCGCGGGCGGCCGGCCTCGGGGTCGGGCGCGCCGCCCGCCGGGGGGGTGGGGTGCCCGCCCCGGGGCCGGGCCCGCCCGGGCGGGGCGGGGGGGGGGGGGGGGGGGGGCGGCGGGGGGGGGGGGGGCGGGGGGGGGGGGGCCCCCCCCGGGGGGGGGGGGGGGGGGGGGGGGGGGGGGGGCGGGGGGGGGGGGGGGGGGGGGGGGGGGGGTTTGGCTTGGGCCGCGCGGCCGGGGGGGGGGGGGGGGGCGCGCGCGGGCCTGTGTTGCTTCGTTCTTCCCTGGGTTGGCCTTCCTTCCGGGTTGGGTGGGGGGGGGGGGGGGGGGGGCGGAGAGCGGATACTGGGGGGGGGGGGGGTGGGTGGATATTGTGGTGTGGGGGGGGGGGGGTGGGGGGGGGGGGGGGGGGGGGGGGGGGGGGGCGCGCCGGGGCGGGGGGGGCGCGGGGGGGAGGGGGAGGGGGAGGGGGAGGGGCGCCCCGCCGGCGGGGGGGGGGGGGGGGGGGGGGCTAGTTACTATTGTTGTACATAGGACCCTGCTAGTATTATAGTAGTTATATTGTTGTACATAGGAGCAGTATTATAGTAGTTATATTGTTGTACATAGGAGCAGTATTATAGTAGTTATATTCTTGTACATAGGGGGCAGTATTATAGTAGTTATATTGTTGTACATAGGAGCAGTATTATAGTAGTTATATTCTTGTACATAGGAGCAGTATTATAGTAGTTATATTCTTGTACATAGGAGCAGTATTATAGTAGTTATATTCTTGTACATAGGAGAATTATTATAGTAGTTATATTCTTGTACATAGGAGCAGTATTATAGTAGTTATATTGTTGTACATAGGAGCAGTATTATAGTAGTTATATTGTTGTACATAGGAGCAGTATTATAGTAGTTATATTCTTGTACATAGGAGCAGTATTATAGTAGTTATATTCTTGTACATAGGAGTAGTATTATAGTAGTTATATTGTTGTACATAGGAGGCAGTATTATAGTAGTTATATTGTTGTACATAGGAGCAGTATTATAGTAGTTATATTGTTGTACATAGGAGCAGTATTATAGTAGTTATATTGTTGTACATAGGAGGTAGTATTATAGTAGTTATATTGTTGTACATAGGAGCAGTATTATAGTAGTTATATTGTTGTACATAGCAGCAGTATTATAGTGCAGTATTATAGTAGTTATATTCTTGTACATAGGAGCAGTATTATAGTAGTTATATTGTTGTACATAGGAGCAGTATTATAGTAGTTATATTCTTGTACATAGGAGCAGTATTATAGTAGTTATATTCTTGTACATAGGAGCAGTATTATAGTAGTTATATTGTTGTACATAGGAGCAGTATTATAGTAGTTATATTGTTGTACATAGGAGCAGTATTATAGTAGTTATATTCTTGTACATAGGAGCAGTATTATAGTAGTTATATTGTTGTACATAGGAGCAGTATTATAGTAGTTATATTGTTGTACATAGGAGCAGTATTATAGTAGTTATATTGTTGTACATAGGAGCAGTATTATAGTAGTTATATTGTTGTACATAGGAGCAGTATTATAGTAGTTATATTCTTGTACATAGGAGCAGAATTATAGTAGTTATATTCTTGTACATAGGAGCAGTATTATAGTAGTTATATTCTTGTACATAGGAGCAGTATTATAGTAGTTATATTCTTGTACATAGGAGCAGTATTATAGTAGTTATATTCTTGTACATAGCAGCAGTATTATAGTAGTTATATTCTTGTACATAGGAGCAGTATTATAGTAGTTATATTCTTGCACATAGGAGCAGTATTATAGTAGTTATATTGTTGTACATAGGAGCAGTATTATAGTAGTTATATTCTTGTACATAGGAGCAGAATTATAGTAGTTATATTCTTGTACATAGGAGCAGTATTATAGTAGTTATATTCTTGTACATAGGAGCAGTATTATAGTAGTTATATTCTTGTACATAGCAGCAGTATTATAGTAGTTATATTCTTGTACATAGGAGCAGTATTATAGTAGTTATATTCTTGCACATAGGAGCAGTATTATAGTAGTTATATTCTTGTACATAGGAGCAGTATTATAGTAGTTATATCCTTGTACATAGGAGTAATATTATAGTAGCTACATTTTTGTACATAGGGGGAAGTAGTTTAGTAGTTATAATCTTATACATAGGAACAGTATTATAGTAGTTATATTCTTGTACATAGGAGGCAGTGCTATAGGAGTTATATTCTTGTACACCACAATATCCGGGGGGGGGGGGGGACAGATTTGATCCAGAAGATGGTATTAAAAGTAACGTTACCTGGCCTGGAAATAGGCTTGTTCTTAAAGGAGGAAATTCACACACATTATTCTGTACGACTTTCTGCCCCTATCCACCTCTATGACATCATCAGGATCTATATCCCATACATACTGAGCCCCGTACCCCTCAGGTACATTTACAGTGTCATCACAGAGCTCTGTTGTTTCACTGCATCAACTTGACACATGGATGAATGTCCACTGTCCTGCTCCTGTACACTCTCTGCTGGGACTTGTGGTGCCTCTGTCAGTATACCTGAACTCCACACTCAGGGGCGGCTGCAGGTTTTTGTTCTTGTCCCTGTTTGCGTACATCTCCCTTTGGGAATGAGAAGCTGGCAGATTGCAGTATTGTTCGTGCTACACGTTGTGGCTCATGTGGGGCAACTGACCTGGATTCAGTGCCAGAGGACCTGGACTTGGCTCCAGAGTTCTGGTTTGTATAGGATTCAGCCAGTGGCCCCGTCCTCTCCAGGGCAAAGTCCATATCCTTTACTACACCGGCCAGTTCTATGCTGAGTAAGTGCAGCTTACTATTATATATGGCGGTATTCTCTGGATGTGCGGTCTTTAACAGATAAACACAGTCAATTTGCATCTGCAACATTTGCTTATGGTGCCATATCTCCCCCATTTTTCTTACCAGGGTAGGGATCTCCTACAGTTGCAGCTCAGGACCACGCCTTGTCTGTTCCACCTGCTGTCCATGTTGGGTCAGTTTCTCAGGCACTTTGACTTCAGCTGACTCCAAATGCTTTCTCATTTCTGGTTTAATGGTTTCTCTGCTTGCACCAGTAGCAGTTGTTAGACTCTGTTCACACTTTGCGGCGTTAGGAGCAGTGACTGGTTCAGAAACACCTTGCAGTGACAGCAGGTTTCACTTGTGTCACATTCACAGGCTTACCAGTATTTCTGCTGCTCCCACCAGTGGCCTGAGATCTTGTGCAGCCAGGACATGCCATACTGGTCACCATATCATGTCGCTGCAGGTTCTCCTGCAATGTCTGTCTCTCCAGCGATGTCCTCCTGTGTCTGTGTGCTGGAGGGGTGAGCTGCACACCTGCTGAATGTGATGGGATCTGTGTCACCTCCTGTGCACCTTGCTGGCCTGGTTTTGGACCTTTCATGTTTCCAACAGAAGATTGAGTCTTCAGTTTCTCAAGAGTCTGAATGGCCTAGATATTTCCACTGGTATTACTTTCATGCTGCAGATTTATTTGCTCAAGGTTCATTTTGGGATTTGCATCCACATTGGTAATAGATTGGGAGTTTTCTCTCAGTGTAGGCCTGGAAGCCTGGGCCTTGGTTGGGGAGTTTCATAGGGGACAGTATTATAGTAGTAATATTCTTGTACATAGGAGCAGTATTATAGTAGTTATATTCTTGTACATAGGAGCAGTATTATAGTAGTTATATTCTTGTACATAGGAGCAGTATTATAGTAGTTATATTCTTGTACATAGGAGGCAGTATTATAGTAGTTATATTCTTGTACATAGGAGCAGTATTATAGTAGTTATATTCTTGTACATAGGAGCAGTATTATAGTAGTTATATTCTTGTACATAGGAGGTAGTATTATAGTAGTTATATTCTTGTACATAGGAGGCAGTATTATAGTAGTTATATTATTATACATAGGAGCAGTATTATAGTAGTTATATGCTTGTACATAGGAGCAGTATTATAGTAGTTATATTCTTGTACATAGCGGGCAGTATTATAGTAGTTATATTCTTGTACATAGGAGCAGTATTATAGTAGTTATATTCTTGTACATAGGAGCAGTATTATAGTAGTTATATTCTTGTACATAGGAGCAGTATTATAGTAGTTATATTCTTGTACATAGGAGCAGTATTATAGTAGTTATATTTTTATACATAGGGGCAGTATTATAGTAGTTATATTTTTATACATGGGGCAGTATTATAGTAGTTATATTTTTATACGTAGGGGGCAGTATTATAGTAGTTATATTTTTATACATAGGGGCAGTATTATAGTAGTTATATTTTTATACATAGGGGGAAGTATTATAATAGTTATATTTTTATACACAGGGACAGTATTATAGTAGTTATATTTTTATACATAGGGGGCAGTATTATAGTAGTTATATTTTTATACATAGGGGGCAGTATTATAATAGTTATATTTTTATACACAGGGGCAGTATTATAGTAGTTATATTTTTATACATAGGGGCGGTATTATAGTAGTTATATACTTGTATATACTATCTGTATTATAATAGATATATTTTTATAAATTGGAGCAGTGGCGTAACAATCAGCTGGAGTTTGCCAGGGACCCACAGAACCATGATAGTGGTCGGGGAAAGCATGGTTCTTCCAAACAATTGATGAAAAGGGGTGCCGGGTGTTGGACCCACACTGATCTCTTTGACCAGGGGTAGGCAACCTTCGGCATTCCAGCTGTTGTAAAACTACAACTCCCAGCATGCATACTTGCTCTGCTGTTCTTGGAACTTCCATGAAATTGAATGGAGCATGTTGGGAATTGTAGTTTCACAGCAGCCGGAGTGCTGTCTTAGACTGTTAGGACTCCCGAAGATCAGCTGTGTCTCTGAGCACACAGCTCTCAGTATTGTGTACCTGTCGGGCATTGCACTGCTCACCCATTGTATTCTTGATAACCGCAGTTGTGGGTACTATAGCTGTATCCTTTTTAAATATCTGAGATACTGCTGCAGTACCCATTACTGTTGCTATCAAGAATACACTGTAGAGAGTGGGTGGGGGTCCCTGGTCAAAGTTTGCTGGTTTTTCATTAGGGGCCACATTGCTGGAAAAGGTTGAGACACACTGAGCTAAAGAAGTCATTTCCGGGAGCTAAAAACAAACCGCTTATTAAGGCCCATAGACTTCAGAGCCCCGATCTTACAACCTTCCCTCCGCTTTCCCTTCATCTACACTTTATTTGATTATTGTCGCTATTGATTTTTTTGCGATATGATTCAGTGTATATAATGTGCTACAGATTGCAGGCACAGACTGTGCATAGAAAATTATGTAAAGTGTTTGCTAAATGTGGAACTAATGGTTTGTAGAAATCAGATTTCAGAGACAGAAGTGCCTTACATAATCATTGCCCATTGTCCATCAATATTCCCATGATGAGCTGTTCATACAGGCAGGTTCCCAGTCATGGGGGGGGTCGCCACTTATTCCAGTACAAGAATGCAAGGGTAGTGCCAGCAAACATCATATAGCGAGCAGCAATCTATGTTGCTGCAACCAGGGGCGGATTAAGGGTACTATGGGCACTGGGTTGATTAGAAAACAGGGACCCCCGACACGCCAAAGATGTTTGTGACAGTATAATGTCCCATAGTGGCCCTCCACACAGAATAATGTCCCACAATGACCTCTTGACGCAGTACAATGTGCCATAGTGGCACATACATAGGAATAACAGAACCAGTTCTTATTCTAAATTTTCTAAAATATTTCAGTTTCGGCCCCATAAAAAATGTTTTTAAATACTAATATACTCTGGGATCTCTTCAGGGTTTAAAGGGATATTATGGTTATTTCAAGTTACTCTCCTATTAACAGGATATGGGGTAACTTGTTGATAGAAGGGGTCCGAGTACTGGACCCCCAGTGGTAAGAACAGTCTGTACTTGGCTATTTCGAGCAGTTCCATAGAAATGACTGAAGCAGTCGTACATGCGCTCCATTCTTCGAGGGTACAGTGTATCCTTGTTCTTGTGATGGGAGGAGGGTTCCAGACAGAGGTGAAACTAGAAGCTCCTGGGCCCCTAGGCGAAGTCTGTAACAGGGCCCCCCTTATCATGTGCTTTGTATAATTCTGGTGTCTTATTATACTGTGAATGAGGCCCCGACCCACCCTCAGCCTTTAGGGCATGGTAGCAACTGCTACCTTTGCACCCCCTATAGCTACTGCCCTGGTTCTAGAGGTCAGACCACTACTGATCAGCAAGTTACCTCCTATCTTATGGTTAGGTGGTAGATTGAAATAAACAGAGTACACCTTAATGGGAAAAACATCGATTAAGCATCCGATATAGTCATATGGCTCTTAACCCAGTGTTACTTTGCAGTGGTATTTTTTGACCCTATTGACAATCAGGATCACACAGCACAGATATTCTCCCTCACTCCTAGCTATGATTTCTATCACTAATCTGCCTATAATTGATAAAAACTGACTAGATTTTGTTCTAATTCTTCTACTCCTAGCAGTATTGCAAGCCTTGCAGCACTCTGAATCATGCAGTGATGAATAACACATCCATCCCCTACTTCCACCATCACTGATATGCCTCGTGTTCCAGCCCACGCAACCTTATATAGTGTATATTAAATCAGCACTGTAAGGTGTGCACCTACCACTGACTATTGACTGAGAGGCTGTCAGCTGAAGTCAGGTGGCGCCGGAACGCCCCAGTGACTCATAAGAAACTCTCTCCTGTATTTTTACTGTGTAATACATGTGGTGGCAGCCATTTCAATTTGTCTGAGACTTATCACCATTTATTTGGTTTTGTTAAAAACTGAACTACTGTATTTGGAATATTCGGGTCGTATGTAGCTCGTGACAAATTGGTTCGCCCATCTCTAATAGAAGTCAGAAAACAAAAAATTTATACACACAGCCCCACTCACGCATAGTGAAGTTTCATCTCGGGTGGAAAAGTCCTTCGATCAATTGCACAGAAACCTGTCTCCACGGCTAGAGACCAGCGCAAATCCAGGAAAAGACTGTTGATAGGATCCAGCAACTTTTCTTGAGAATGATTCTCCTTTGCAAAAGGTTCTTTATAAAATATAACTTTTATTTACTCCATGAAAAGTTAAACGTAGTTTTATCGAAAAAAGATGAGAGGTTACATCTGTAAAAGCCTACGCCATGAGTAAGGAACAAACCTAGTCCCAAAACGCGTAGGCTTTTACAGATGTAACCTCTCATCTTTTTTCGATTAAAACTACTTTTAACTTTTCATGGAGTAAATAAAAGTTATATTTTATAAAGAACTTTTTGCAAAGGAGAATCATTCTCAAGCAAAGTTGCTGGATCCTATCAACAGTCTTTTCCTGCATCTCTAATAGAGTCCTTGTTTATCATTAGCAACCATGGAGCCGAAGCTGCAGCAACCTAGTACACATAGCTCTGCATAGGAGCTGTATACACAAAATGGCAAATTAGATTTAGTCTAACTTTAGTGAACTTAGTAGACAATGACTCAGACAGCAACCCCCTTACTAGTACTATTATTAGGAATCAAACCCTTTACCAGCAACTTTTTAGTGCCTTTGCACTGCAGTAGTTGTAAACTATAGGAAGTTTCGGTCATGACCATAGTGAGCAAAGTAAGGGCAGAAATTTCAGCAATACAATCCTTTTTTTTTTTTTTTTTTTTATAGAATTCGGATATTCAAAAGAGTGGGTGGATAGTTTATCAAAACCAGCTGTCTGGAAAAAAAAAACATAGTAACAGGCCAAAAACTTAACTCAAAGGCCAAAAGCAATATACAGAGTCCTTCCTCATTGAAACAGGAGGCCAAAATCGTCATTAGGGGTGTGCACTACATTGGTGCGGTAATTAACCCAAAACTAGCTGGAACAAATCATATGACAGCTAGGAAATTGTTTAGTAAAAAGGTTAATCTTATTTGTAAGCCTGATTGTGCCCGGTGACAAGGGCACACCACTAACCATGATGAAATAGAACATGCAGACCAATCCTATCCATATCAAAGAGGACCTATCACGTTTTAATTCAGCGCACTCCCGGCTCTCCCGGTATGCACCCCGGTGCTGGAAATATCAGTGGTGTTAATTTCGGCACCGCTATCTCCCCCACTGTCAGAAAGGCGGGGCCTTACAACTCAGCGTCATCGCTGGGCTGTAAGGAACACCCACCTCCCCTATAGTACAAGTCTGTAGAAGAGTATTGTTGGGGGGTGGGGATGCCCTCACAGCCCAGCAATTTCAATGTTGAGGAGTGTATGTTAAGGTTGGAGGGTGGTGATGTCAGCCACCAATCCATTCACTGCTATGAGATTGACAGATCACCGTGGTAGAAGTCCCATAGAAGTGAATGAAGTGGTGGCCGAGCATGCGTATCACTATTCCATTCACACTCACACAGGGCACTTGGGTATACTTCTAGACCACCATTCTCCTGACTACCAGGGATCCCAGACACTTATCCTCTATCCTGTGGATAGGGAATAAGAGTTCTATAGTAGGGAAAACCCCTTTAAGAATATATTTTCAACCCCTTTTAGGGGAATTTTACGACTGACTATTTTTTTTTAAACATAAGGTACCATCATAAATCTATATTATAGTACCTGTGTACTGCCTGTGCAAGAAAAATACACTGTTAGGTAAGAGAAGATATTACTAGACAGCCTTGGAGCTCTTTATTAGGCCCAGAACTTTGGTGTTGGAGGGTGGAAATTACCAAATACAACTCACAAGAGGGGCCCTTTGGTGTACCTCATGGTTGTGGTAGTTCCCCGGGGCACTTTCAGTTGTGAGGAGTCCTCTCCTCTCCTGAACCTGGTAATGGTGGTCAGAAGGAACCTGATGGTAGCTACAGGAACGATTCAGGAGGCAGCAGTGCAGTTGAATCAAATGATGAAACTTTACTGAGGCAATAATAACCCATTCAGCTTACTGGATGGGGGTAGAAGTCGGAGTTCCACTGTGGGTGATGGTACTCACCCTAGTAATGGTTTTTCCACAGCAAGGGGATGCCCAATTATGGATATTAAGTTCAGTGCCTGATAACTCCGCTCCAATATAACTATACTCTGCCTCTGCCACTATATGTATGGGGGCTGGTGACTACCTGTGTACTGCAGGGTCTAGGTTGTGAGGCTCTGGTAAACTTCAACTTCTCCTCCAACTTAGCACTGACTTACCTCTCAGGGGGTTGACAGCAAATTCTTCCTTGTCTCAGGGCTGTAGCAATAGTAGTGCTGGGCTAAGGCTCTTATCAGAACCCACCAGCTGTATTGGGCTCTCTCTCTCAGTGATGGTCTCCTCTGCACAGAAGACTCAACTCAACTAATTGAGTTCTGGAGATTGAGTCTCTTCCCCTTGCCCCAGGCAGCGATTGGTTGGACTGGTCCAAACTTCCCTCAAAAGTTGGGATGTACCTCACACCACAGTGGACTACTCAAAATGGGGTGACATTATAATAGGGGCGTTGCAAAACCTATTTATGCAATTTCAGTAGCACATACAAAATCAATAACACTACAAAAACAAAAACATCTTAACAGTGTGCATTGTCAATGGGAAAAGTGGATAAAGTCTTGGAGTGTTAAACTCACACAAAGACTGGAAGGCCATCCAAGTTCTATGCAGATGTTGCCCTTAGTGGGAATGAAACATAGTACACCAATTCTGTAAGGCAACGGAGCTAACCAAAGACACCATGTTGCCTGTACGTCAAAACTCAACAAAAAGATGAGAGATGAAAATGAAAAAAAGAATCAATATGGTCCTAAAAGTCACCATACAGTGTATCTAAGACAGCTGTAAACAGCAGACAACCCCATATATAGGTACACTCACCAAGTCTCCAGTTGAACTCAACATGCCCGATCATTTTTACGATCTAAATTTGTTATTTGGGGAGCTTCAAGAGACTTCCAAACACAGTAGATAGTTGATCAGTCCCACCATAACGGATACCTTACATCTAATGTGTATATGCAATTTAAAATCTAAAAATGTCCTTTCTATGGTGGTTCTTAAAGGCTATGTATACCTTCAAAACCAATTTTTTTATTGCTCCCCAATATCCAATATACCCCAAGTACTGCAAGCACTGAGATAAAAACTAAATATTAAGAATCAGCATTTTTTCATCTATCCAGCCATTACTGCAGTATTGTAAAACATTCTACGTAAGAATTTGTTTTATCTCTATAGCTCCTATGCAGACAATGGGGGGAATTTATCAATCCCTCAATGCTACAACAATATTTTAGTGCACAGCCCCTTCTTGAACCAAATGTGTGCCAGATGGGATCTGCATTGGAGGCTCCGAATAGAACCTCCAATGCAGGTATGTAACTAGTTTTGGCTAAAGGGAGCAGATAGAACGGAGTATGATTGCAGGATCAGACTACACAGTGTTTGTTTGTTGTCTGTTACCATGGAGACATATAGTCTCCATGGGAGCTGTAGAAACAAAACGATAGGGAATATTTAATGAAGAGCTATTTTACATTTGTTTCATTTCTCATTATTTGTGCAGGTCTACATAACCTATAAGGGTTAATGAATAGTAATTAGCCCGGATGATATCAGGTTATTCCAGCTCTTCGTCTGTCACGCGCGGTCGCACTATTCCGATAATCATCTTCAGAATCACCTCGCTAGTTAATTCTTAACTGTAGCTTAAACAGGAGAATGTTTCCAAGTAAATTTCCTTTTGATAAGATTATGAATGGTACGGGCACGATCATCAATTCCATCAAGTGTCTCAGTTTAAGCTACACTTCAACATGCCGAGGTTCCGCCTGCAGCTTTTGTTATGGTGATTTCAGAAAGATTGGAACTGCTAGCATCAAATATCGTGGAGGCAGGCGGCACTACACGCCTCGTGAAGGTAATTAAATCCCACTCCTTGTATGGGAATACTTCTCCTAATGAAAGGAGCAACAATTAATTGCTCTCGAAATGTTACTTTTAATATACCTGTTACCAAAACGTAATGGAGGCAATTATTTATGTATTCATATAAAACTGGCATACGGTGCGCTGAAGAGTTTTAATGTGATCTAAAGGCATGCTCACGTGACCAAAGAAGAAAAATAGGCAGGAGAAATTTATGATTCTGAAGAAGGGTAGCTTTGGTCTTGGCATACCTCCCATCCATCACAGATTCAGCAGGACAGTTCTGGATTTCGGGCGCCGTCTCAGGCAGTGGGCAGAAAGTCCCATCTTCAACTCTATCCTCCAGATGTATATAGAGTTGAGCACAATTGGGGCAGGCTCTGAAATCCACTACCAGTCCAAATTTGGATCATTACGAACAGATTCAGATAAATAGAGGCATACGTAGCTGACCTTCTTCCATTGTAATGCAAACATGCGGGGTTCGCTAATAGAGACAACATATTTTACGGCCTACTTTTTTTTTTTTTTTATTTGCAAAAAGTGTCCTCCATGGGCTCAGTGAAGGCCCCACCATCCAAGGCTGGTCTAAGTTTGGATCTTTAGTCTTCATTTCTAAACATATAAATACAGTATGTTTCAGGGTCTACACGCTTCTGTATCTGAAGAACAAGTTATCCATGGCCTCAGGGCATTTTCCATTAGATCCTTATTTTTTTTTTCTCTAAATGTATGGATAAAGTATCCATCTGTATTCTTCAGCTCTAAATGTATGGATGCAGCACGTTTTAGGACCTACAAGTTTAAATATCTGAACAAGTTATCCATGGTCTCAGGGAAGCCTCTATTATCCATGCCTTTCCTAAAATTGGATCTTTAGATATCACTTATTAAACCATTACAAATAATTTCAGAAAACTAGAAACATATGTAAGGGACCTTCTAGCAACGTAAAAGAGTTGGATGCAAAGCATTTTAAGGTCTGTAGAATGGGTCATTCATGGTCTCATTCAGGTCCCATCATCAACATCTGGTCACATTTTAGGGCCCTGATCTATCATCCAGTCTGTCTGGGAATACATGAAGAGACAGAAGGATTAGAGCAAGCCTACATCCACAGAAGATCTTTGCTTATTTCTCCAGGATGGCAGGAATAACTTTTCTTCTGTGCCGAGAAGTGACGGAAGGCAATAGTGGTCAATTGATGGGATTTAGATGTCTGTTTTGATCATTCACTTCATTTCAGTAATTGACAAAAATCAACTATTAACACTTCTATTTTTGAAAACATTTCCGTTTTACAGAATTGTTTTCACACCTACCTAAAACTTTTGCAACATGCTGGAAATGTGTGGGTTTAGAGATGGAAACAATGCATTTCAGGGCCTACAATTTTTTGCAGGAGGTGCCATCCATGGTCTTAGTGAAGGCTCCGCCATTCATGTCAGGTCTAAATTTGGGTTCTTATTTTTTGTCTCTAAACATATGGATAAAGTAGATTTTAGGGCATACAAATTTTGGAGACTTGAAGAGCAAGTTACCCATGGTCTCAGGGCAGGTTCTATTATGCACATCACTCATAAACCATTACTAACAAATTCAGAAAAATTAATACATACCTAGGGGACTGTCTACTAGTGTAATGTAAACACATAAGTGAAGAGTTGGATACAACTTGTTTTTAGGATCTATAATTTTTTATCTGCGAAAGGGGCCAACCATGTCTCAGTTTAGGTCCCATGAACCACATTTATTCTAAATTTACGCCTTTCGTTATCACTTATAAAATCAGTACAAATACACTGTGTTCCAAATTATTATGAAAAAAGTGTTTAGGAGTGATAAGGTAAGAATTTTTTTGTTTGTCAGTTAAACTCATTGATGGTGATGTGTGTCAGGGCTCTTAATATTACTGAAAGCAATTGCAGACACCTGTGCTAATTAGTTTGGCAGGTGTGTCCAATTAAAGGCAAGACTACTTAAGAAGGCTGTCCCACATTATTAAGCAGCCTACATTTTCAGCCAAAATGGGAAAGAAAAAGGATGTGTCGGCTGCTGAGAAGCAACAAATTTTGGAGTGTTTAGGTCAAGGCATGACTACAATCAACATTGCCAAGACACTTCATCGTGATCATCGCACAATCAAGAAGTATGTAGCTGGTTCACAGCACACACGTGTGCGTGCTGATAAGGGAAAATTGAGGACTCTTTGCAACAGGCAATTACGTCAGGTTAAAAGAGCAGCTTCAAAAATGCCTTGTCATAGCAGCAGACAAGTTTTTGAAGCTGCTGGTGCCTCCAACGCCCCCCGAACAACAAGATGCAGGGTCCTTCAGAGGTTTGCAGCTGTGCGTAAGCCATCCTGTCCACCTCCTCTATCCACTGCACACAAGCAGAATCGGCTCCAGTGGGCCAAACAATACATGAAGACTGACTTCAAAACTGTTTTGTTCACCGATGAGTGCCGTGCAACGCTCGATGGTCCAGATGGATGGAGTGGAGGATGGCTTGTTGATGGACACCCCATGCAAACACGGCTACGGTGCCAACAAGGAGGAGGTGGTGTAATGTTTTGGCCTGGAATCATGGGGAGAGAGATTGTCGGCCCCTTTAGGATCCCTGAAGGGGTAAAGATGAACTCCATAATGTATGTGGAGATTCTCAAACAGCACTTCCTGCCATGGTTCAAGAAGAAGAACCATGCATTCCACAGAAAGATCATTTTCATGCATGATAATGCACCGTCTCATGCTGCAAATAACACATCTGCATCTCTGGCTGCTATGGGCATAAAAGGGGACAAACTTATGGTGTGGCCCCCATGCTCCCCTGACCTCAACCCCATTGAGAACCTCTGGAGCATCATCAAAAGGAGTGTCTATGATGGCGGGAGGCAGTTCACATCTAAGCAACAGCTCTGGGAGGGTATTCTGTCCTCATGCAAAACAATTGAAGCAGAAACCATCCAAAAACTGACAAATTCAATGGACGAGAGAGTTCAGAAGCTTCTTTCGAACAAGGGGTCCTATGTGCAAATGTAACATCACCTCGAATAAAGTTTTGGCTTGAAAACTGTTTGATTTCAGTTTGTAATAACCTGCTAATGCTTATAATTTCACAATGACCATTTTTTTGTTCTTAATAAAAATGAAAAGGTTGCAAATTCTGCTGTGCATAATAATTTAGAACATGCATTTTGAGTGCATTTTGAGTGTTTATTTTTTTTTTTAAATATACTGTTATCATAGGCAGTTTGTTAAAAAACCTTTCAATTATACTCGAATAGTTGATGACTGGAAAATTACAATGACTGCAATTCATATAGGTAATTTTGGAAAATATGAGAAAATATTATTTGCATAATAATTTGGAACACAGTGTAAATCAGAGAAATTGAGATAATTGTAGAGATCAGACTAGCATATTAATATGGACATGTGGGTTTCCAGATGGAAACAATACTTTGCTGGACCCACATTTTTTTTTTCTGCAGAAGGAGCCATCCATGGTCCCAGGGCAGACTCCATTATCCATGTCTAGTCTAAATTGGGACTTATATTCTACATTTCTGAACAGTTGGGTTTAGTGATTGCACAATGCATTGCAGGTTATCCATGGTTTCTTGGCAGTTGACATCTTCCACGTGACGTCTTCATGGTGGCTCAGTGGTTAGCACTGTGGCTCTGGAGTCCTGGGTTCGAGTCCTGCTAAGGACAACATCTGCAAGGAGTTTGTATGTTCTCCCCGTGTTTGCCTGGGTTTCCTTCCACACTCCAAAGACATACTGATAGGGAATGTAGATTGTGAGCCCTATATGGGACAATGACTGTCAATGTCTGTAAAGTGCCGCAGAATATGGTGGTGCTATATAAGTAAGCATAATAAATAAATAATGGTCCAAACTTGGATCTTCGATCATCATTCAGAATTTGTTACAAATGGATGAGGATGAATGAAGACCTATATAGAAGGCCAAGTATCGAATGTAAACCTGGGTTGAGTATATATTTGAATATACTTATCTATGTCAGGGCTAAGAGATTTTGTTCTCTGAGGAGCTTCTGAGAACATTCTAGAGCCCTGAACCGCATAGAAATCTGCAGATTTATTTAAGGACATTACTTTCACTATCGGTAAAATGACAGCAATGCCATATTTACTCATTATGAGGTCTCCATAACGTCTCAGAATAGTGCTCTAACTTCTATATTTACATATTTTTGCACCTATTTCCAGTGTCGGACTGGGATGTCTAGGGCCCACCAGTGGAATTGTTTCTAGGGGCTCACCATCAGAACCCCTGCAGATCAGCGGTACCGAGACAGGGCGACTAAAGGTAATAACATGCCGGGAGCCATGCTGCTCACCCACTATACCATGTGCACCACTGCACTACCTAAACCTACTGCTACACCTTGTATGGCAAGTGAACAGCGTGGCTCCTAGAATTGTTACCTTTACCTGTAGCCGCATTGTCCTGGAAAAGCTGATCTGCAGAGGTCCTGGCTGTTGTATCATCGCAGATGTAATATTGATGGCCTATCCTAAGGACAGGCCATCAATATTAGGAAGATGGATAAATCCTTTAAAGAGGTTGTCGAAGGAATTGGAGCAACCCATGTAGCTGGCGGGAGGTGTAAAGTAAAAAATAAGTAAATTAAAAAGCATACTCACCTGTCCCCGGCACTCCGTTGTCCACTGCCAGTGTCCATTCAGTCTCATGCCGGCGACTCCTTGCTGGGAGTCCTGCACCTTGTGATCGCTAAGACCAATTAGGTACAGGATTTCCAGAAATGAGGCGCCACCATGAGACCGAACAGACACAGGCAGGGGAACACGGGGTGCTGGGGACAGGTGAGTATGCTTTTTTAAAAATTTTCTTATTTTTACACCTCCCTGGCGGCCAACACAGTGGTCGCTCCAGTTTATGGACAACCTCTTTTAAGGGGTTGTCTGGGCCAAATTTTTCTATGGTCACTTCACTGGTCCCCCCACATAGTGGCCTCTTCACTGGTCCCCCATACTGTATGGGGAATAGTGATGGGGTCATTATATTGTGTGGGAGCAGTGATGGGGGCTAACATCCGGTGGGGGGAGGGGGACATTAAACTGTGTGGGGCATATTAAAGGGGTTGTCCAGGGTTAATCTTTTTTATGGCCTATGCTCAGGATAGGCCATAAATACCTGATCGGTAGAGGGCTGACACACGGCCCCATCAGATGTTCGGAGCCACTTCTGGAGCCCGTTCTGTACACAACACAGGGCCGGAAGGAGAAAGCTCCATCCGCTGTATAGCAGCCCGGCGCCTTCGCTGCAGCTCAGCTCCTACTGACTTCAATAAGTGCTGAGATGCAGTGAAGGTGCCCGGCTAATACACAGTGGACAGAGCTTTCTGCTTCTGGCCCTGTATTGTGTACAGGACGAGCATCAGAAGTGGCTCCACACAGCTGATCGGTCCGGGGTCAGCCCCCTACAGATCAGGTATCTGTGGCCTATCCTGAGGATAAACCATAACAAATTATGCCTGGACAACCCCTTTAATATACACCCCTAATGCAACACACTTTAAAGAGGTTGTCCAGTATAATTTTTTTCTTTTTTATAATTAGTCCAGGGGAGGTGAATCCCCCATATCCCCCCCCCCCCCCATGCTAAACATACTCACCTGTCTCCGGTGCTCCGGTGTCCTCCCAGCACGGTCCGGTCCTGCAGCTCCGCTGTCTTCTTTTTGCCGGAATTCCTCACTGGCTGTGACGTCCCAGGTCCCTTCCCTTAGGCCGCTGATTGGCCTCAGGGGTCACGTGACGTCACAGGTAGTCATGTGCAAGGGGAACTTCAGCTGGAAGAAAACAACAGAACTGCAGAATCGAACCGTGCTGTGAGACACTGGGGACAGGAGAGAAAGTTTGTGGGGGGTTTTTTTGTTTTGTTTTTTTCACCTGCCACGGCGTAATTAAAAAAAAAAATGAAGGGGCCACTGTATGGAGTATAAGCTCCACAGTGGCCCCCACCCAGTATTATATACTCCCCACAGTGGCCCCCACCCAGTATTATATACTCCCCACAGTGGCCCCCACCCAGTATTATATACTCCCCACAGTGGCCCCCACACAGTATTATATACTCCCCACAGTGGCCCCCACCCAGTATTATATACTCCCCACAGTGGCCCCCACACAGTATTATATACTCCCCACAGTGGCCCCCACCCAGTATTATATACTCCCCACAGTGGCCCCCACCCAGTATTATAAGCTCCACAGTGGCCCCCACCCAGTATTATAAGCTCCACAGTGGTCCCCACCCAGTATTATAAGCTCCACAGTGGCCCCCACCCAGTATTATAAGCTCCACAGTGGCCCCCACCCAGTATTATAAGCTCCACAGTGGCCCCCACCCAGTATTATAAGCTCCACAGTGGCCCCCACCCAGTATTATAAGCTCCACAGTGGCCCCCACCCAGTATTATAAGCTCCACAGTGGTCCCCACCCAGTATTATAAGCTCCACAGTGGCCCTCGCCCAGTATTATAAGCTCCACAGTGGCCCCCGCCCAGTATTATAAGCTCCACAGTGGCCCCCACCCAGTATTATAAGCTCCACAGTGGCCCCCACCCAGTATTATAAGCTCCACAGTGGCCCCCACCCAGTATTATAAGCTCCACAGTGGCCCCCACCCAGTATTATAAGCTCCACAGTGGCCCCCACCCTGTATTATAAGCTCCACAGTGGCCCCCACCCAGTATTATAAGCTCCACAGTGGCCCCCACCCAGTATTATAAGCTCCACAGTGGCCCCCACCCAGTATTATAAGCTCCACAGTGGCCCCCACCCAGTATTATAAGCTCCACAGTGGTCCCCACCCAGTATTATAAGCTCCACAGTGGCCCTCACCCAGTATTATAAGCTCCACAGTGGCCCCCACCCAGTATTATAAGCTCCACAGTGGCCCCCACCCAGTATTATAAGCTCCACAGTGGCCCCCACCCAGTATTATAAGCTCCACAGTGGCCCCCACCCAGTATTATAAGCTCCACAGTGGCCCCCACCCTGTATTATAAGCTCCACAGTGGCCCCCACCCAGTATTATATGCGCCCAATAGCCCCCTCCACTTCAGTGCTATTATTATACTCTGGGGTCTCCTCAGACCCCAGAGTATAATAATCGGAGGCCCAGGGGAAGTGATTAAAAATAACAAACATTCATACTCACCTTGTCTTACCTTTCCTTGGCATCCTCGCTCCATCCTGCCATCTTCAGCGTCTTCAGGCCCTTTTCCGACGACAATGCTGAGGCCTGTGATTGGGCCTCAGCGGTCATGTGGGGGCACACTGACGTCATTACGCGGTCGCGCCCCATGTGACCGCCGGGGCCTAATCACAGCCCTCAGTCACATGACGGAGGAGCGCCGGAGAGGACGCTGCGCCCAGGAGAGGTGAGAATATCTATTTATTATTTTCAGTCACCTCCCCTGGGTGCCCTGCCCTGCCATCTATTGGAAAGGAGCCTGCAATATGCCAGGGCCCCCTTTCCAATAACAGTATTGTATAGCGGTCGGGGAACCAGGCTTTTCCCGACCGCTATCATAGTGGTCCGGGGCCCCGGCCATCTCCAGCTGGCCGCGGGCCCCGTACCCTACCGGGTTCCGTCGCGGTCGCACCCCCTGCGACCGCGATCGGAACGCCACTGGTCAGGGGCACGATCGGGATGGTCAGGATCCCGATCGGGCCCCCATGAGATGAGGACTAATAGTCGGGGCTCGGGGCCCACCGGTGGATTCACCGGTTTCCCGGTGGGCCAGTCCGACCCTGCCTATTTCTGATGTACAAAACACTGCTGTGTCTACTTATGATCTAATTTTCCTATCACAGATATGTAGACTAAGTACAATTTTCCTTTCAATGCCTTAGTACCACTTATATGATTTTGACTGTGCTGCAGTACCAGACACAGCCATTGAGTCAGAGTGGTGCTAGTTTTGAAATAAAAGCCGACCTTAAATCTAATTTCATACTGTCATTTTTTAGTGGTAAGTGCAATGTATAAAGGGTTAGTGATCCGAACCATCTTATACAACCATTTATTCCAATCCCAGAAGAGAAAATCATTGTGCAAAATAGCAGAGACTTGTTCAGCTGGAAAGGGAACAATTAATTTCTATCCCCAAACAAACAAGGTCTCTCTGAATAATAATGCAGATAATTATTTTTCTGGATGTCCATCTAATTTAGGGGGAGAAATCTTAGTATGTAAATTTAGCCATACTCAGAGGAAATCAATGCAAGCACTAGAAGAGCATACACACTCCATGCAGATGTTCTTCTGGTAGACTGAGGCCCGTGGTCCCAGTGGTAAAACATTGCCATCCACTAAGCAGGCCCACCTTGTATTCCCTGTTCTATATTTACTAGACTGGGTCTAGTAAATATAGAACAGCCATACATATAGTAGTGGCTGTGCAAGATATGGCAACTTTGCAGAAACATCATCCTGGGAGAGCCCTTCACAGGGTGTTATCGGAACCAGTGGCGTAAATACCGGGATAGCAGCGGTAGCGGCTGCCACAGGACATTAGGGGGCAGATCCCCGATGCTTTTTTTTTTTTTTAATAGGCCATTACATGCTGGAGTAATCCCAGCAGGTAACGTGCCCTATTTACTTACCGATCCCCGCTCCTGCTCACGGCCGTCTGCACTTCCCCTTCTGCGGAACCAGAGGCAGCTGAGAACAGAAGCGGGGATCGGTAAGTAAAGTCAAGGACCACGACCGTCACAAATACTGCTATCATTATATTCTGGGGTCTTTTCAGACCCCAGATTATAATGATCGGAGGCCCAGGTGAGGTGAAAAACAGTGCTACTTACCTCTCCTGCGCTCCGGCAGGCTTCGGGCCTGTTTGGTGACGTCCCAGATGTCAGCCAACATCATTATGCATTGCAACACAGGCCTGGCTCACGTGACGTCTGGTCCGAGTAGCGGGGGAGTGCGCCGGAGCCAGGGTGAGGTAAGTAACATTGTTTTTTTATGTTTGAATCCTCCCCTGGGTCTCCGATCATTATACTCTGGGGCATAATAGTGTGTGCAGGGGCCACTATGGGGCATAATAGTGTGTGCAGGGGCCACTATGGGGCATAATACTGTGTGCAGGGGTCACTATGGGGCATGATACTGTGTGCAGGGGTCACTATGGGGCATGATACTGTGCGCAGGGGCCACTATGGGGCATAATACTGTGTGCAGGGGTCACTATGGGGCATAATACTGCATGCAGGGGCCACTATGAGGCATAATAGTGTGTGCAGGGGCCACTATGGGGCATAATACTGCATGCAGGGGCCACTATGGGGCATAATACTGAGTGCAGGGGCCACTATGGGGCATAATAATGTGTGCAGGGGCCACTATGGGGCATAATACTGTGTGCAGGGGCCACTATGGGGCATAATAGTGTGTGTAGGGGCCACTATGGCGCATAATAGTGTGCACATGAATGCAGTTTGTGCGGCAAGGGGGGGGGGGTTGGAGTGGGCGGTCCCGGGGGGGGGTTGGGGGCGGCGTATCGGGGGGCGCCATGTCAAATGTTTTCCTCGGGGCCCATTCCTAATTATGCAACTGATTGGAACCCAATATGGGTTAAACATTCTGATTGTCAAGCGGTATATATATATATATATATATATATATATATATATACAGTATATATATCATGAGCTCATGCAGGAAATAACTAACTCAACACATACAGTAGGTGTTATCAGCAAGTTCCCCCTTTTATTGAACATAGCATAAGATTTTATACTGGAAAATAAGTGGTCATGTCCATTATGATAAAACATGCTCAACAATTTGTAATTATGATTAATCATTGGCGGGAAGAGTTCCTTGACCCTCCCCCTTTAATCATCTCTTTGTCTCTATAAGGGAACATTATTATGCTCCCCCCATAGGGCCTAACAACGTAACAGTTTCAGTAGTCCTAAAAATATCATTTGTAGATATCAAGATACAGACAGTTTCTCCCCCCCCCCCTATCTTGGGTCAGATATGCTGACACAGGGTGTCTAACTTTTAAAGAGCTAGGATCGAAAGAGGAAGTAAAGAAAGTTAAGAAATCATATTGCGTAATGTCACCTCTTTCTGTAAATGCATCTTTATATTTTTGAAAAACAAGCTAGATATAAAAATATTCTCTTGATTTCTTAAAGAGATATCGCATTTCTATAACACAGTATGAGTCGTGAATGGCAAGTTGCAGCAAAAGTGGGAGTGTCTTTTTAAAGGGCGCGGTCTTCATAAAGGGGCACAGTTACATATATATATCCATATATATATATACATACATACATACATACATATATATATCCATACCCCATATAATAATATTGGACCCCATATTGTGACTAGTTAATTTAAATAAACTATTGTGCCATTTTTATTTACGTCATTTAGTAATCACTTTAAATATTTTATCATGATCCTGTATATATATATATATATATATATATATTGCCAGGGATCGGCGGTACCTAGAGTGAGATCCATTCCATTGAAAGCTCCCAGGCTTGTCTGGCATGCATTTGTATTACAGGTTGCTTTATGTAGCCTGTCATACAAATACCAATATTTTGTAATTCATTTCAATGTATTAGCATTGCAATGCATTGCATTAGTGATCAGACATCCTGTGGTTCAAAACCCATAGGGGGTCTGATAAATGCAATAAAAAATGTGACATGTCATTTTGGCTGCAGAGTGAACATCGTAAAAACTAAGCCCGGAAGAAAGTCGCACAAATGCACTTTTTCTCCAATTCCACCCCATTCTGAATTTTTTTCCAGCTTCTCAGTACATTATACAGAATAATTAATGGTACTACTATGAAGAACAATTTGTTACCACAAACATTAAGCCCTCTTATGGCTCTGAGAACAGAAAAATAAAACAGTTATGGGGTTTGGAAGGGGTGGTGGAGTCAAAAACGAAAATCTAAAAAATTCCTCCGTTGGGTAGGTAAATTTAGGTATAGGTATATTTTCTCTTATACCAATCTTTTCTTTCCCTGCATATATATGATATATAAAGAAATCTCTCTATATACCAGTACATTATATGCTTAGAAAATATATTTTTAAGGATAAAATGTACTGGCATATAGAAATATCTCTATATACAAGACATTATGTAGGCACAGTGCAATACTATTGCAGCATGGTATAAGAAAAAAAACCTATTGAAACTAATAGAGATAGTTAAACTCTAAATTCATAGACGATCTCCCGGCAGCCTCTATATACAATACATTAACCTCTTCACGCAAAATCATGTACATGTATGTGATAGAGTGTGAAGGGGTGTATGGAGAGAGCTCAGGAGCTGAGCTCTCTCCATACATGATGGATGCCAGATGTATAACACAGCCAGCACCTGCCACTAACAGCAGCGATTGGTGCCGACACCGATCACAGCTGCTAACACTTTAGATGCCGCGGTCAAACGCGACCGTGGCATCTAAAGTGCGCAGGCGCCATGGGCGCCGCCATCTCTTCCCAATCGCCGCCCTCCCGAACATCATCGGAGGGCAGTGATCGGTTGTCATGACAGTCGGGAGCCTATTGAAGGCCAGAGGCAGCATGTAATAGAAGTGAATGCATTTCACTAGTATAGTGTGAGCGATCAGACCCCCTAGGGTTCAAGGTCCCTAGGGGTCTGAAAAGGAAAGTAAAAGAAAAGTGAAAAAAAATATTAAAAAAACACAAAAATATAAAAGTTCAAATCCCCCCCCTTTCCCTAGATCACATATAAAAATAAATAAACAAAAACATAAACACTTTAAGTCTCCGGCGCTCCAAAATGTCCGAACTAATAAAATATTTATCCCATAAAGATGGCCGACCATGGTAGCAAACAAGCCCTCTGACCTCTTGTGTCCTGTCTCCTCATAGAATGTAAGCTCTTGCGAGCAGGACCCTCCCTCCTATTGTTTCATATGTTATATATGTTATATGTTCTTTGTCACATTGTAATGTCTCATATTGTCTGTTCATGTATCCTCTTATTTGTAAAGTGCTACGGAATATGCTGGCGCTATATAAATAAAGTCATCATTATTATTATTATTATTATTATTAACGGCGTAGCGGGGAAAAAAATCCAAATGACGATTTTTTTCAACTTTTTTGCCTCCTATAAAAAATGGAATAAATAGTGAACAAATCATCAGACTTTCCCCAAAATGGTATCAATAAAAATGCCATCTTGTCTTGCATAAAAAGACGCCTTACCCAGCTCCATACACATAAATATAAAAAAGTTACAGGTGTCACAATAAGGTGACACAATTGTTTTTTCTATTTTGCAAAGTTTAAAATTTTTTGAAAGGCATCAAAACATTACAAATACTATATAAATTTGGTATTGCCGTGATCATACTGATCCGTAAAATACATGTAACGTCATTTTTACCGTATAGTGAATGCCATAAAAATTAAACCCATAAGAAATTGTCGCAAATGCGTTTTTTTTTTCCAAGGGCGTTAATGTTTGCATACCTGGTGGTCTAGCGTAGAGAAGGGGTTACAGCAAGTATTCCTGGTGGTCTAGGGCAGAGAAGTGTAGCCCTATTTGGTGGGGGTATGAGTATTATCCCTCCCGCAACAGACTCTGGCGCTGACCTATGTGTATAATGGGACCTGAAGCCTTCGCTGAAGGGAAGAGTGGGAACATATATGAAATATATCAGTGCCTCCACCCAGGATAGAGCCTCTGTATTACAGGGAGGATCTCTTCCTGGGACTTACCCATGAAGTACAGTTAGTAGCCTTAACAAGGATCACTGTACTAATCTCACAGTCTGAAGAATACATACAGATACCACATAAGGTTATAACAGTAGCTTTATAAGTATCAACAGGGTAATAATACATACATACAATATACTCAGAACACAGCAATACTACAACAACCAGCAAGTCCTCAACCGTCTTAGGTTATATACCCGGGTATATATATATAGATATATAGCAAGAGTCCAGTGCACAATACCTCCAGGCAACAGAAGAGATGCAGGGGCCCCTGTGGATGACTGTGGATCCTCGGATTCTTCCAGGAGATGACAGACAGCCGATCAGGAGATGATGATGATGATGAGATTCTTCACAGGCAGCAAACAGGGCGACGGTGACGGCAGTAGATGCAGGCCTGACTACCCTAACACTGAGTCCTTAACCTGCCAGCTAAACTACTAGTGCCACCGGGCCTCTAACTAGCTAGTTGGCCTTCGGAAGCCTAACCTATCACTGCCCTGAACTGTATATATATATGGATCCCTAACTACGGTTACTAGCTAGGTCCTGTGAGTATATAGGGGGTAACACATACCTAACTATATACTGTGAAGTAAAGAGGAACAAGTGGCTCTTAGACTCCCCCAGACATAACATGTCTGTCTCAGCAGCTCTGCTCACATCTCTCCCCCCAGCAGCTCTGCCTCACATGTGTCTGACTCACTGTATTTACAAAACAAAACTTGCACTAAATGCCTGGGGTCTCTGAAGCCAAACTGCAGGGGCAAAGAAGCCAGATACATTATATACTAGTAGAAATGGCAGTTCCCTACACTCTCCCTCTGGTGAAATCTTTACGTCATGTCAAAGACATACAAAGTCATAGTATACAGTCAACATTACCAATGACAATATCAATATGGTTGCTTTTGCATTTACAGAGTCACAACAGGTTAATAGGTATACATGCCAGCAGGAGCGAAAATTGGTAACATATTGACCAAAGTGGACACTGCACCCACCCAAGCATGGTATAAATGAGGCTGAGTAGTAAATCTGGGGTCCCCCAAACTATCATATGTCAGCATAGGTGGAGGGTGTCTAATTCTCTCTCCTCTCCGTACCTCTCTCTGAGGTAAACTAGCATGTCCAGGCCCTAAACTAGGGTTGTCTGCCATGGGAGGGGATGGTGCTGGTGGCGTAGGAGAGCTAGATCCCTGCTCATCTGTAGACACAGATCTAGGTACGAATTCTGGAGTTTGAGGGTTCATAGGTCTCCCTGAAGGAGAAGATACTGGTGATCTAGGAACTTCAGGAGCCACAGTCCAATCACTCTCAGGAGTTTCCGGAAGGTCAGGTGGAATATCGGCTAAGGACTGTGGAGAATCGCAGGCCGAGCCATCATTGGAGATATCCATACCATCAATCTGAGGTACAGGCAACAAATGATTTCTATGCCAAGTCCTGATCCTCCCGTCCCGTCCTTTTATCTTGTAGACTGGTATTCCAGGCAAACGATCTACCACTGTAAAGAGTTCACTCCGCCATCGATCAGCCAGCTTATGTTTTGCAGATGCTCCCAAATTCCGTAGCAGAACATGGTCCCCAGGGTTCAATTCTCGGTATCTTACTCGAAGATCAAATCTCCTTTTATTTCCTTCATTCACTTTGGCCGCATTTTCCTCAGCCAGCTGATAAGCACTCTTAAGCGTTTCTTTCAAACGTGCCACGTATCGGTAATGATCTCGATGACTGATACCATCGGTAGAGACTCCCAACAAGATGTCAATAGGTAGCCTAGGCTCTCTTCCAAACATCAGAAAGTATGGTGAATATCCTGTGCTCTCGTGCCTTGTACTATTATAGGCATGCACCATAGCCTCCACTTTTCGACTCCAGGATCGCTTATCCTCAATTCGTAAGGTACCAAGCATATCAAGTAAAGTCCTGTTAAATCTTTCAGGAAGGGCATCTCCCTCTGGATGGTAAGGCGTCGTCCGACTTTTGCGGATGTTCAACAACTGAAGTAACTCTTTGATCAGGTTACTCTCAAAATCCCGGCCTTGATCAGAATGCAACCGGTGTGGTAAGCCATAATGGATAAAATACTTTTCCCAAAGCACTCTTGCAACAGTGACTGCTTTTTGATCCTTAGTCGGAAAGGCTTGAGCATATCGTGTGAAGTGATCAGTCACCACCAATACATTTCCAAATCCTCTGGAGTCGTTGTCAATACAAAGGAAGTCTATGCAGACAAGATCCATGGGGCCCGAACTCTTCAAGTGTCCCATGAAGGCCGCTCGAACCGGGACAGTCTTCCTCTGCAAACATCTGCGACAGCACCTACACAGACGAGTCACGGTATCTCTCATTTTGGGCCAGTAGAATCGGTCTTGTATTAGGCCATAAGTCTTCTCAGGTCCCAAATGACCATGATAATCATGCAGACTTCGGAAAATCATCTTCTGAAAGCAGCTTGGAATAACTAGTTGGCGCCTTCCAGGGTGATCATGATACAGCACCACACGATAAAGTAGGCCATTGTCTATTTCAAACTTCTCCCAATCTCGTAGAAGTTGACTGCATTCAGAGGGTAGGGATGTCTTTAACATTTCTCTGTCTTGAGAACTCACTGCTTGATAAAGAGGTCCAATTAAAGGATCAGTCTTTTGACTCCAGATCATTCGCTTTGAAGATATAGAACAACTCTCAAAGGATCCTAAAGCGGCAGGGTAGGCAAACATGTCTGGTACAGCTTCGGGACCTCCCCCAATAGAGTCAATAAGCCGAGTTTCAGAAAAGGCTACTCGGTCTTCAACTACAGCAGCCATGGCACACAAAGCTCCTACTCCAGGACTTGGCACTTCTTCCCATTCATCCACTACTTCCGGACTAGGTAATCCAGGCCGTCTTGATAGAGCATCTGCCCCAATGTTCTTAGGCCCCGATTTATACTTGAGTGTGAATTGGTAGTTGGATAAAGCTGCCAACCAGCGATGTCCTGTAGCATCGAGCTTAGCGGTTGACAAAACGTATGTCAGTGGATTGTTGTCTGTTCTTACTTCAAACGTGGCTCCGTATAAATAGTCATGTAATTTATCAACAATGGCCCACTTGAGCGCCAAAAACTCCAATTTATGTACTGGATAATTTTTCTCGCTGGGAGAAAGACTTCGACTTATGAAAGCTATGGGCCGTAACCCGGCCGGGTATTCTTGGTGCAGCACGCCACCTAATCCTTCAAAGCTGGCATCTACATGTAGCACATATGGCTTCTGTGCATCAGCATAAGCCAGAACGGGAGCTTCTGTCAATTTCTTCTTCAACAACTTAAATGCTTCTTCACAATCCGCAGTCCACCTATCGCCAAAAAGGCTTTTGGAAGACCCTTTCTTCTTTCCCGGATCTCCTGCATCACTCTTCAACAGGTCGAGGAGGGCTCGAGCAATTTTTGAATATCCTTCCACAAATCGTCGATAGAATCCACAAAACCCCAAGAAAGATTGCAACTCCGTAATATTTTGCGGTCGGGGCCAATTCACCACAGCTTCAATCTTACCAGGATCGGTAGCAACTCCTTCAGCAGAAACAATATGACCTACATAAGTGACCGAAGATCTACAAAATTTGCATTTGTCAGCCGACAACTTCAGCCCCTCTTCTTTTAAGCGATGGAGTACTCTCATGAGTCGTTCTTCATGTTCTTCCAGCGTCTTTCCAAACACAATAATGTCATCAAGATATACAAGGCATTCCCGGGGCACTAAATCACCTAACACTCTTTCCATCAACCTTTGGAACGTTGCTGGCGCACCTTTTGTACCTTGCGGCATACGAGTGAACTGAAAGAAACCCAAGGGGCATATGAAGGCTGTCTTTTCCTGATCCTCAGGTGCCATTGGGACTTGATAGTATCCCGATCTTAGGTCCAGCACTGTGAACCAACAGTTTCCATTCAGAGCTTCCAGAGCTTCTTCAATTCTCGGCAGTGTATACTGATCAGGTAAGGTTCTCCGGTTCAGAGTTCTGTAATCCACACATAGGCGAATTGCTCCAGATTTTTTTCTTACCACCACAATAGGTGAGGCATAGGGGCTCTTACTGTCCACAATGATCCCCTGACCTTTCATTTGCTGTAGAGTCTGTCTTAACTCATCAACATCCTTTGGAGCAACTCTCCGTGGTCGCTCCCGGAAGGGAGTAGAATCGGTCAATCGGAAAGTGTGTTGAGCACTTTTAGCACAACCTACATCCATATCATCCATGGAGAACACTTCCGATAATTCAGACAACTTCTGTGTCAGTCGCTGATTCCAGGCCTCTGGTAAATGTGGATCACTCAAGTCAAGATTGAGATTAGGGATTGCATCTCGGATTTGAATCCTGCACACTTCAGCGTATGGATTTACTCCAAGCACAGGGTAGCAGTGGGCCACATTCTGGTATGGTCCAATTACAATCGGATGCGGTGAACAGTTCCTCACTGTCACACAGGTAGATAACTCCACTTTATTTCTCCAGTCCTTTCTCTCTGGGATCACCATCCAGCCATTCTGGTTAATCATTTCTTCAGGGGTTTCCATAAGGACATAACTCCCCCCTTCAAGCAAATCGGGAGCAATGCTGGAGGCTACTCTCAGAACTCTCTCCCCCGCCGGCAGGAACTTCCACGGTTCTCTCACCGATATGATATACCATTCCATGTCGATAGCCAGTAGACAGGGCATCACAGAGTTCTCTAAGATCAGAAGATATATTCACCGGCTGAGCTGCAGGGTTCCAATCTCTTCCAAGAAACTTCTGAAAAGCATAATGCACTGCGGGACAATTAGTGCCAAGTATCACAGGAGCTGCACAAGAATCCCCTGTATCAGGGCAGACAAGAGCCGTAATCTTCATGGGAGCGACACTCTGATCTTCTAATTCAGGGACAGCTATAACTACTTGTAGGCTGCCATCTACAGGATATGATCCTGAATTAAGCCCCCACAATTTCATTTGTCCTGTAGACTGAAGAGGTATATCCTTCAGATACTTTTGGTAGAACGAGCGATAAATCAGGGTCACTTGAGATCCTGTATCAAACAGGGCAGGAGCGGCATGACCATTGACAGTGACTTTGACAACGGACCTGGAGCCCGCGATAGCGCCTCTGGTATTTACTCGGCCCGCCTTCCTTTGGTGTCTTTGATTCTGAATAGAGAAGACAGCACTGTGTCCCAATCCCTCACTGTCCTCTGTACACTGTCTGGCAGTATGGCCCGTCTGACCACATTTATAACAGGTTCTAGCATCCTTCCTCCGTTGAGTGGCAGTGGGTGGAGTGGCGGACTGTCTAAGTTCTGACCGCTCCGCTGGTTTGTCCTTGTTTGAATTAGGAACAACATCTTCTTTAGAGATGCTTTTCGCTTTCTTAGGGGTACTAAAACTAATGTCAGCTTCTTGTTTCTTCACTAACTTCATTAAGTCAGGAAATGGAAGGACTCTATCAGATAGTAAGACCTTGAGTACTTGAGCAAGAGGATGATGAGGTTGTAACCCTCTCACCAACTGACTGGTTCTCAGAGCGTCTACCTCTGAAGTAGATATAGCTGCGTGGTACACCAGACGTGAAAGAAGTAGCTGTAAACGGTTAATAAAAGTAGAGACATTTTCCCCTTCTTTTTGACGAACCATTCGGTAATCAGCAACCATCTGGGCAAGGTCATAGTATGGCTCAAAGTGATCAGACAGTACTTGTATATAGTCCAATGCACTCACTCCTTCATGAGAGTCTCTGTACAAGCGGATCAATTCTGCAGCAGGAGACCGCAAACTTTCACTGATACGCTGCCGCCTGCCTTCTTCAGAGCAAGACCATTCCTTCAGGCATTGGAGAGTATGTTCTTTCCATATCTCAAAGTTTTCCTCCCCTTGTGGTACTGGGACATTACCAGAGAATACTTTTAGTTTCTTGTAGTGAGTGGCCTGCAGGCCCTGAGCTAACATTTCAGTCAGCCTGGCTAAAGTGCTAATAGCACTGTCACTAGAGGAACTGCTAGCGACGGCCATACTGGGGGGGTAACTGGCTGAGCGGGGTTCTTCCTTTACCTGAACCAGGGGAGGAACAGGAGGTCGGTAATCCCATGTAGTAGCTAGTGGGAGGTTCCCCTCTGAGCTATATCGCTTCTCCATATCAATGACTATTCCCACTTCTAAATCTCAGCAGTGCCTCCAAATGTAGCCCTATTTGGGGGGGGGTATGAGTATTATCCCTCCCGCAACAGACTCTGGCGCTGACCTGTGTGTATAATGGGACCTGAAGCCTTCGCTGAAGGGAAGAGTGGGAACATATATGAAATATATCAGTGCCTCCACCCAGGATAGAGCCTCTGTATTACAGGGAGGATCTCTTCCTGGGACTTACCCATGAAGTACAGTTAGTAGCCTTAACAAGGATCACTGTACTAATCTCACAGTCTGAAGAATACATACAGATACCACATAAGGTTATAACAGTAGCTTTATAAGTATCAACAGGGTAATAATACATACATACAATATACTCAGAACACAGCAATACTACAACAACCAGCAAGTCCTCAACCGTCTTAGGTTATATACCCGGGTATATATATATAGATATATAGCAAGAGTCCAGTGCACAATACCTCCAGGCAACAGAAGAGATGCAGGGGCCCCTGTGGATGACTGTGGATCCTCGGATTCTTCCAGGAGATGACAGACAGCCGATCAGGAGATGATGATGATGATGAGATTCTTCACAGGCAGCAAACAGGGCGACGGTGACGGCAGTAGATGCAGGCCTGACTACCCTAACACTGAGTCCTTAACCTGCCAGCTAAACTACTAGTGCCACCGGGCCTCTAACTAGCTAGTTGGCCTTCGGAAGCCTAACCTATCACTGCCCTGAACTGTATATATATATGGATCCCTAACTACGGTTACTAGCTAGGTCCTGTGAGTATATAGGGGGTAACACATACCTAACTATATACTGTGAAGTAAAGAGGAACAAGTGGCTCTTAGACTCCCCCAGACATAACATGTCTGTCTCAGCAGCTCTGCTCACATCTCTCCCCCCAGCAGCTCTGCCTCACATGTGTCTGACTCACTGTATTTACAAAACAAAACTTGCACTAAATGCCTGGGGTCTCTGAAGCCAAACTGCAGGGGCAAAGAAGCCAGATACATTATATACTAGTAGAAATGGCAGTTCCCTACAGAAGATATTATTGTTTTTGTCTCTATTAGTCTATGACAGTAAGGTATTAATGTCTGCAGGCTAGGTTGTCTAGAGCAGTGAAGGGTTACTGCAAATATCCCTGGTGGTCTAGGGTAAATAAGATGGTCTCATTTTTATACCTGTTGTCCAGAGCTTTACTCACCTTTACAGGCCCCTGCATTGTCTCTGTAACAGGAAGCTAAATACAGATCACGCTCCCTTCATGTACAGAAACATTTGCATCTATGGGGAAAGAATAGGAGTCCTCGTGAGACCTAAACATTATTAAAAAGGTGGGGGATTGGGGGACCTTCACCGATCCAGAGAATGTGTCTCCTTCAATGGTCTTTGCTCCACAGCAGCGCTCCCAGCCACCAGCTGTACCGTAATCTGCAGCATGACTCCATTCAAGTGAATGGGCTAGGACCCAGTTACCTGCACAACAGGTGGTCAGATCTGTCGCCCCTTCATTCTCAGGACCGGTGGGGGTCCTAGACGTATATGCCTAGATATCCTAATGATATCCCATCACTTTACATGATGGGAATACCCCTTTAACACCATCCACAATGCACATGTCCGCCTCATCTTCCCTTCACTTGGTTGTTTGCAGCTCTTCCTTCTCTATGTGTTTGATTCTACAGTAAATATGATTTAACTTTTTCGGCATTGCCAGTCCTTTTACAATGTCCCCAGTAGGATCTGACTTAACAATTTAATTGACTCTACATCTAACAGCCCAGTGTGGTTGGCACAATGCCTTGTAATGGTACAGTCTATTTTACACAGCTTAAAAATAACACTTTGGAGAAAAAAAAAAACACATCAAAAGAACTAGAAGCTATTGTGCCTTTGGAAATTATGCTGACATTATTTCACGACTGGAACCAATGCTATTTAAAGGAAAATTACCAACGTATTAATAACCTATTAAATCATACTAATTAAATCACACATGGTAAGAAATGTGTGCCCACTTCTGACTGTGAACGTGCAAGGGGCGGGAAGAGAACCTGCCCCATCTGTACTATGTCAATCTAAGATATAATATATATGTCATTCATAAGATATATTAGATATGAGACAGACATATAGATAGATTTGAGACCGATAGAAGAAAGAGAAAGAAAGAAAGAAAGAAAGAAAGAAAGAAAGAAAGAGGAGATAGATACACACGTGGACAAAATTGTTGGTACCCCTCGTTTAATGAAAGAAAAACCCACAATGGTCACAGAAATAACTTGAATCTGATAAAAGTAATAATGTATAAAAATTCTATGAAAATTAACAAATGAAAGTCAGACATTGCTTTTCGACCATGCTTCAACAGAATTTTTTAAAGAGGACCTTTCATGTCCTCAGGCACATGCGGTTTTACATACCGCTAGAAAGCTGATAGCGCTCTGAATTCAGCACACTGTTGGCTTTCCTATTATGTGCCCTAGGGCTGGAGATATCGGGGATCTAAATTTCATCGTTCACTGTCAGAAGGACGTTCCTGACAGTCTAGCTCTGCTGTGAGGAACGCCCTCGCTGACAGTACAGGGCTATGGACGAGCACAGTCAGGGAGGGCGTTCCTCACAGCTCAGCGTCATCACTGGGTGGTAAGGATCGCCCCCTCGCTCTGTCCTCATCCATAGCCGAGTACTGTCAGCGAGGGTGTTCCTCACAGCGCAGCTAGACTGTCAGGAACGCCCTTCTGACAGTGAACGGTGAAATTTAGACCCCCGATATCTCCAGCCCCGGGGCACATACCGGGAAAGCTGACAGTGTGCTGAATTCAGCGTACTGTCGGCTTTCTAGCAGTATGTAAAACCGTATATACAGTATATGAGGACGTGAAAGGTCCTCTTTAAAAAAGAAAACTCATGAAACAGGCCTGGACAGAAATGATGGTTCCCCTGAAAATAATGTGACCAGAGGGACATGTTACATCAAGGTGTGTCCACTAATTATCATCACAGGTCCCTACAATCTTGTAATCAGTCAGTGGCCTGTATATAGGGCTACAGATACTCACTGTGCTGTTCGGTGACATGGTGAGTACCACACTCAACATGGACCAGAGGAAGCGAAGGAAAGAGTTGTCTCAGGAGCTTAGAAAGAAAATTATAGACAAGCATGTTAAAGGTAAAGGTTATAAGACCATGTCCAAGCAGCTTGATGTTCCTGTGACTACAGTTGCACATATTATTCAGAAATTTAAGATCCATGGGACTGTAGCCAACCTCCCTGGACGTGGCCGCAAGAGGAAAATTGATGACAAATCAAAGAGAAGGATAATACGAATGGTACCAAAACAGCCCAGAAAAACTACTAAAGAGATTAAAGGTGAAATTCAAGCTCAAGTAACATCAGTGTCAGATCGCACCATCTGTCGTTGTTTGAGTTGGACTTCATGGGAGACGACCAAGGAGGACACCATTGTTGAAAACAAATCATAAAAAAACCAGACTGGAATTTGCCAAACTACATGTTGATAAGCCACAAAGCTTCTGGGAGAATGTCCTATGGACAGATGAGACAAAAATCAAAATTTTTGGCAAGGCACATCAGCTCTATGTTCACAGATGGAAAAATGAATCATATCTTGAAAAGAACACTGTCCCTACTGTGAAACATGGAGGAGGCTCTGTTATGTTCTGCGGCTGCTTTGCTGCATCTGGCACAGGGTGTCTTGAATCTGTGCAGGGTACAATGAAATCTCAAGACTATCAAGGGATTCTAGAGAGAAATGTGCTGCCCAGTGTCAGAAAGCTTGGTCTCAGTCACAGGTCATGGGTCTTGCAACAGGATAATGATCCAAAACACACAGCTAAAAACACCCAAGAATGGCTAAGAGGAAAACATTGGACTATTCTGAAGTGGCCTTCTAGGAGCCCTGACCTAAATCCTATTGAGCATCTTTGGAAGGAGCTGAAACATGCCGTCTGGAAAAGGCACCCTTCAAACCTGAGACAACTGGAGCAGTTTGCTCATGAGGAGTGGCCAAAATACCTGCTGAGAGGTGCAGAAGTACATTGACAGTTACAGGAATCGTTTGATTGCAGTGATTGCCTCAAAAGGTTGTGCAACAAATTATTAAGTTAAGGGAACCATCATTTCTGTCCAGGCCTGTTTCATGAGTTTTCTTTTTTTTAAAAATTCTGTTGAAGCGTGGTTGGAAAGCAATGTCTGACTTTCATTTGTTCATTTTCATAGAATTCTTATATATTATTACTTTTGTCAGATTCAAGTTATTTGTGACCATTGTGGGTTTTTCTTTCATTAAACGAGGGGTACCAACAATTTTGTCCACATTTGTAGATAGATAGATAGAGAGGACATAGACAGTTAGATAGGAAACAGATAGATAAGCAGTCCAGTCCTTCAGCAACCATATAAAGCATAATAGGAATTTTCTTTATTCAAACAATAGCATCACACACCATGTATTGACCCACGCAGGGGTCTTTATCAAGTGTCCACTTGATAAACACTTGATAAAGACCCCTGCGTGGGTCAATACATGGTGTGTGATGCTATTGTTTGAATAAAGAAAATTCCTATTATGCTTTATATGGTTGCTGAAGGACTGGACTGCTTTTCTTCTTTGTAAGTAACCCCAAATGGGAGATGGGGTTCTGCGGTCCAGCTAAGGGAGTGGTTTTATCCCTATTATCTTGAATGCTGTCACAGAACTTTTTTTAATTTTTAGATAGATAGATAATATGAAACAGATAGATAGATATGAGATAAATAGATAGATAGATAGATATGAGATAGATAGATATGAGACACATAGATAGATAGATAGATAGATAGATATGAGATAGATAGATAGACACCTCCAAGTACTCCAGTCTTCTCCTTCACTCTAAAAAACATACTGTTTCAGTTTAGAAAATAGCATTTAATATGCATTATATCCTGTAGAGAGATGGATGATAGACTGGCAGCCACCATGACAGACCTGTAACCACCAAGAGCCCTAATATTAAAGGGGTCATCCAGGAATTGGAAAAACCTGTGTGGAGTCCGGGGGAGGTATAAAACAAAAAAAAAAAAAAAAAAAGTGTATTCAGCTTTTCCCAGGCCTCCATTGTCCACCGCCAGTGTCCATTCAGACTGGTGCCTTGGCCTTGTTGTCATAAGTCCTGCCCCTCACGTCAATGCTGAGTCCAGTCATTGGCCTCAGCGGTCACTGGTAAGGAACCGATGACATATGTGAGTGATGTCACCAGTCCCTCTCCAGGGACTGCTGAGGCCACTGACTGGTCTAAACATTGTATAGCAAACTTATTGGATTACTTTATGCATAGAGCTGTTATCAGCACACTGTATGTTGGTATTATTTGAGTACTATATGGCGGTATATATAGGCCATATTTGGAACTGATACTATTGCTAGATACTGTACCATGTTTCAATTTTGCAGCATATGGGGGTGGAAGCGATGTACAGTATAGCCTTCTTATTTAGGCAACTGTTTGGAAGTGTTACTAAGACTACATATGGCACTGTTATGTAAGCACATACTGAATAGCATTTAAGATTATTTACAGAATATGTGGGGGTGTCAACAGAAATGATTGCACAGGACACTAAAATGTAAGGTTGACCCTGTGTGTACCTTATACTACAGTCATATATATTATTACAAATAGTAACAAGTAAAGGGGTTATCCAAAACTAAAACTTATTGACTTATCATTTGAATGGGAGTTACAATAGCACAGGAGGCCACTACACAGTACACACAGGCTCTGTACACTGCATCTGCATCAGGCTCTGTACACTGTAATGATCTATCCTAAGGATAGGGAATTCATTTTTAATGTTGAATAATCCCTTTAATGCTCATGAACTCCCACAGAAACATCCCCTTCTGACATCACTGCTCTCATGAACTCACAGCCTCACCTCCTTCTGACATCACTGCTTTCATTAACTTTTACAGCCACACCCCCTTCTGGTATCACTGTTCTCAAGAACTCATAGCCATGCCCCCTTATGACATCACTGCTTTCATGAACTCTCACTGCTACACACTTCCATGTAACATCACTGTTCTCATCAACTATCAAAGCCACACCCCCTTCTGGTATCACACCTCTCATGAATTCCCAGTAAGAATGCCTTTCTGCCATCATGGCTTTCATGAACTCTCTCAGAGCTTTTACAGCCACACCCCTTCTGACATCACTGTTCTCATGAACTCTCACAGGCACATCTCTGAATGACATCACTGCTCTCATGAACTCATAGCCACAACCTTCTGACATCACTGCTCTCATGAACTCATAGCCATAACCTTCTGACATCACTGCTCTCATGAACTCATAGCCACAACCTTCTGACATCACTGCTCTCATGAACTCATAGCCACAACCTTCTGACATCACTGCTCTCATGAACTTTCACATCCACCCACTTCTAGAATCAGTGTTCTCATGAACTCATAGCCACACCCAGTGGCAGAATTACTGCTATAGCAGCCACTATGGCTGCTACAGGGCCCACGACCTTAGAGGAGGAGGTGTTTGCTGGCAGGATCGGGGATCATTAAGTAAGGCTGCGCCATTTATAGTATTTGTTGGACAAACTGCGAGGTTTGCCCCTGGCGGTTTTGTTCGGTCCAAAACAAAACTGCTCTTATTATACTCTGGGGTCTCTTTGGGACTCTTCAATTACACCACAGACCACAGCGGCCTGTAATTGGGCCTCAGCAGTCATGTGGGTCACATCGGGGCAGCAATGTATAATGAGGCCTCTGTAACCCACGTGACAGGCCTGTAACCCAATTACAGACCTCAGTGGTATGTGGCATCACTGAATAGACCCGATAACCCATAGCAGAGCCTAGGAGAGATGAGTAACATTGTTTTTTATCTTTGATCACCTATCCTGAGTCCCCGACTATGATACTATAGATATAATATATAATATTATATAATATACCACATTATATAGAGTATAATAGTTTGTGGGTGATAAACCCAAAAACTTTTGTGTTTGACCAAACCTGAAATTTTTGCAAAATTCATTATGAATACTGTGTGGAGGGGTCACTATGGGACATTGTACTGTATGGAGTGGCCACTATGGAACATTCTACTGTGTGGAGGGGCCACTGTGGGACATTATACTGTGTGGAGGGGCCACTGTGGGACATTATACTGTGTGGAGGGGCCACTGTAGAACATTATACTGTATAGGGGCCACTATGGCACATTGTACTGTGTGGAGAGGCCATTGTGGGACATTATACTGTGTGGAGGGCCACTATAGGACATTATACTTGGTGAAGGGGTCACTGTTGGACATTATACTGTGTGTAAATGGGGCATTACACCATGTGAGGACTAGTAAAGGGAGCCTTCTGCCATGTGAGGGCCAGTAAAGGGGGTACTATGTCATGTGGGGGAGGGGGCCAAGTCAAAAGTTTGCTATGGGGCCCAGACTTTGCTAGCTACACCCCTGGCCACACCCCCTCATGAGATCATTGCTCTCATGAACTCACATGGCTTTTATAAACTCTCACAACCACCACCCTTCTGACATCACTGCTCTTATGAACTCACAGCCACAATTCTTTCTGACATCACTGCTATCATGAACTTTCAAAGCCACACCCCTTTTTTATTTTTTTTTTTATTTTATAGAATAATAATAAAAGTGAAGTTTTATTCTATCAGTGTCTCCAGTCTGAGGCTTCTGTGATTCTGAATTAGTTGGGGACTTATGGTATTATTGAGTCTGTGATCTCCACACCCCCTTATGGCGTCTTTGCTCTCATAAATTCTCATAGCCACACCTCTTTCTGACATCATCGTTCTCAATAACTCTTACAGTTAAGCTTCCTACTGATATCACTGTTCTCAGCTACACCTCTTAATGACATCATTGCTGGCATAAATTCTCAAAGTTAAATCTCTTTCTGACATCACTGCCCTCATGAACGTTCACAACTACATCTTCTTCTGACATTATTACTATCATAAATTCTTACAGATACACCTCCTTAAGACATCATTGATCTCATAAACTCTCACAACTGTACCTCTGTCTCACATTATTACTTCTATGAACTCTCACAGCCACACCTGCTTCTGACATCACTGTTCTCATTAACTCTCACAGCCACACCTCCTTCTGATATCACTGTTCTCATTAACTCTCACAGCCACCCCCCCTTCTGACATCACAAAGAAGTAATATAATGTTGTGTAAAATGCCAACCTGCACATAAAATATGACTAAATACATATAAAGACAGATTTTACCTTTAGATTGAGGTTAAAGCTATTGTAGGGCTGTGTAACCCCAGTGCATATGTCCTACTACGGCATGCTGAACCCTCTATTATATAAGTGGTTTTTAAGCACCGTTTCTTGTATTGGTTTGTGAGGCTGAAAGAGGGACCTATAGAACAAAAGGGGATTTATCTAAAGTAGAAAGGCCTACCTAGAAGGGTACATCCATAATGAACATGCTCATCTGCCATTAGGCTAGGGCTCCATAGCAACACAAGGACATTGAAAATTTTGAAAAAAAAGTCTTGAAAAATATCCTCAGTTCTTAAGGAGGACCACATCTTCAGCGTCTCCATATGGGAAAAAAATATATCAAGCAACCTTAGATCCAATGCAAAATAACAGACATGGTAAAACGATACAAAATACACAAATATAGAATATAATATAAAAAGGTGCAATTGTAAAAAATATGACAATTGAGGAAAACAGATAATAGAAACTGCAGAAAAGACAAGAATACAAAGAAATTCCACCTTTAAAGAGTCGATTCACCTTACAAGTGGGAACACTCCGATAGTATGCTGCAGGGCAGTGATTCATTCCACTTCCACAGAAACCCTGCAAATCTATGCAAAAATTGTAGACTGCCTTATAAACAGTATAAAAAATAAACCATTTTTTAAAATATTTTTGGGGAAAATTGTTTTTTATTAACACTTTGACGGAGTGATATTTTTCACTTCTTCCTTGTTCGTTAGCATAACCTCATGGGGAGGCTTATTTTTTGCAGGATGAATTTTTTTTTATTGCAACATTTAAATATACATATTATAATATCTAAACTCTATATACATATATATATATAATGTATTTTGTAACTTTTAGACATTTTTTTGGGAGGGGGACAGCAATTTCACCAGTTTTTATTAATTACATTAAAAGTTTATGGACCAGTAGGATTATGGCGATATTGAATTTATATTTTTTTTTTACGTTTTAAGACTTTTGTATGATCAAAACGCTTGAAAATATTGTAGCCGCATTCCAAGACCATTACCATAACATTTCCTACATAGAGTTGTATGATGAGGACTTGTTTTTTGCAGGATGAGCTGTAGCTTTAATTGGCACCATTCTGGGGTACAAAGGACTTTTACATCAATTTTTAGTCCATTTTATGGGAAGCGAGAAGCACAAAACAACAGCAATTCTGACATTGCTTTTTTAATGGGGAGCCAATGTGGTGCTTCAACCTCTCTTTAGCAACTTACAAGTGAAGGAAAATGACTGCAGCATCTAAGGGGGTTATTTCTGATCCCAGTCATTGCAGTAGAGTATCAACCTCCTTCTTGTGAATGGAGCACTTTGAGTCCCCTGTTCTCCTCATCGCTGGGGAACCTGGCGGTTGGACGCCAAGCGATCAGACACTTATTCCCTATCCTGTGGATAAGTGATGTGTCCTTAATGGTACAACCCCTTTAACAACCAAATGCCAGTGACATACATATATGGTGTAGGGAGGGAAAGTGTTAAATTTTATTACTTGTTATCGGAAGGACTGCAATCATTATGCTTTAGAATATTCAGTACTTTCCATGGGAATTTTCATCTGATCTCACTGCAAAAATGTACTGTTATTGACTATTGTAAACCTGTAACCATTTAAAGGGAGCTTACAACCAGGTTTGGGGCCCCTAGACCAGCAGTTACACGTATTTACCGAACACAGTTTCTTGGTCTATAATTCAATCTGGCGATAGTTGGTCTCAAAAGGAAACACACACATGATCCACCCCTATCTGCCGTTTCTGATACTTTTGGGCAGAGCCTAAATGGTGGAGCACGAAGCTGATAGTTCTGTGTTCCACCATTGTATTCAACTTTATCAACAGGATACCACCCAAAATGTGGGACTGCCACATTCGATCTGGTTTGGCTTAGGAGGGGGGCCATCAACAGGGCTCAGTGCATATGCACCGTTTGCCCTATTGGAAAGGTGGAGGTGGTCTTTCAGGGAGGTTTTACTGTAGGTGGAACATATCAAAGGTGGTGCGGACACACACCTTAAATAGGTAACTGTTGTCTTTTGGTCCTCACAAAGAGTTGCGTAGATCTGCAATTGTGCACTCTAAACTGTTGTTTCTCAGGTTGCATTGAATATGGTGTTGGGTTTGTATATGACTTGAATTGTGTAATGTATTGGTTGCTGCACGTCATAGGTCATTGCTTTAGGAAGTTTTTGGAAGCCAGATCACGTGGTAGTGCTTAATGGGTTGTGCCTAAAAGTTGCACTGCAGAAGAAGTTGCGTGTTGCTTTCCTGCAGTGCCACGTCAGGGGTTGTCAGGCAACCCATGGCAGGTAGGGGTATACTATTTAAGGATCTGTTCAAGGAGGGTTGCTGGGGAGGAGTGGTGGCTTGCTGCTTGTTGGTCTGAGCGTTGAGCCTGGTCAGCTTGAGGCACATCAGAAATCCTCAAATATCATCTGGTTTCGGGAAACAGGGACACCAGTCGTACTCTACTTAGAGGTGACATGGGTTTGTAGGAGGTGGGCATCACATCTCCTTGCCAGTGGAAGTGCAGTGCTTGTCATAGGCACCTGGAGAACTGCCCGTCATTATGACCATCAAGTTCTGCTGTTCAGCTGCTGTACTGCCTTGCCTGCTGTGGTGTCACTGCCTTCCTTCCTCCACCAGTCAAAAGTTGGTTGAAGTGACGATGCATCTGGACGACTGCTCTGTGAGAGCCTAAATGACATATCAGGTGCTGAGGACTACGGCTCTGGTTGCAACCAGGTGCACGGTGCACCAGTAATACATGCACACATTTTGTGCCTAGACCGTTTAGATATCTCTACCTGTAGACTATGTGCTGCGGCCGGTCCTCCCATTAATGACTATGCAGTAACAGAACTGGAAATATCCTTTCTGCAGACCCATAAGTGAGTGCAGGAGTTGGCAGAAATCTGTAGCAATGCAGGGAACAAATCCAAGATGCTGCAATGAATAGCTCTGTCCCGAAACAATTAGAACTAATGCATTACTGAGTAGCCTGCAGATGCATGGGCTGGCGCAGGGCTGACCTTCCCGACCTCCAGTACAGTATGGCATCTAGATATATTCCAGCTTCACCCCTGCATAGTTAAAGTAAAGAGCATGTTGGAAATAGTTTGACAAGGCTCCCATAATGCCTTGCAAGAAACTGTTTAAACACTTGGCAAATGGCTGAAGCTAGGGAGTGGACCTGGCATGGAATCCTGGGTAAGCTGGCTGGGCAGTGTCGGGCTGCATTGCACCCTCTGGGCTTATGCTCTGCTGTTCAGCAGTAAAAGCCATTCATCTCTCCCTGATGGCAGCTCTGCCTCCTGCCAAATCTGACCCCTCGCTTGTGCCGTGTAGTCCTGCTTCCTCCACTATCTTCTATGTCAGCAGGAGTCTCGACCAGCTTTGTGTAAGTGAATAGGCTAAAATTAATCTACCAGAAGTCTCGGATATAATCGAGAAAGCACAGAAGGAAATAAGACACCACTCAAGACATGGATATAATGAAGGAATCGCTTACTGGCAGTTCCTAAAACATTACACGGGCAGAGGTATGAGGATGCCCCACCTGATAACTGGACTTGGCCATCTTCTCCAGACACATTGCCATAAGACTCGCAGTAATATAGGTTTTACTGAGGAGCTCAGTGACTTCAATGTTATCTCAGAGGTTCCTTAGTCCCCTTTTAGACGTCTTCTGATGGACCATTATTGCGTTAGAGCCTGAGCCCACTACTAGAGCATCCTCTGATATTCTGGTGGACTAGTCCGACACAGGGCGTTAGTCTTCAGGACAAGCCGTTTGAGTGATTCACATCGACAGTGCCGAAAAATTTTAGTAGAAACTAACAACACTCACTGTGGTGTCCCATACTGTCTGCATTTGTCCAGCTCACTTCAGTCCTTTCCACTGTCACCCTATGTTAAGGGGCCTCCATAGGTTGCGTATCTCTTCCTTAAGGCCTATGGGCATGACTTCCTCCTCAATGCCGCCCAGGTCCTCTGTTGCCAGCTCATAAAAGGTTAGAGCTCCAATGCACCTGCTCCGCAACCAATGTCCAGTCATGCCATATATTCCTAAGTGCTGCCTGCATTGACTTCACTGCCATTGTAATCAAACTTCACCTGCCCCAATCTCTGCACCATCTGACCACAAATTCCTTGCTTTGGTATCGATCTTGGTGTCATCTGCTCAGGTCAGCAGGCACTAGACTAGTAGACTACTCTAGGGGTTGAAACCTGGGGATTTCTTGAAAGGGTGAATACTGGGGCAGTGGCGTAACTAGGAATGGCTGGGCCCCAAGGCGAACATTTGACATGGGGCTTCCCCCCCGGCAACTGCCACCCCACGCACAAACCGCATTCCCCTTATTCCTGCATACACTATTATGCGCTATAGTGGCCCCTGCACACATTATTATGTTCCATAGTGACCCTGCACACACTATTATGCCCCATAGTGACCCCTGCACACAGTATTATGCACCATAGTGGCCCCTGCACACAGTATTATGCCCCATAGTGGCCCCTACACACACAGCATTATGCCCCATTGTGGACCACGCATGAACAATTATTATACTCTGGGGTCTTTTCAGACCCCAGAGTATAATGATCGGAGACCCAGGGGAGGATACAAACATAAAAAACTGTGTTACTTACCTGTTCCTGGCTCTGGCGCACTCCCTTCTTCTTTCGGTCTTCTTCAATGTTGGACCAGACGTCGCGATCGGCGTTGCGACGCATAATGATGTCGGAGCGCAGCAGAGGTAAGTAACAGTGTATTTTATGTTCCCTCACCTCCCCTGGGCCTTCGATCATTATACTCTGGGGTCTGAAAAACCCCCCGAGTATAATGATAGCAGTGTTTGTGGAGTTCTCTGGCCCGCGGCCTTACTTACCGATCCCCGCTCCTGCTCACAGCCACCTCTGCTTCCGCAGAATGGGAATCGCAGACAGCCGTAAGCAGGAGCGCGGAACGGTAAGTAAATAGGGCCCATTACCTGCTGGGGTTACACCAGCAGGTAACGGCCTATTAAAAAAAAAAACAACAGGGGCCCGCCAGGCCCCCTAATGTCCCGGGTCCTGTGGCAGCTGCTCCACCTGTATTTACGTCACTGTACTGGGGTAAGCCTTAGACCCCATTCCATATCAGTAGCAACCTGGTAGATCCACATCATCTCCAACAAGGTTCATTATCATTCAGTTCTATACCAAACCTTTTATGACTGGACAAAAGGGACCTGTCCGGTCTTGAAATGCACTGTGCATTAAAGGACTTTTCCCACAAAAGACATTTATGGCCTCTCCACCTCTGGGAACCGCACCAATCTCTAAAATGAATCCCCTCCAGTTTCTGTCATCCTGCTCTACCACACCCTGAGCTGACAGTGAAATCCAGACTGTCCTCGATTGTCTGAATTTACGGAAACAGCGTAGCTCTCTAAGCTAGATCTAAGCATAATCCTGTGGATATGCCATAAATGTATTTGGTGGGACAACCCCTTTAATGAAAATCAACTTCCCTGTGAAAAAAAAATTGACAATCCAAAATTCCAAATCTCGGATGGAATGGTCTGAAGAACCTTTGCGGGTATGAAGAATCATTGACCATAACTGAACCAAATGCCAGATTCACAAGGGTTTGTGCCCAACTGCATATGGGCCTACATTTTGAAAAAGGAAAGGAACGGTTGTTAGAATGTCAGAGGACTGAGCCCAGGGCCTGGAAACATACAGGGGTCTCAGACACCACTATCCAGATCTACACTTGATGAAGTGGATCTACTGAACATTCCTGCCAGAGGTCTGCAAAGTCTAAAACGTCTGTACCTGATGTGCCCCCCATCACTGCTAGTGGATAAAACTCCAATGAGTTATTGTAGGGGTGTCACCAATCACCTGCTCAGTGTGGTGGTGTATAGAATAGTCTATACCAGCCACCCCCCTAGGATTATCCAGGAGGCTCCAAAATAAGACATAGAGCTCCCTGATGCCCGGAAAGGTGTCTGAAGTTCACCACAACTTCAGTGACAGATTTGGATCTTGAACTAAGCTCTTGAGCAGCAGCCAGGCGATCTAGCTGTCACTGTTTAGAGGGACACTCCAGCTGCAATTGTTTAGAGGAGCACTGTAGCTGCCATTGGTTAGAGGAGCACTCTCTAGTTGCCATTGTTTAGAGGAGAACTGTAGCTGCCATTGTTTAGAGGAGCACTCTCTAGCTGCTATTGTCTAGAGGAGCACTCTGTGGCTGCCATTGTTTAGAGGAGCACTCTCTAGCTGCTAGTGTTTAGAGGAGACCTGTAGCTGCCATTGTTTAGAGGAGCACTCTCTAGCTGCTATTGTCTAGAGGAGCACTTTGTAGCTGCCATTGTTTAGAGGAGCACTCTCTAGCTGCTATTGTCTAGAGGAGCACTCTGTGGCTGCCATTGTTTAGAGGAGCACTCTCTAGCTGCTAGTGTTTAGAGGAGACCTGTAGCTGCCATTGTTTAGAGGAGCACTCTCTAGCTGCTATTGTCTAGAGGAGCACTTTGTAGCTGCCATTGTTTAGAGGAGCACTCTCTAGCTGCTATTGTCTAGAGGAGCACTTTGTAGCTGCCATTGTTTAGAGGAGCACTCTCTAGCTGCTATTGTCTAGAGGAGCACTCTGTAGCTGCCATTGTTTAGAGGAGCACTCTCTAGCTGCCATTGTTTAGAGGAGCACTCTCTAGCTGCCATTGTCTAGAAGAGCACTCTTTAGCTGCTATTGTCTAGAGGAGCACTCTGTAGCTGCCATTGTTTAGAGGAGCACTCTCTAGCTGCCATTGTCTAGAGCACTCTTTAGCTGCTATTGTCTAGAGAAGCACTCTGTAGCTGCCATTGTTTAGAGGAGCACTCTCTAGCTGCCATTGTTTAGAGGAGCACTCTCTAGCTGCCACTGTTTAGAAGAGCACTCTCTAGCTGCCATTGTTTAGAGGAGCACTCTCTAGCTGCCACTGTTTAGAAGAGCACTCTCTAGCTGCCATTGTTTAGAGGAGCACTCTCTAGCTGCCACTGTTTAGAGGAGCACTCAATAGCTGCCCCTGTTTAGAGGAGCACTCAATAGCTGCCATTGTTTAGAGGAGCACTCTCTAGCTGCCACTGTTTAGAGGAGCACTCTCTAGCTGCCACTGTTTAGAGGAGCACTCTCTAGCTGCCACTGTTTAGAGGAGCACTCTCTAGCTGCCATTGTTTAGAGGAGCACTCTCTAGCTGCCATTGTTTAGAGGAGCACTCTCTAGCTGCCACTGTTTAGAGGAGCACTCTCTAGCTGCCACTGTTTAGAGGAGCACTCTCTAGCTGCCACTGTTTAGAGGAGCACTCTCTAGCTGCCATTGTTTAGAGGAGCACTCTCTAGCTGCCACTGTTTAGAGGAGCACTCTCTAGCTGCCACTGTTTAGAGGAGCACTCTCTAGCTGCCACTGTTTAGAGGAGCACTCTCTAGCTGCCATTGTCTAGAAGAGCACTCTTTAGCTGCTATTGTCTAGAGAAGCACTCTGTAGCTGCCATTGTTTAGAGGAGCACTCTCTAGCTGCCATTGTTTAGAGGAGCACTCTCTAGCTGTCATTGTTTAGAGGAGCACTCTCTAGCTGTCATTGTTTAGAGGAGCACTCAATAGCTGCCATTGTTTAGAGGAGCACTCTCTAGCTGCCACTGTTTAGAGGAGCACTCTCTAGCTGCCACTGTTTAGAGGAGCACTCTCTAGCTGCCACTGTTTAGAGGAGCACTCTCTAGCTGCCATTGTTTAGAGGAGCACTCTCTAGCTGCCATTGTTTAGAGGAGCACTCTCTAGCTGCCACTGTTTAGAGGAGCACTCTCTAGCTGCCACTGTTTAGAGGAGCACTCTCTAGCTGCCACTGTTTAGAGGAGCACTCTCTAGCTGCCATTGTTTAGAGGAGCACTCTCTAGCTGCCACTGTTTAGAGGAGCACTCTCTAGCTGCCACTGTTTAGAGGAGCACTCTCTAGCTGCCACTGTTTAGAGGAGCACTCTCTAGCTGCCATTGTCTAGAAGAGCACTCTTTAGCTGCTATTGTCTAGAGAAGCACTCTGTAGCTGCCATTGTTTAGAGGAGCACTCTCTAGCTGCCATTGTTTAGAGGAGCACTCTCTAGCTGTCATTGTTTAGAGGAGCACTCTCTAGCTGCCATTGTCTAGAAGAGCACTCTGTAGCTGCCATTGTTTAGAGGAGCACTCTCTAGCTGCCATTGTTTAGAGGAGCACTCTCTAGCTGTCATTGTTTAGAGGAGCACTCTCTAGCTGCCACTGTTTAGAGGAGCACTCTCTAGCTGCCACTGTTTAGAGGAGCACTCAATAGCTGCCCCTGTTTAGAGGAGCACTCTCTAGTTGCCATTATTTAGAGGCGCACTCTCATCTATCTATCTATCTCATATGGCTATCTCTCTCTCTCTATTTTCTACCTATATCTTGCTATCATCTATTTATCCATGTCTGTCTATATTTAATATCTATCATCTATTTATTTATCTGCATGTATCTATATCATACAGTATCTATTTATATAATATCTATCTATCTCCTATCTATCTATAGCTCTCTATATATTCTATCTATCCATCTATTTCATATGTCTGTCTAGCTCTATTTATCCATTTCTGTCTATATATAATATATATCTGCCATCTGCTTATTTATCTGTATCTATTTATATCTATCTATCTCTCATATCTATCTATCTATCTATCTATCTATCTATCTATCTATCTATCTATCTATCTATCTATCTATCTATCTATCTATCTATCATCCATGTCTGTCTATCCATCTATAGTAATATGTTATGCAGTACACATGTTTGGGGGTTCCCCCTTACCCACAATACACTGTGCCCTGCAGTAACCTCTGTGCAGTATCTGCCCCGCTGATAGGACAAGCTTCTAAGGACCTCTGTGCTGGAGGAGACAGGTGAAGGGGCAGCCGCCATTTTCCTATGCATGTCCCTATGTAAAACATGTATGTCTGCACTATGTGCACTATGTATATGGCTCCCGTTATCCTCCATGTATAGCCCCTCCCCAATCTAAAGCTCCTGCTCAGTGCACCCCTCCCCAACCTGGGCTTTAATTTTGCCCCCGGCCCCTTGTTGCCCATAGCAACCCATACAAGTCCAGCTTTCATTTTCTAGCCTGTGATTGGTTGCTATGGGTAACGGCTGAGCGGGATATAATCCATGAAAGCTATATAATGTCACCCCCCAGGTGTATATATGTGATGACAGGCAGCCATATATACACAGGTCGGTATATTATCACATAACATGGAAATAATACATTATACAAGTCACAGGGTAATGTCCATGCCCTGTAAGTTACAGGGATATCAGATAGCGCCAATATGTCACATAATTCCATATAATACGCTCCTCAGCTGCTGCAGAACCTCTTATGGAGAGTAAGGCTGAGCCTTCTGTCCACCATTAATTGATGTGAAATTCACAATCTTTTTGATAAAGCTTTACAGCAAACAAGATGTATATTATGATATTCTGCAGCAGCTGATGTGTGTATTATGAGGTTCTGCAGCAGCTGAGGTGTGTATTATGAGGTTCTGCAGCAGCTGAGATGTGTATTATGAGGTGTGTATTATGAGGTTCTGCAGTGCCTGAGGTGTGTATTATGAGGTTCTGCAGAGGATGAGGTGTGTATTATGAGGTTCTGCAGCAGCTGAGTTGTGTATTATGAGGTTCTGCAGCAGCTGAGTTGTGTATTATGAGGTTCTGCAGTGCCTGAGGTGTGTACTATGAGGTTCTGCAGCAGCTGAGTTGTGTATTATGAGGTTCTGCAGCAGTTGAGGTGTGTATTATGAGGTTCTGCAGAGGATGAGGTGTGTATTATGAGGTTCTGCAGCAGCTGAGTTGTGTATTATGAGGTTCTGCAGTGCCTGAGGTGTGTACTATGAGGTTCTGCAGCAGCTGAGTTGTGTATTATGAGGTTCTGCAGTGCCTGAGGTGTGTATTATGAGGTTCTGCAGAGGATGAGGTGTGTATTATGAGGTTCTGCAGCAGCTGAGTTGTGTATTATGAGGTTCTGCAGTGCCTGAGGTGTGTATTATGAGGTTCTGCAGAGGATGAGGTGTGTATTATGAGGTTCTGCAGCAGCTGAGTTGTGTATTATGAGGTTCTGCAGTGCCTGAGGTGTGTATTATGAGGTTCTGCAGAGGCTGAGGTGTGTATTATGAGGTTCTGCAGCAGCTGAGTTGTGTATTATGAGGTTCTGCAGTGCCTGAGGTGTGTACTATGAGGTTCTGCAGCAGCTGAGTTGTGTATTATGAGGTTCTGCAGTGCCTGAGGTGTGTATTATGAGGTTCTGCAGAGGATGAGGTGTGTATTATGAGGTTCTGCAGCAGCTGAGTTGTGTATTATGAGGTTCTGCAGAGGCTGAGGTGTGTATTATGAGGTTCTGCAGCAGCTGAGTTGTGTATTATGAGGTTCTGCAGTGCCTGAGATGTGTATTATGAGGTTCTGCAGCAGCTGAGGTGTGTATTATGAGGTTCTGCAGTGCCTGAGGTGTGTATTATGAGGTTCTGCAGTGCCTGAGGTGTGTATTATGAGGTTCTGCAGCAGCTGAGGTGTGTATTATGAGGTTCTGCAGAGCATGAGGTGAGTATTATGAGGTTCTGCAGCAGGACACAGTATAACTCTGTATAATATATACTGTAATGCAGCTGTTTGTCTCCCCTCTTCATTATGGTCATTTCTATACATGGGCTACAGTTTTGTGTTGCCAGGGGGTGGGGCTAGAAGCTGCAGTGGCGGTATATTTGTATTTTGTTTAATTTTAATTTTCTTTCTTTCTTCCTTCCTTCCTTTCTTTCTTTCTTTCTTTCTTTCTTTCTTTCTTTCTTTCTTTCTTTCTTTCTTTCTTTCTTTCTTTCTTTCTTTCATTACACATGCCCCCCTCCCCAAGGTCAAAACAGGCCTTTGGGGACATTTCTATATTCAATTTATTTGTTTTTATTGCTGATTTGACCGGTATCGAGGGATGACATATTAGCCCCAGTTATAAGTGTATAATACTTAGCATCTCCTACAAATACCCAGTGATCATGTGATCGATTCCTGCATTGTATACGTCGCGCTCATTAAGGAGACATAGTGTACTATTATGTTATGGTGCAGAAGGGGTTAAGGAAACAATTTGTCAAAACTTTTCTACTGTTTTATGCCTAGTACAGGACGGGAGGGGCGGAGGATGACAGAGGGTCCTCTCTTTAAATTTCTGTGTCATACCCCGCCCCTCAGGCCCTGTACTAAGCCTATCACAGTGTATTAGTTGAGATTGGGTGTACAAGACAAGCCAATGATAATTAAGCACCGCAGCTTTAAATATCATCACTTTAGCATTAAGAGGACCTGCCACCTTTTCTGACGTCTAACTAAATACTTTTCTAATACAAGTAACTAAATCCGGAAATAACAATTCCGAAGCTTCATTTTTATTTTGCTGTTCCTCTGTTATTCCTCTTGGAAATGTACAAATAAAATTGACAACAGGATATTACCATTCCTCTTGTAACAAGGTTATGCCCTTACTTGGTTTGATAGTGTGAGCAACAAGAGAAACCATAACACCTCATTGTCGATTCATTCAAACATTTCCAGGAGGAACAACAGAGGACGGCACAATCCAGAAGTTTTTCAGATTTCTTATTTTATTAGGAATACAAGTACTTACTACAACAGACAAAATCTGTAATGGAGCCCCCCACCTATTATGTGTCATATTTAGTTCTGGCCTCCTCCTATGGGGCAGGAGGGCCTTTTGGGTCCTTTAGTCTTTAGGAGCCTAGGTGTGACTGCTATCTCTGTATCGTGCGTAGCTAACGCCCCAAAAATATAATAATATATATATAAAACACTATAATAGCATCATATACCTTGCCAAATTGCAGACCCAACACTGCTACATCTGTATATTAGTTTATTAATATACATTTGTATATTAGTATTTATAGTATAATAGGTATGTTTTTTCTGCAGTCCCATGGTAAAATTCCTATAATGTGGAACTGGACCCGTCCATCCCATTTAAAACCGCACTAAGCGTGACGCTGGTACTTGTAGTTCATCCCTGCTGTGCCAGGACTGCGCCATGGTGACTTCCAGTATGGAGGAGGTTGGATCTGATTTGGGCTCTGTGTAGTTTCTGAGAACTATATTGCGGTATTGTGGTCTCTATATGGTGGCATTATTTGGGTACTTTTTGGCAAAAACAAGAAAAGTAAAGGGGACCCCACCATTGCACAAGAGGTCACCGCCCCCGCTTATACATCATACACCAGTCTCAGGCATCACATCATAACTAAACATGGAGAGAGAGGAAAGGATAGTGAAATAACAGGTGTCCATAAGACCTGCTGCTTCTGGGTACAACTATGTGAAACACTGGATTATTATGGCTTTATCAAATTCTGTATTAGCAAAATTTCTGGACTATGAGATAATGGATTCAATGAATTTTTCAGTATTTTTTTTGCTACATACTGTAATCATCCAGATCTTATATTTGTCTGTCTTATATGTATCTAATATCTATCAATGTATAATAATAATGTCAATGTCTGTAAAGCGCTGCGGAATATGATGGCGCTATATAAGTAAGCTTAATAAATAGTAAGCTTAAATAATCCATCTATGTGTTTGTTGGTCTGTCTGTTCTTTTCTATATATTGTCTTCTATGTATTTGTTTAATCTGTCGGTCCAAATTTATAAACTATGAGAAGCCAAACTCTCTATCTATCTATCTATCTATCTATCTATCTATCTATCTATCTATCTCATATCTATCTATCTATCTATCTATCTATCTATGTATCTATCTATCTCATATCTATCTATCTATCTATCATATCTATCTATCTATCTCATATCTATCTATCTATCATATCTACCTATCTCATATCTATCTATCTATCTATCTATCTATCTATCTCATATCTATCTATCTATCTATCTATCTATCTATCTATCTATCTCATATCTATCTATCTATCTATCTATCTATCTCATATCTATCTATCTATCTATCTATCTCATATCTATCTATCTATCTATCTACAGTATCTATCTATCTATCTATCTATCTATCTATCTATCTATCTATCTATCTATCTACAGTATCTATCTATCTATCTATCTACAGTATCTATCTATCTATCTCATATCTATCTATCTATCTATCTATCTATCTATCTATCTATCTATCTATCTATCTCATATCTATCTATCTATCTATCTATCTATGTATCTATCATATCTATCTATCTATCTATCTATCATATCTATCTATCTATCTATCTATCTATCATATCTATCTATCTATCATATCTATCTATCTATCTATCTCATATCTATCTATCTATCTATCTATCTCATATCTATCTATCTATCTATCTATCTATCTCATATCTATCTATCTATCTATCTATCTATCTATCTATCTCATATCTATCTATCTATCTATCTATCTATCTCATATCTATCTATCTATCTATCTATCTATCTATCTACAGTATCTATCTATCTATCTATCTACAGTATCTATCTATCTATCTATCTATCTATCTATCTATCTATCTACAGTATCTATCTATCTATCTACAGTATCTATCTATCTATCTCATATCTATCTATCTATCTATCTATCTATCTATCTATCTACAGTATCTATCTATCTATCTATCTCATATCTATCTATCTATCTATCTATCTATCTGTCTGTCTATCTATCGATCTATCTATCTATCTGTCTCATATCTATCTATCTATCTATCTATCTATCTGTCTGTCTGTCTGTCTGTCTGTCTATCTATCTATCTATCTATCTACAGTATCTATCTATCAGTCATCTAGCTAAGAGTTTCTGGACTAGGAGATGCCGAATGAAAGGAATTTTTCAGCTAAGTTTTTTGTTATATATTTGTTATAATAGATATTTGGACTTAACATCTATCTATCTATCTGTCTGTCTTTCTGGACTATAAAATGCCAGATTAAAGGAATTTTGCAGCTATTATGTTAAAGTTTTTGTTATATACTGTACTCATCCACGTAGATAAATGTTACATCCATATATGTTTCTATCTCTATCTTCTGGACTATAAAATGTCAGATTAAAGGAATTTTGTACGTAATTTTTAGTAATTTAAAGTCAATTTTAGTAAATTAAAGTAATTTGTAAAATAATGTTTCTTACAGTTATCTGTCTTCCATTTGTCTACCTATCTCATATCTATCTATCTATCTATCTATCTATCTATCTATCTATCTATCTATATCATATATTCTATCTATCTATATCATATCTATCTTCTATCTATCTATCTATCTATCTATCTATCTATCTATCTCATATCTATCTATCTATCTATCTACCTCTCTCATATCTATCTATCTATCTATCTATCTAGCTATCTATCTATCTATCTATCTATCTAGCTATCTATCTATCTTTCTGGACTATAAAATGCCAGATTAAAGGAATTTTTCAGTGTTTTATTATTTGATTTGCTATACATTTAATCATCCATACACTCGTGCAGATCTGTTATTCCCGGATATGTTCCATTTATCTCATATCTATGTATTTGCTACTTTTATCTATCTATGAATACACGGCCATACATTTCTGTAGTGTTTCTGGTGTGTATTGGAGTATAGAGCTCCTCCATTATGTCACCGCTCACATTCCAGTATATATATATATATATATATATATATATATATATATGTATAGTGGCCTGCAGGGAGTCCATGCATGTATATACAGTGTGATGCCCGCACAGCTGTTACCAGCACTGAATTACATCTGATCCACTTTCCACCCATAGAGAGAGAGAGAGAGAGAGAGAGAGAGAAAACACCCCCCTCTGTGTACATTCACTCCCCCCGCTCCTCTCCCTCCCCTCCACATCTCAAGGGGATCAGAGCAGAACGCACCACAATTCCCCATACGAGAGGGGAGAGGGAGGCAGATTGGAGGAGCCCGGCTCGGCGCTGGCTATGCACTGTAGCTCTGGGCAGCTGCACACAATCCCAAGCATTTGCAGAGTCTGCATCCTTTCCATCCTCTCCCCTGCTCGCCCGCCTCTCATGGTCCATTCCTGGTACCCTATTTAATTCCCTCTACTGCTGCATCATATCTTGCTTGACACTAGTTCAGCTGTTATCCTAATAGGGGAGAATCCCCTCTCCCCTCCATTCTCTCGCCCGCTTGGAATTATTGCAGTTCCTGTTTTTGCGTTTTTTTTTTTTGTTTTTTTTTAATATATAACACAGTCTGTATCTTCTCTCAGGAGAATCTGGCCGATCCTCATCTTCTAATCTGTCCCTCCTGGCACAGGCGAAGAAAATAAACCAAGATACTTTGTCATTAAGGAGAGGAAAGAGAAAGAAAAAAAAAAAAAGGACGGATCTTACCGGGAAGGTTTTTTGCCATTTGACCGTCATGTATCTTGCAGCCATCCTGCTCCTGACCCTGGCTGGTTTCACGGAGGCTAATGTGTCCGATTATGACCGTAAGTACCCCCTAGAATGAACCTTATTATGTAGTGCGCTCTGGGGACTCCGCCAGTGGGCTGTATGTGTAGATATGTATCCGATCATGTGCGGTATGTTTATGTTGTATCTATGTATATTAGTAGATACATGTGTAGATTGTATATGTGCTGGGGATTATGGGTTGCCCATTGGACTAGTCATCTATTTGGCTTCTGACTGGCACGTTCATGATCTCTACATCAGTATACGCTGTATATACATCTATATATGTATAGTTGCAGTATCTATATACCTTTACACTGTATCACTCACTTATATATATATATATATATATATATATATATATGTATATAGATATATATGTGTGTATATATTTATAGGTACATGTTTGCCCTCGCAGCCCCAGCACTATACATTAGGGTTACCCTCCAATATTGGGTCCCAGCATTAACCCCTAGAATGCTGAATGGTATTAGACCAGATCTGTATATTCCATTTCTACCCTGTCTTGTGCAAGGAGATGTTTGGGTTTGACTTCACGGGGGTGGGTTGGTTGGTGGGGGGGGGGGGGTTAGCGAGGACGGGGCTGGAGGTAGCGCAGAGGACCTCTTAATGTATGCAAACACACCCTCTTCTGGTCTATAGAACAAATTGCCACCTGTACTTTATGGGCCGGTGGTTGCAGAGACAATAAATCCTGCACACACTGTGATACTGTCTGATATTACAGGAGGGGGTGTCTCGTCCCGAGAGCTTGCACTCTACAGCACATCGATTCCACTTTTTAATCGATTCGGGTTACGCGGTTGCCCGTCTGCATAATTTAACCCCTTCCGAGCAGGAACGGAGCAGCAGCAGGCTATAGGAAGGAACCGGCAGGGATGCGGAGGCGCATAACTTTGCAGCGGAGTCGGACATTGAAAATATTTGAAACGCTCGACACGGGACGCGCGCCAGGGTAATTAGCGGGGCAGATTAACAGAAACTCTTTTGTCACGTTCATCTTTGCGCTCGGCCGCCGTGTTCCTAATGCCACATTCCTTTTCATGGGGCTCGAGGGGGGGGGGATGAATTTTTGTGTTATTTTTCGCTCGGTTAATAGGGTCAAATTGTTACGGGGGAAGATACACAAAACGGTTTGTTCAGTGAATAACACAAATAGGATTTCCTGTAAAAACTGATTATGAGCGTGACAAGGCGGCGGGGAGGGGGGGGGGCTTGACACATGCGGTTAACCAGTTCATTGCCTGAGAGCCCAGTCCTAAAAATAAAGGAGGAAGATGTCTTGTAGGGGCGACAGTATATTTGTATATAGTAAGAATATAGCGGAGATTAGGGCTGACCCTGGAGTAGAGTGCAAGCTCTTGGGCTTTGTGTATACAATGCCATATCTTATTATAGAATCTCACGTCTTAATATACCATATTATGTCCCATGGTGCCGCACCCCCTCCTCCCCACTGTAAACATATCCTACATCTCAGGAGGTTGGTTATCACGGTACGTCGCTGCGTTAAGTATAGGCAGTATGGATCTCGCTGTACCTCATTGTATTATATGCTAGGAGTATATAACCGGCTGATATGGTATATGGTTTACTGAGGCCGGCTGCACCGTATTGAATGATTTTTGGTTGTTTAGTCGCATCAGACGCCCGTCCTGGTTATGGGAGCAGTCAGGTCTCATGGTATCAGCCGTGAGGTGTCTGAGGTCTTCTTTATGGCAGACAGAATTGGGCAGGCTTTTCGTTACCTGAGAGTCATGGAGTGGTGGGATTCGCTAAGACGGTGTTGTGATTGAAGGTGGTAGGAGGGATACTCCTATGGGAAATCTGAGTACATGAAGGCACGTGAAACCCTAAGGGACGGGTGTGTTGTGTTATATGTGGTACTATGTATATAGTCCATACACCTGACTCTTAAAGGAATGTTCCAGACCTAATTGAATAATGGTGGGGGTCTCACCCCTGGAATCCTCGCCAATTCTTCTCCCATGTATAGCTCATCAATTGATAAAGCCCGGAAAACCCTTTAAATAGGACTCGTCCGATGTCCTAATATGGCTGGTTTAGTAAGTTCCCTGTAAAATACCAATTGTGCAGCATTTTCTTACAGCTGTGTGCACTTCTGGCCCTCTGTTATTCCTCCTGGAAAGTGAATACATTGATCACGGCGTTGCCAGTGAGGGGTGTGTCCCTACAAACCCTGACATTGTCCAATCACTGCGGTCAGTGCCAGACTGTGTAGGGAGGTGACACACCCCTTTGACAAGGAGAATGGTAACATCCTGTACATTTCTAGGAGGAGTAACAGAGGAACGGCATAATGCAAAGTCATAAGAAAAGATGTTCCAGAATTGTAATATCCTAGTATATGATTATATTTACTAAGATGGACATGTCAGGTCTTCTTTAAGGGATTGTATTGAATCCTGCAAGGGCGTCGCACAGACCTGTGACTTTGTAGACGTCACAGCCTTTATTTAGTGTACCATACATGTGTCAGTCACTCTCTCGTCTAGAAACTTTCCACTTTGGCAGTGCAGGGGGTTAACGCCCCGTCCCTCCATTATTGTACGCCTGTCTGGTTCTTACTGAACCCTGAGAGAGATCTCGCCCATGCAACGGGAACTATTGTGATACACAATTTACTGCAGCCTTGAAATTCGCATCCCGAGCTGTCACCTGTCAGGACACAGCACCAAACTGACAGCCCGGCAATATACCAGGACCCAGGAGGTTCTTTCTAAATGGCGGCTACATCCTGCATAGGGTCATGGATCTTTTCAGAGACGGATATACTGTTATTGCATATGGCTCTTCCCTAGTGGGTGTATATTGTATATTTACATGCCTCATCCACGTTGGCAAGGTCTATGGGCATGACGCATGTACTGTTACCTTCTATACCGTCTCATGGTACATCTACTTCAACTATACCTACAGAATGTAGACCTCGATTGTCATCTACTGTTACCCAGCTCACCTCTGAGGGCGTTTGGTGATATTTTTGGGTTGTCAGATGTCTTAATCCCCCTTTTGGAGATCTTCTCTGAAGGCGTTCATGAGGTTCTTGTTATGGGGGTGCTGCAATGTTTATCCTCATGTGGGGGAACAGGCATAACAGGAAACCCATTGAAATCAATACAGGATCATGTAATGGGTACACAGGAGATCCGTGTGACCCGAGCGTTGGATGCAGCCGCTTATACATGGGCTTTAGGTATCTGTAGAGACGTTACTGTTGTCTATGGAAGTAGTTTGGCTCAATGTAGACTGAATCACAACCCTATGTTGAGCATATACACCTGGAAAAACTCCCGCCATATATCTATAGACACATAGCCACCCACCAAGGTGTTTTGCTACCATCAGTCTGGGTGGTATATGTCAGCACACCATTATATCCAATGTATAGGCACGTGCAGCAGCCTGTGCTTTCTTATACAGTGGGCCTTACCAAAAATACATACCACCCTGTATATATTTCTTTCCAATGGGAGCTTATGGGTTATGTATGCTACTGGACGCTTATACAGTCTTGTAAATACAGTATATACTACCGATGAAATGTTTTAATACAGTGTGCACAATGCCTTATATTACCAACATGGTGCCGGACAGCTGGTCCAAGGTCTATAGTTGTAGGTGCGGCCCAATTGTGATTTTTATGGAGCCGTTCTGTACATGTATTTGGAGAATATTAGACAGTAGAAAGTTTTCTTAGGTACGATGACGTCTTCTCCATCAGTTACGGTAAGTTCACATGGTGCAGATCTGCTGCAGAAATGTCTAAACATATAAATGGGGATATATCTACAACATGTGCATGGACTTCTGCATGCTCCATTTAGATGACTAGGATGGTCACAATTTATGCAGCAAATCTGCCATGTCTACTGTATGTACCCTTAAAAATATTTATAGGGTTCAGCTCATTGGTTCATTTTTGGATCAGCAGACCAGATACAACATGGAGTTCATTTACACAGTACAACTTCCCACTTTTGACGTTGCGGTGCGCCACTTGTTGGTGGCAGCAGGTGGCCGTAGCTTGTGTGGTATCTTATGGCGTGATATTCTTACATACTGTAGCTGAGCAGTGCCAAAAGGGTTTAAGTCGTATTTGCCGTGTCTCCTAGATCATTTTTGTGGATTTCCCCTTTAAGGCCATATATACTAGTAGATGGGATGGACATGCTGCAAAGTTTCCATCTGGAATTGTGTGTGGAAGATCTGTGGTGGTAAAATATGAGTGGACGTAAGGCTACTAAGATTTTTGCTTAGTAATGACAGATGGCGTAAATTTTTACTCAGAGTTGCCTTGGAGCCATTGAAGACAATAAATGAGGCAAGTGCTTAAATAAAGGTAAAAAAAAAAAAAAATATATATATATATATATATATATATATATATATAATGTTTGCAATTTTTTGAATATTTATATAATTTTTGCATAATATTTTTATATTTTTTTAATAATAATTTGTATATTTTTCAGAAATCTTTCATCAAATTGCATTTTTTTTACCTGCCTCTTGTTATTGTCTATAGAGGGTTAATCCTTGGTATTGGATTAGGTCGCTGTTTGACAAAAATTTTTGCATGCCTGTAGTCATGAGAAGAAGTATAGCTTCAAGCTCCTGGGCCCTAGTGCAAAATCTGTAACAGGACCCCCGCTTACCATGTGCTATCTATAATACGGGTGTAGAGAGGCCTTTGGGCCCCCTTAGACTCCAGGGCCCGGTAGCGATTTCTACCTCTGCACCCCCTTTAGCTACACCCCTAGCCACCAGTAAGCAATATGGCTGGCTGGTTCTGAGATCTGCTTGGCTCTGCTCTATGGGAAGGACATAGTGCACTTGAGTTGGTGTATTTCTGGTGCTCAGACTTCAGGCGTAAATAATTGATGTGTATTTATTAGTTATAGTTCCCAGACATCAAAACAACATGTGATATACCTATCTAATCTATTGGATTATCTATAGAATATATAACGTACCCTGACAAACTGAAAACTGTCAATTGGATGGATGATTTTTCCCCTGAATCAATCCCCCACCCTTCCCCAACAACCACACAACTTCAGCACTGCGGCTACTATTGTGAGCAGGCATTAGCTGGGGGTTAGTTTAGATGGTTTATTATCTGTACAGCTCTATTGTTGGCTGATCCAAGGCCTACTGTACAATATATACTTCCAAACTGTGATAATCCCTGGGCCAGGACTGAGGACCCCTAAAACAAACACCAGTCATAACATAGTCTTACTTTGATGATCCCCTACTGGATGATGGAGTCTATTATTTTATTTATTTCTCATAGTTATATAGTGCAAGCATATTCTACAGCACTACTGTAAGAGGAGTACCTGGAGGAAACCCAAGGAACACATACACATTCCATGCAGATGTTGGAATATTGTCCTGGTTTGTATGATAGAGTAGAAAACCTGAGCTCTGTGATATATAGGGGTATATGATAGAGGAGAGAAGCTGAGCTCTGTGATATATAGGTTATATGATAGAGGAGAGAAGCTGAGCTCTGTGATATATAGGTTATATGATAGAGGAAAGAAGCTGAGCTCTGTGATATATAGGGTTATATGATAGAGGAGAGAAGCTGAGCTCTGTGATATATAGGGTTATATGATAGAGGAGAGAAGCTGAGCTCTGTGATATATAGGTTATATGATAGAGGAAAGAAGCTGAGCTCTGTGATATATAGGGTTATATGATAGAGGAGAGAAGCTGAGCTGTGTGATATATAGGGTTATATGATAGAGGAGAGAAGCTGAGCTCTGTGATATATAGGGTTATATGATAAAGGAGAGAAGCTGAGCTCTGTGATATATAGGGTTATATGATAGAGGAGAGAAGCTGAGCTCTGTGATATATAGGGGTATATGATAGAGGAGAGAAGCTGAGCTCTGTGATATATAGGGTTATATGATAGAGGAGAGAAGCTGAGCTCTGTGATATATAGGGGTATATGATAGAGGAGAGAAGCTGAGCTCTGTGATATATAGGGTTATATGATAGAGGAGAGAAGCTGAGCTCTGTGATATATAGGGTTATATGATAGAGGAGAGAAGCTGAGCTCTGTGATATATAGGGTTATATGATAGAGGAGAGAAGCTGAGCTCTGTGATATATAGGTTATATGATAGAGGAAAGAAGCTGAGCTCTGTGATATATAGGGTTATATGATAGAGGAGAGAAGCTGAGCTCTGTGATATATAGGGTTATATGATAAAGGAGAGAAGCTGAGCTCTGTGATATATAGGGTTATATGATAGAGGAGAGAAGCTGAGCTCTGTGATATATAGGGGTATATGATAGAGGAGAGAAGCTGAGCTCTGTGATATATAGGGTTATATGATAGAGGAGAGAAGCTGAGCTCTGTGATATATAGGGGTATATGATAGAGGAGAGAAGCTGAGCTCTGTGATATATAGGGTTATATGATAGAGGAGAGAAGCTGAGCTGTGTGATATATAGGTTATATGATAGAGGAGAGAAGCTGAGCTCTGTGATATATAGGGTTATATGATCGAGGAGAGAAGCTGAGCTCTGTGATATATAGGGTTATATGATAGAGGAGAGAAGCTGAGCTCTGTGATATATAGGGTTATATGATAGAGGAGAGAAGCTGAGCTCTGTGATATATAGGGGTATATGATAGAGGAGAGAAGCTGAGCTCTGTGATATATAGGGTTATATGATAGAGGAGAGAAGCTGAGCTCTGTGATATATAGGGGTATATGATAGAGGAGAGAAGCTGAGCTCTGTGATATATAGGGTTATATGATAGAGGACAGAAGCTGAGCTCTGTGATATATAGGATTATATGATAGAGGAGAGAAGCTGAGCTCTGATATATAGGTTATATGATAGAGGAGAGAAGCTGAGCTCTGTGATATATAGGATTATATGATAGAGGAGAGAAGCTGAGCTCTGTGATATATAGGGTTATATGATAGAGGAGAGAAGCTGAGCTCTGTGATATATAATATATATGATAGAGGGAGAGAAGCTGAGCTTTGTGATATATAGGGGTATATGATAGAGGAGAGAAGCTGAGCTCTGTGATATATAGGGTTATATGATAGAGGAGAGAAGCTGAGCTGTGTGATATATAGGGTTATATGATAGAGGAGAGAAGCTGAGCTCTGATATATAGGATTATATGATAGAGGAGAGAAGCTGAGCTCTGTGATATATAGGGTTATATGATAGAGGGAGAGAAGCTGAGTTGTGTGATATATAGGGTTATATGATAGAGGAGAGAAGCTGAGCTCTGTGATATATAGGGTTATATGATAGAGGAGAGAAGCTGAGCTCTGTGATATATAGGGGTATATGATAGAGGAGAGAAGCTGAGCTCTGTGATATATAGGATTATATGATAGAGGAGAGAAGCTGAGCTCTGTGATATATAGGGTTATATGATAGAGGAGAGAAGCTGAGCTCTGTGATATATAGGGTTATATGATAGGAGAGAAGCTGAGCTCTGTGATATATAGGGTTATATGATAGAAGGAGAGAAGCTGAACTCTGTGATATATAGGGTTATATGATAGAGGAGAGAAGCTGAGCTCTGTGATATATAGGGTTATATGATAGAGGAGAGAAGCTGAGCTCTGTGATATATAGGGTTATATGATAGAGGGAGAGAAGCTGAGTTGTGTGATATATAGGGTTATATGATAGAGGAGAGAAGCTGAGCTCTGTGATATATAGGTTATATGATGGAGGAGAGAAGCTGAGCTCTGTGATATATAGGTTATATGATAGAGGAGAGAAGCTGAGCTCTGTGATATATAGGGTTATATGATGGAGGAGAGAAGCTGAGCTCTGTGATATATAGGGTTATATAATAGAGGAGAGAAGCTGAGCTCTGTGATATATAGGTTATATGATAGAGGAGAGAAGCTGAGCTCTGTGATATATAGGGGTATATGATAGAGGAGAGAAGCTGAGCTCTGTGATATATAGGTTATATGATAGAGGAGAGAAGCTGAGCTCTGTGATATATAGGGGTATATGATAGAGGAGAGAAGCTGAGCTCTGTGATATATAGGTTTATATGATTTGGAGCAGTAAAAAGTAAAGTAAATCCTGAGCGGACTCCTAATTTAGAGTCCTGATTACTCCACCCACACAGGATGAGTGACAGCTCTCCTTGTATCATTGTGTGTGAACAGAAGGCTGTCTATCATACTGTGTGGGTGGTTTCCGCTTCTCCCCCTCTATCATATCCTGCTCTATAGAAAGCAGAAATTACCGGACAAGCTCACTTTAATGGGAGAGGACGACTCCAAGCAAGCCTTTCTCATACGCCTTCAAGGAGTCCTGGATTTAAGAATAGGCTCTCAATATCAAAATTGGTGGGGTCCACCACACGACCGCACCACCAGTCAGCTATTGGGTGCTGCTTCGGCTCCACAGACCAGTGATGTCACATTTGTTGGTCATGTTTGTTGTTTACAGCTTAGTCGCCTTTGAGTGAATGGGGCTGAGCTGGAAGTACCTAGCACAGCTGCTATACTGTACATTGTGTAAGTAAGTGGTGAAGTGGCCATAGTGCCTGTGCGAACGTTGAGACCTGAGGTGGTCGATGAGGCAGCCAGGTTTCGGGCTTAGACCAAACTGATATTGATGACCTGTCCTAAGGATCGGTCATCAATATTGTAATCCTGGAAAATCCCTTTAATAAATCATAGAGGAAGGTCCGACACTCTGATCGCTCCTCTATCAGCCAGAGTAGAAGGTAATGCCTTTTGATTCACAGGGGTGTATCGAGAGGGCTGGCGGGGCAAGTGCACAGGGTCCTGGGTGTCAGCAGGTTCACCAATAAGCCGCCCAACCCTTCCCAGGGTATATAGGTGCAGGATAAGTGCAACAACCTGAATCTTTGCCCCAGATGATGCTCTCCGACATTGATGTCAGGAATTGAGGCCTTCAAGGCTTTTCCAGCTCTACATTGAAGGATCTCGCCTCCTCTAACTCAGCAGCGGCAGATTGTACTTCCCTTCAAATCTTGTTAACCTCTCAGTTGTAGCGCACTTATGCCGGATTTAATTCATTTCTCCCGTTACTGGCTCAGAAGTTAACCATTTAACATTATTAAGTTTAGTTTTACGTAAATTTCATTCCGGGATTGTTCATTCAATAATAAAAATGTCTGTGGCTCGGAGCCGATCAGTCACGTGACGCCGAGCGTCGCGTCGCCTCCCCCTTTGGTGTATTAAAAGGGTTAATTAGGGTAATGAAAGGACAGATAAATATGCAGAATTTACACACGCCATAGCTCAGACAAATGCTGTTATCAGAGGAATTTTATTACCGCTACTCTTGCATCAATTTGATTTATTCAGTCGGTAAGCATGTCGTAAAAATTTACACATGTAATAAGCGCCATCCATCTCCCGGATGCAGTAATTAGCCGAAGTTCCTGAACTAGAGAGGCGCAGAATCCGAATTGTCACCTCGGAATATTCCACCCATAATCGCATTAGAAGATGTGAAGCCGGAAATTCAACATGAAAGGCGGCGCGGGAATAAAGGGGATAAAGCAAGCCACATACGTGTTTTACACGGCGATAAATTCATTTGACGCAGGTCGCGGGGGTTAATGCAGCAAAATCATTTGCTTCACATTTTACAGCAAATGTGTCCTTTGCAGGAGACTTGCGGCTTGTGATGCCCGGCTGTTTACGGTAAATCTGATTACTTCAGCGCTATTTTAATATTTCTATTAATTATTCAGGGAGGCACTGCAGATGTACAATGAAATGTTTCTCCTGACCTGGAGGAGACATTATGCATCCTTAGATTATTCACAAGAAAACAGCGTCGGCTAAAATCTCAGTCGTGGTGGCCTTCGGGGGTCTGCCACCTCTGTGGTCACACGATGGGCATCACTCGTCCTTGTTGACCTTGGTCTTACCTTGAAAAAAATTTAGGATCCATGGCCAAATCCTGGTATTACTGTGCTACATGCACACGAGAGAGGATTCGAGTGACATCAGTCCCTCATTGACTGGGGGATCCTTTCTGCTTCGTTCCAATGCCCTGTTCTATAATCATCGGAATGGAGCATCAGACACCCCATCGAGACTCGTAATATTGGTCATATGCATAAGGCCTCAGGGCCCATTCAGACAGCCAAAAATGAAGATGAATTGAGGCGTTCTTCAGGCCCTCCATCTCCTCCTTTCTGTCACTGATCATCCCCAGATAAATTAAAGGTTCTTCATTTTGGACAATCTCTACTTGCTAGAAGGGTCCTTTGACAATAATCTGATCAAAAAGTCTCCCTCCCTGCTGGGTCCACTAGCGATCTGCTGTAATCTGACACATGCCTATGGAGAGAAATGGCTGTGAAAAACGGACAAAACGGTCCGTTGTTTTTGCGCTCGTGTTGCATCCATCTGGGTCCCGTTTTCATGGATCCTTCATAGACTTCAATCTATTGTGGGATCTGTGAAAATGGACATGTGAATAGTCCCATTAAAATCAATAAGGGAAATTAATTAAGAATTCCTCTTCAATTTTCTAATTTAAATCATTCTATCATGTCTGTCTACAGCTTCTTCGCAGAACTAAGTGTCTCCATGGCAACATAAAAACACCCTCTGTTGTCTGCCCTGCAGTCAGGGCTGTGGAGTTGAAGTCGTAGTCGGGACCTATTTTGGCTGGAGTCGGAAAAAAAATATTGATTCTGAGTCTGGCTTCAAATTAAAATGATTTATTATTTTTAATTATATGATACAATTTTTGTTATATCATTATTTAGATGGATTGTTTGCTAAATATATACTTTCATAGGAATCCAATCACTTGCTTTTTTAATAAAGTGTAGACTCTTTAGCGCTTCTGACTGACCATGGTTGTCAGCCTTTAGTCGGTTCGTGGAAAAAAAGGAGTCGGAGTTGGTGGATTGGCCTACCAACTCCTCAGCCCTGCCTGCCCGTTCCTTTCTTTTACCCTATGTAGTTTAGAACAGAAGGAATGGAGTAACACCTGACTACACAGGATGTGTTTGTAGTCTGTTACCATGGAGACATGTAGGCTTGTAGATATTCACAACAGTAGAAATGTTAGTGTAGGGGTGGCAGAAGGGGGTGAGTGGTGTTCAAACACCAGCCCTGAGATGCCTGTTTTAGTAAATACTTGTATTCTCAATGGAATAACAATTCTGCAGTATCTCTGCATTGTCCATTGTGTTGTTCCTCTGTTATTCCTCCTTAATATTTATACATACCGTATTTGACAACTGGAGGTTACCATTCCCATGTCAAGTGGGTGTGTGTGCCCTTGCACCGTTTGGCACTGTTAACACTGACTAGGCGGTGTCAGGGTGTGTAGGGACACCAAGTTGTCCATTTATTCACAAATTTCCAGGGAGAATAACATAGGGACAGTACAATATAGACATGTTGGATTCCTGAGTCCATTGTTTCTAGTAAATAATTGACCTTTCCATAATCCAAAAATTCTGGAGCATCTTTTCTTACAACTTTTTATTGGGCTGTTCCTCTGCTTTTCTTCCTGGACACTTCCAAATAAATTGACAGAAGGGTGTTACCTATTGAAGGTTTAATTAATGATATTAGTGGCAGACTGTGTAAGTACACACCCCTTTGACAACATAAATGTTAACAATCAGTTGTCAATTTATTTAGAACTATCCAGGAGGAATAACACAGGAGCGCCCCCTGCCGATCTTTAATTGACAACTTATCCTAAAGCCTGGAAAACCCCTTTAAGTTAAGGCGCCACGTAGCGAAACGCAGTTAAAAATGCTGCAGATAAAAAAAATGAGTTTTATTAGACAGCATTTTTCGTAAAATTTTTTTGTTGCGTTTTTCTTCCCCTACTAAATATATAGGGGAAAAAGCTTGCGGTTCTGCAGGTAAAATTAACATGCTCCGGTTTTTTTTCAGCTTTTTTGCAGCAATTTTTTTTCCGCAACATGTGAATGACTTTAATGAAATCTCATTCACTTTGCTGGTACTGTAAAATGCAGCGGGTTTTTTTTTTCCGCTACGTTTCCGCAACGTGGGAAATCAATAAATTGGAGTTGGGCTATTCACAGGACCATGTTTTGATATTCCATCAAAAAATAGAGCATGTCCTATTTTTGCCCATTTTCACGGAACCCTCAATTAGACTCAAGTCTATCCGTGAAAACTGGTGCCCACGGGTGCAAAACGGTTGTAAAAATGAACATTTTTGGCAGCCGTTTTGCATCACGGTCATCTGAATAGATCCTAAAGGTATAGCTGTTGGGGGTTTACAGGCTCCGGTGCCTGAGGACCCAAAGGCCCCATACCACATAGGGACACATTATTATAACCGGGCCCCGTGTTAGAGATTTAGTGTTCAGGAGCCTTACGTTGCGCTATGTGTATTTGTCATAGCATATTTATTCTTAATCAAACTTATATTTTTATATGGTTACCAAAGCTTCACACATGCAGGAAATGGTTCTAATGTATAACTGGAGCCATCAAGATGGAGCACAGGTGACTTGTTCAAGGGGTGACTCACTTGACTGATGCTTTTTTGTCGGAGAAAAGCTTTAATGCCGTACATGAGGAATAATAGAAAGCAATAAAACACAAGGTAAGCGCTCACAGCTACTGCAAGCACAGAGACATTAAACAAACAGTCATATGCGGGGATAATACTAATAAGGCGAGCAGTCCCTTAAGCGTCCGCCTTGAGTGATGACTAATTATTTCTCTACTCTTCGACAGAGTCCTTTGTATTCATCATCAGGGTCCTTCTGTCTCTTATCAGCTATTACTGTCAGAGGAGATTTGTAAAAAGTTACGGGCATGGCTCTGGGGAGATCCATGGGACATGCCAACACTTGCCACCGTCTTAATGAATCTTAAGCATATGTAGACTCAGCTCATAATAATATTTCGCAAAGGAATGTCAAGATTGGGGACCACTTTCCCAGATGGTCCATGAGGGTTTACGAGATCTATACTGAAAAGTAAAGCTGCAAATCGTAGGGTCAAATTTTATGAGACACCAAGTATGTAACTCACTCTACTTTGATCGAAGGGGATGTTGACATTTATATGTATGGAAGCCATCACAATGAGAGTTTCGCGAAGGTCAAGATATCTACATTCTTCTTGCATTGGTGGCTCTTACCTCTGACCTCTTAGAAGAAGAGCTTGTCTAAAGGGTTAAGACCACCAGGGCTGTGGAGCCAGAGTCGTGGAGTTGAAACCAGTTTTGGGTAGAGTCAGAGTTCGAAAAAAGTTCTGATGAATTATTTTTAATTATATTGTAGAATTTTTGATATTGTACAATTAGATGTTTTGTTTGTGGTATATTTACAGTCATAGGTATTCAGTCACTGGCTTTTTTGGAGAATTAGAGAAGTTTACTGCTTCTGACTGACCATGGTGGTCAGCCATTTAGGAAGGAGTTGGAGTCAAAGTCGGACTATGGAATAATAGACTCAGAACTGATGGTTTGTCCTACTGATTCCACAGCCTCGAAGACCTGGACTTAAAGAGATGTGCCCAGTGGGCTTCTCCCATCCTACTCACCGTGATGGACAGATCTTTACCTATCCATGCATAGATTTAGGCCATCCATATCCATATAATATCCTATTAGGTCTACAAGACTTGGCATCTCCATGACGGACAATTGAGTAATACATAAAGGGAACCTGTCAGGTGGTTTTGGGACCAGTAAAGAGTCATCACGTAGTTGAGGTTTAGAGCTCCAAACCCATGTAAAATACTGCGGTCCATCCCAGGAATGTTCCGCATTGGCAGATGACCTCAGAAGTCTGCATCGGTATATGCACATGGTGCCTGGTAATGTCATGGCGAGTACACCGCACACTTCGCTGCGTATGACCTGCACAGGAAGCGAGGTGTACTGACCTTGGCTTCACCGAGCATAATATGCATGTACCAAAGGGCTGAAGCAGACCGATCTGCTGGTGAGTTATAACTTCATTCTTTACACATTTCAGGGTCCAGGCGGCAGTAATTTATTGTACACAGGTTTGGGAAACCATCCAAACCATCTGACTGGTTGCCTTAAATCTTCCATGCAAAATCATCACTTTCCTCACTTTAAGAGGAGATCACGTGGTTCCCAGCAAGGGAAAACCTCTTTAAATGTTTTATGTTGCTCTATAGGAGAGATTGGAGCCTAAATCTGTCCTGCTGTGGTGTCAATGAAAATTATACTTCAAGCTATAAAGATGTCTCACTTTATTTATTATGTATCAGCTAATGAATATGCGGCCTTACATGATGTGTGATTGACTAGAAAGCTACACATTATCGGAGCGTTAAAGTGGAACTCCCATTTCATTGCCTTTTTTTTTTTCCTTTTTTTTAATTTTTTCACTTTTGTGAACATTTTTGTGATATACTTTATTAACCTATCAAACTTACTTTTAATAGAAAACAGGCTGTAAAGTTCTCATTAGCAATGATCTAACTAAGCATTCCCAGTTTGTCTGTACACATGTACTCTCTCTGTATCTTTGGTTTTATACCACTTAGAAAAATGGTTCTGGTACCATAAAAAAGCTGAGATTCTCAGCTTTCATAGGATGCCAAGCTTCATGGTCTATATTCTAGGGTCTTGATTGGGTCTGTATTAAGTTTAGGTCTAGTCTTAGCTCATAATTTATTCTAGGGTATAGTCTTGGGTCTGTATTAGTTCTAGTGTCTGGATTTCTGGATCTGGGGGTATGTATTTATTTTGGGCTCTCTTATATGGCCTGTTTGTATTTTGGATTCTGGTCTGGGTTCTGTAGTTATTCTGCCGTGTGGTCATGGGGCTATATTTATTCTAGGGTCTAGTCTTGGCTCTATATTAATATTAAAGTTTAGTCTTGGGTCTGTATTAATTTTAGGGTCTAGTCTTGGGTCTGTATTAATCTTAGGGTCTAGTCTTGGGTCTGTATTAATTTTAGAGTCTAGTCTTGGTTCGTAATTTATTCTAGGATATGGTCTTGGGTTTGTATAAGTTCTGGTGACTGGTCTTGAGTTTTAGTTTATTCTAGGGTTTAGCCTTGGGTCTGCATTTTAGGGTCTGTTCTTTGGTCTGCATAAATTTTAGGGTTTAGTCTTGGCTCGTAATTTATTCTAGGATATGATCTTGGGTTTGTATAAATTCTTGTGTCTGGTCTTGAGTCTTAAATTATACTAGGGTCTCGTCTTGGGTCTCTACTAATTTTAGGGTCTTGTTTTGGGTCTGTATCTATATTAGAGTCTAGTCTGGGGTTTGAATTTAACCAAAAACCTGGTGTGAAGAGTGACTCTGAATACACTTTGGTTTCTGAGTCTAGTGTCTGTATTAATATGTCTAGGGTCTGGTCCTGGCTTGTCTGGCTTCTAAGGTCTAGTCTTGAATCTTTATTCCAGGGTCTGTATTAAAGGGAGTCTATCAAGTCCAAAATGCCTCATAGAGCAATAATTGTGCCATAGAGGGATATTGAATAGGAGTAGAAAAATGTCTACAAAACCGAGATAATGATCTTTTTATGGATATGCAAATCAGCCATTGAGACCACCACATGTACTCTGGTTCTTCTCTGGAATCATCTCCCAGTGGCGCCCCCTCTAGCTGTGATTGACATTTTCAGCCTTTGTCAATGTCACATCTATCTGTAGGAATATTGGGTCTGCTCCCAATGTACTTGCAGGATAATTTTCATACCCATTAAAAGATGATCATCTCTGCATTGATTTGTTGGTTTGTGGCCACAAAGATGTGTTACTACTCCTATTGAAGGCCAAGGCCCCAACACAGTACTATTATTGGTGTATAAGACATTTAGACCTGACAGACTCCATTTAATTCTAGGACCTGGTCTTGGGTCTTTCTTTATTCTAGGGTTTGGTTTGGAGACTAATATATGCTTACTTACCAACTTTTTAACAAAGGTGTCCTGAAATTTTCAACTGGCCATACCCTGTTGGGACATAACATGCCCCTTTTTGTGACGTGGACATGAAATGTGTCAACTATGCCCCTTTTTTGTGACGTAAAGTGTCCACGTCACATATAACAGGACCGAGAGCCCGGCGGATGTGGGAAATTTGCCCACTCTTCCGGGACTAAAGGAGGTCACCCCTTTCTGGATAGTTGGCATGTATGATCTGTATATATTTTGGGGTCATACGCACTGCCAGTCCTTCAGATCCATTAGGTTGGAGGTGTTTTGGGTACCCTCTATCTAAATGGGCTGACTGTACTGTATGGCAAGCATTGGGAAACTTATCGCAATGCTTTTTGGAACGTTGAAGTCGTAGCCTGGGGCATGGTGTAGAGGACCTGCACATGTTCCTATGTATATATCAAGTGATGACAGGTCCTGTACATACTGTCACAACACTCTACATCTCATTTATACCCCGTTCGATGTTGTCAGTCATCTTTCCCCATGTCTTACCTCTGTTTCCTTCTCGCTGTACTGTTCTCCGTCACCTTCCCTTACATTGTTCGGTGTCATTGTTCAGCCTGCAATGAGCTGAGTGAATGGCATACACCGCCTATTACCGCTAATTTTAACTAAAGACTGTTATTTCCAGCGTTTTGCCTTTAACATTTCTTAAAGGCCTGCTCCTTAGCGAGGGCCGTGTTAATGTGACATTAAGAGAAATGAATGTCACCCGGGTCTCTCCTTGTTATGATTCACATCCCTTCAGTCCTCGCCATCTACCTCATTAACAACGTACTGTAAATCACCTTGTGCCGAAACAATGTCCAATCAGCAATTAGCACGCCGTTTCGGGAAGACTGACACTAATGTGGTGGGCACTGCCTTCTGGATTCTGCAGATGTAGTAGCACTGTGGGTAAGGCCTAGTTCAGACAGACAGATTTGGTCTATGTCTGTGTTTACATAAGATTGCACACTAACGGCTCACAGACCAACAGATGTGCATAAGGCACTATACGTAGTCTGTAGGACATGGACTTTGAGACATTTGAGGCATTGTCCGGGACTGTAATAGTGAGCTCCCCTTCCTCTTCTCAGGCAGTGACATCATGTCCATTGGTCACATGGCCATGTCCCATTCAAATGAATGAGGCTGAGCTGCAATACCGAGCACAGCCACTATATAATGTATGGCGCTGTGCTTAGTAAATAGTGAAGAAGCCACAGTAAATAAAGGGCTTTTCCAGGCTTATCAATTGATGACCTATCCTTAGGCTAAAGCCCCACGTTGCAGAAAAGCGGCTTCTTTTGCTGCAATTTTTGAGCCAAACCCCTACAAAAGGAATGGAAAATATATTGGAAGTACTTTTACTGATTCCTTCTGCTCAATTCACACCTGGCCTTGGCATAAAAAACTGCAGCAAAATCTGCAACAAAAAAAGCAGCTCTTTGCAACGTTGGGCATTAGCCTTAGGGTATGAGACCCCTGCCGATCAGCTGTGTGAGGTAAGAACCAAGAACATTGCGGTACATTGTACAGCGCCTGTGCTTGGTATCCCAGCTCACGTGAGTGGGACTGAGCTGTGAACAGGCCATGCGTCTGATAAGCGTGAGGTCACATGACCTGTGAAGCGGAAAGCGTTGACACCTATCAGCTGTCAAGGTGCAGACTTGCTTCCGGCCCGCCCCATCCACAGCAGTAGCTTTTGCCACCTCGATCAGCTGATTGGTGCAGTGTCCGGATGTTGGGCCCCCACTGATCAGATACCACTGCCGTATCATGTGGGTAGGCCATCGATATAAAATACATTGGGCTCGGAAAACCCCTTTAACATTTGCTGAGTCACGATTGCTCCATCTGTGTGGCTTTCCTTAGCTGTAGTGCTGCCAGGCAGGATGTCTCCCTCACTAGACAATTGATATGCACCCGCAGTGCCCAGCAGATGTAATCCGTGAATTGATCTATGCATTTAACTTTGTGCATTAAAGCCGACGGCAGGCACACTGTACTCTGTTGTAAGCAGTGCGTATACCTCTGCTCTCCTGTGCCAGGCCTACCTTAAAGAGTCTGTCTTTTATCCTCGGAAATCAATAGATCTGACCGCCAGCAATCCCATTTTCCAGCAGCACCATTCACAAACAGTGAATCTTCTCGACCACACTCAGAACTAATGATACTTAGACGTGACTAATCAAGCCCCGATCAATAGATTGTCCCCCTGTACATGCCAATCTGTGTATTGCCAGGCAGAGCTAATCAACTTCCAGGCAATAGGTGGACAGGGAGGAGCACCAAACCAGCGAGGGGTCATCGCCTACCTGGGATAAGATCTCGCCGCCGGTACGGGATTAGCCCGCCATCCATTATTCCTATTATGTATGTGTGCATTAGATTTATTACAGATGATCACTCTTTAAGCCTCTGGTACTTAGCTAAGAGATTGTTTTATTTCTTTATTTTATTTAATCCATCATGAAAGTCAATACTGCATGAAATAATCTACAGTAATGGCTTTGCCGTTGTCAGATTTCATTTACAATTAGAACGGATGCGCTGAGAGAAGAGAAACAAAACTTGGCTGGAACTAAGAAAAAGTCTCCTTTAAATCCATGACCTACCGATCTGGACCGATCTTTGTGCACGTGTACCCTTATATAAGTCATACTTGCCTTACACACTTACATCTGCTAGTGGGGATATGGGAGACAAAGCACACAGTGTAAATCTATTGACATGGCCCCACCCCATTGGGGTCATGACATGACCTTTTTTGCATGTCACACCCCTTTTTGTGCTGGCCATGCCCCTTTTGCGGGACGTGATAAGCACAAAAAGTTTCCATGTTAACTATAAAGTAAGAGAAAGCACTGAGGATGCGGCCTTCGCCCATTCTTCCAGGAGTCCTAGAGGTCGCCCCTCTATTCGGGAGCCTCCCAGATGATCCGGGATAGAATAACATTAGTCTGCTGATACCTTATGCCTTGTGATGCCCGAAGCAAGATAGTCATGGGTATCAAGTCACATGAGGATACGATCGTACGCCTTCCCTTGTGTCTATGCTCCACAGGTACTATTGTGTGATGTCATAGCCCCTTCATACTGTATTTAGAGGCAAAGAATGTGGGTAGTAGTAAAAAAACTGTAGGCCGTGGCATCAATGGAAACACTTGGGCCCCTATGGAAAATCTGTAAGAGGGCCTCCCATGTGCCGTATAAAACACTGGTGTCTTATATGGCAGAGGGGGCATGTATTATCAAGAATATACAGGTATAGGTAGTTTGTAGGGTGGCCACCTCCAATGGATGGCACTAGAGGTCTCCCAGAGATCATTGCCTGGTTTAGACTTCTATGCCATCAGGTGGTCCGCAAGAAAAAACATTATTACGGAGACCTATAATAAGGTCCTATCACTTATCCTGCTCTGTACTAATGAGGGGCAAGAACCCCTGAAACAGGATACCATCTTCTGTTGGGGTGTCTGGCTTTTTGGCCTATGATTCCCTTCCCTTTCCCGCTCCCCCTTCCCTTATCACTTGCCTGTAGATTGTTGTGTATAGGTGATGTGGTGTAGGGTGTAATATACAGTGTAGGATCTGTGCCTTTACTCTATGTTGTGCTTCATAGTTCGGATCAGATTTTATTGCATTGCACCGTATGTTTGCAATTCGATATCGGATTGTTAATAAAGCTATTCGATCAACCCCGAAACAGGTGTCTGAAGTCAGGTCTCTTCCTTTTGGAGAGGAGTTTGGTTTATATTTCTAGTCATACTTCAAGGCTTCTTGAAGGTTTAGCTATTGACTTATAGGGTAGTTGACTTCAGAAGGATTGCTTCCTCCTGAAGGAGAATTAATTTACATAGCCTGTTCCCAAGGAGCATTGCCTATCTTATAAGACTCCCTTTGCCAGCTGGCGGTCTCCACAAGGAGAAGTAGTACCCCCTCTGTCAAGTGAACCCTCATTATCTGAGCTTCCACACAAGGAGGACTCTCCTTGTTCCTTTGACATCTTCCAGACCCTTGACTGGCGTTTCGGTGGCCAATTTAGTGGGTGCTACTTGCTAGTTGAGATTAGACATCTAAAAAGAACCCGTCTTGGCAGCCTTGACCTTAAGGAACCTTCTCTATTTGTTTAATGAACAGAATACGCCTGTACTATCAGCAGATCCCTCACCACACGTCATATGTCCTCCATACACATGGGATCTCCTGCTCGACACAAGTCAAAGCCTCCATTGTTGCAGGATCGGTATGTGTTAGAATTTACTATGACTATTGCATCTTAAAGGATTTGACCCATCAGGATGTAATTCTAACTCATAGAGTAATGTCCTAGCTCATTAGAAGGACGATCATCTCCGCTCCTCACCACCAGAGCCTTCTTTTTACACAAGGTTTATGAAAAATGCATGTTCAGTCCTAGCGAATGCATTAGTTATAAGTATCTAGCGTGAGACGAGGGTCTTCATTCATATCACATGACTCTACTAGTGTTTGCTCGCCATATTTATAGCGCCACTTTAACCCTACAGTGACCATTTTGACGTCTCCTGGTGACCCAGGTACCTAGGCTCCTCCACATAATGCTGGTATAGTATATTGTAGGCACAGATGCCCGCTTCCTACTGGCACCCACGTATTCACAGCCTGCATATTGTGTGCACAAATACTCCCCGCTCTGCCAGCATAAATTTGGCACGTGCACACTTCCATTGCCTTCATACTGTATGCCCAGATATAGACAGTGACATTGGCTTGTACTAGTAGCCTTCCTCCATATGCCCAGATAAACTGTGCACCATTCTGTTAGTATGACATATGCACGCATTTACATTGTGTTGATGGTTTGTATATGTAGCTATAATATTATACACATTTTACAGATTGCCTGTCATCAAATTTTTAATTTATGCTAATTTTATTATAGACTATGTGAAAGATACATTCTGTAAAGGGATTATGTTTCTCATTACTTGGGTGTTATAAATGAAATGGCTACTCATAATTATTCATTATAAGCTCAGGATACATTTAATCGTATTAGAATACTTCATTTTAATCTTCATATACATGCTGACAGATGATTGGCTGGACATAGGAGCGGTCAATCACTGCTGAGCAACCTTGAACGTGATTGGAAGACAAATGCACATCCCTTAGACATACCCAGTTTATCTGAACCCCTGTTAGGGCCCCCATTTAGCATCTATAACCTACTAAGCAGCAATTATACATTTTCCTACAGCACTTCTGCTGGTGAAAAGAGGTATTGCATAGGGTCCTTTAAAATCAATGGGTTGTTGGGTCCTCCAGACCATCTTTGTAGCTGCTCTTTGTTCAGGGAAGTTGATGGTGGTCCCAAATAAGTTAGAGTCCCCCCCATTAGTAAATGAGAAAAACTTAACAGACAACTTTTTTTTTACAATTAAGGCTGTGTCCTCTGAAAAGGAAAGGGTTCAGCCATTTGTAGGGAAGCAACTGGGTTGACTCTGGCCTCTTTCACCACCAGTGATCAACTTTTAAATGTATATGTGTACACAGTGATTTCACAGTACAGGGATAATGTACAAAGTGATGTCACAGTACAGGGATAATGCACACCTGGATGCCACAGTACTGGCATAATATACACAGTGATGTCACAGTATATGGAACATGCACACAATGATGTATCAGTACAGGGATAAAACACATAATGATTTCATTGTACAGGGATAATGTATACAGTGATGTCACAGTACAGGGATCATAATACACAGTGATGTGTCACAATACAGGGATAATACACACAGTGATGTCACAGTACAGGAACAACGCACATATTGATGTCACAGTACAGGGATAATATACACAGTTATGTCACAGTACATCAATAATATACACAGTGATGTCACAGTAGAGGGATAATGTAAACAGTGATGTCACAGTAGAGGGATAATGTACACAGTAATGTCACAATACAGTGTTAATAAACACAGTGATGTCACAGTACAGGGATAACAAACACAGTGATGTCACAGAATAGCGATGATAAACAGTGATGTCACAGTACAGGGATAATGAACACCGTGAGGAATAAAGCACATAGTAATGTCACAGTACAGGGATAATACACACAGTGATGTCACAGTACAGGGATAATGTACACAGTGATGTCATAGTAGAGGGATAATACACATAGTAATGTCATAGTACAGTGTTAATAAATACAATGATTTCACAGTACAGTGATAATAAACAGTGATGTCACAGAATAGCGATAATAAACAGTGATGTCACAGTACAGGGATAATAAACACAGTGATGTCACAGTACAGGGATAATAAACACAGTGATGTCACAGTACAGGGATAATAAACAGTGATGTCACAGTACAGGGATAATAAACACAGTGATGTCACAGTAAATAAATAATGTACACAGTGATGTTACAGTACAGGGATAATGTACACTGAAATGTCACAGTACAGGGAAAATGTACACGTGAAGTCATGCAGATAATGTACACTGGCTTCATGCATGTTGTAATGTCACAGTATACAGCACACATGATACCATTGCACAAGAATAATGCGCAAAAAAGAAAAGATACAGCGTGTATAGTGACATCACAGAATGGGAAAACATTTCATGATGTTACATTTAGCCATTATGATAATTCAGTGATGTCACCGTACAGGAATAATGTAAAGTAACCCTGCAGAGAAGGGCTGATGCACATGTCAGGCCTTAGGGGGAAGTTGTAAGAGTCACTTGGTGAGTGTAACTATATTGTGTCACCCCCTCTTGAAGACCTATCCCCAGTAGTATACAATAACAATGTTTATTAACCCCTTTCAGTAAACTGAATAGATCATTGAAAATCAGATATCACCGTGCAATATTACATAGAATGACTCCATTCATCTCCTTTTTTAATGACCTTTACTTAAAGGCACGCCATGCCTGCTTGGAGTACGCAGCACTAATGCGGAACGGTTTAACAAGCTTGATTGTCCACAAAAAATAAAGTCTTTACTTGTCTATTGTTGTAGTGTAAATTTGAGCTTTGGGTCTTTTTCCTTTCATCTGCCGTTTGTTATTTCATAGACCGTTATTAAATTTTCAGAGTTGCTTTATTAGACGTCACATCGCATTCATGATTTAATTGGCTACACCGCCATCCGCTTTATTTTCCATCTCGAATGGTAAGCAATGCCATGGTCAATTTTGCTAACCCTGTATTAAAATTAGACATGTAACAGCTAACGTATTTGTGGAATGCCAATAAAGCCAGTCTTAAAGAATGATTCAATTGTTGAGTCGGGCCCACGCGTTTCGGAGCTACATTATTATCTATGGATTCAATGACAAGCAGAATTGAAGAGTCGGATTACTGGATGCATAAAGTCAGATTACAGACGTGAGCTGGGTTGTCATGTATTTTATGCTTGGTAGCATAAACTGCTTTGGGTGTTATGGGATGTGTGAAAAAGAGAGCGGGAGTGGGAGGTTAACACACAGTTTTACACATCGAAACGGGCACACTGCGACAAAATCAATTCCGACACCGTCCACCCTTTGGAGGTTGCAGCTATTAACGGTCTCTTAAGAAAGGTCAATACTTATCAGCCGGAGGGTGCAAAAGCTTCCATATTTTGTATCCCATAGCAACCAATAAGGAAGGACCATCTGTGTCAGAGAGAATTCGATTTGGCGTCTGTGTCATTTCTCTCCTGGTCATTACCATTATAGCCGGTAGACAAAGCAGATATAGGAGATAAAACAATACCATGACACGTCTTCAATTGAAATATGGCCTCATAGATAATGTAGGGGACTGTAACGTTTGCAGTAGTGTGTCATTTTCATGTAATATATGAGCAGGGGTAATGAGCCATCCCAGGAGGCCCCGTAGATTGCAGATCCATGAGGCGTATAATTTTCTTTTATATCTAGTTTTATCTTTACCTTTTTTTCCTCACAATTCCATGTATTTCAGCACTATTTTAAATACACACCCTGTGCCATTGGTGGTTGCCATCGCTTGAGTAGAAGACACCTTCCAAGCACTATTTTTGGGCCATTGGTGCTTCTTAATAGACGTCTCAGTCATATATTCTCTTGGTTATGAACTCAAGACTAGAGTTGTTTAGTCTTAGTATTACACTTCAACATCCAGAAAATAAATTCTGTTTGTGGTGAAACGTTGACTGTGGTGCCATGTTCTCATCACACCAAGAGTCATTGGTGAATCTTTCCTTAATCATTATGGATTATTTTGCTGTTATGTCGGGGACCAGATCTTGGTCACAAGAGAACAAGTTAAGTGGAAGGGAATTTTCTGGCCAACATAGCTATGGACCTCCTTGGCTATGCCTAGACTTAGAACTTTGATTGCATAGACTGGCAATGATTCTTGGCTCTTGTGTTAAATTCATTAGGGACCTCATCGATGAGCTGGTGGTGGTCATTTCATGGATATTGACTGATAATTTACTGATATTGTGGATGATTTATTGGTGTGCCAAATGGTCAGAACTCAAACTCCAGTGGAAGGGAACTTTCTGGCCATCAGAGCTCTGGACCTCCTTGGCTTGGCCTAGGCATGGGAATTTGGTTACTTAGACTGACAATGACTTGGCTATTGTCTTTAATCCTATAGTGACCTCACTGATGAATAAGTGGAGGTCATTTCATGGATATTGATCCAACAGACAAGACAATGGCTTGACCTCACCTATGAATCAGTGATGGTCATCTCGTGGATCTTGACTCAACGGACAGTATTGGATATTGGTTCCATCTGACAGTAGTGATAATTTGCAGTTGACCTTCTTATGATGAATCCTATCAAGAGTGCTAGTTCTTGGTTTATTTATGGATGTTGTGTATGGTTTGCTCATGAGCCAGATGACCAGATATTCTTCACAAGTCAACAAACTACAGTAGAAGGGAAATCTCTGGCCATCATAGCTCTGAACCTCCCTGGCTAGGTCTAAACGTGGGACTTTGGTCGCAAAGAGCAGCACTGTCTCTTGGCTCTTGTATTTAACCCTTTAATGACCTCACCGGTGGTCATCTCATGCATATTGACCCAACAGACAAGACAATGGTTGCATTTGACAGTAGTGATACTGTACATTTGACCTCCTTATGTTGATTCCTATCAAAATTCTAGTGCTTGGTAAATTTACTGATGTCGTGGATGGTTTATTGGTGTGCCAGATGTCCATATCTTCTTCACAAGTCAATAGTTGCAAGCGCCATTTAAAGGTCTCCTTCTTGCCACCATTTGCTTTGGCTCTTCTAGGGTAAGATACCTGCCTTTAGTAGTTCCTGCTTTAGTCACACGGTGATCTTGCTAGTATAACGGTGGTGGCCATCTCATGGATATTGACTTGACAATAGCTCCATCTTTGAGTAGCGATTCCTTAAAGGGAATGTATTGTCATAAAAAAAATCATTAAAACACTTTTTTTTTATTTGTAGATTTTTAAATTCTATTTTCTGCACATAATTATGGGGGCGGCCATCTTGCCTGAGCTTCTCCTCTGCTCTTTTAACAGCATTTAGTGATATGACCATAGGCAGCAATAGTCTGGAGCTGGCTCAAGGGAGAGTTTTATAGATAAGCTCTGTGCAGGGAGGGGAGAGTAGATAAGCTGTGACATCATCTATTGTCAGTAGTGGATGCAATAATAGGGCACTATGTGTGTTATCTATAGAGGTGTTATCTAATATTGTAATACTGATTGTGATGTAAGTGAGGTAACTGCTGCAAGGAAAAGCTTTACAGAACTGACAAGTGTCATTCTTTTATTAGGCTTTGTGTTCACAATGAAAATTGCAGGATATAGTACTTTCTAAAAATATAGATGGAAAATTTTTTAAAATGTCAAAAAAAATTCTTTAAAATTGAAAAAAAAGGAAATTTTCTGGAGATAAATTCCCTTTAAGCTGGCCCCACACACTAGATTAATATCGGCCAAAGCTTCTGATATCAGCTGGACTAGCCGACTATCTAATATGTATGGGGGTCTCCTGACTGACAGATGCTGTTGGAAAGATTGGCCATTTGGGACTCAGCATGGCCGTTCCTTTTTTCTCAGTGGAGATAAGTTACCGCCAAGGTTGTCCGGCAGCGGCTCACTCAGCTTTCTACATTCAGAGCACATGCAGGCTTGGCCCAACCAAGCATGCTTACATATTGAGGAGTCTAAAGGAATAGCTGTCGGCCCACAGCTATTGGCAGCTTTTCTCTTGGTCGCCTTATGCTGATTCCTATCAAGATTTCTCGCGTTTAGTGACGAGTAACAGTCAGCACGTAATTCCATTAACGTCTGGCCTGGCACGTGCCGCAGCCACGCAGGGGTTAACAGTAGCGTAATTTATTTTCCTCTTGGACATCTCCTCTCAGTCTGAGCCGGGGGGGTGGCGAGAGACACACAAATTGTCTTCCTTTCCCGGCTGCGTCTTTATTTAATAACGCAGGCTGTGTTTTGGCGGTAATTGCGCCATTGTTCGTGTAATTAAGCTCTGTGTTTTCATGAAGGTTCCATTTATATCTCCCAGGGAGCAGAGATCCGCTGTGTAGGAGATCGCACTCGTAATGTATTTTTCCTTTTTTTCCTGGGGTATGGAATAGACGCGTTGGAGGGGAGCCTGGTTGTGTCGTCGTTCTGTCGCCTGTTTAATAGATTCGGTGACAAGGCAACGGGGAGGATCTGTAACGTGCTGTTACTCCGCACCGGCGATCTAATAGATTCCAGGTGGAAGGATACACGAATGCTACATATATACTTAGCACATATACTGTGTGTATATATATATATATATCTATATATCTATATAGATATATAGATATATATCTATAGATATATATAGATATATATATATATATAGATTCAGGGGGGGGGATTCTGCGCTTTCCACTGAACTTGGGAAAGAGATAATGGTACATGTGACGTACCCAACCTGTCATGTGAGCATCAAGGAGCGGTTAAGCATCAGAAATATTTTATTTAACACATTTCTAGACACATATAACGATGTGAAATTACTGATCATTATTATTATTTTATTTATTAATAGGTTGCATTTATTATTTTTAATATATTCTATAAAGCCTAGGTTTAGATTTTCAGGCAGAATTTGTGTCCTTAATAAATCTTAAATATTTTATTATTCATTTTGAAATATTTATTTAAATATTATTTCATAATTCATTTCATTAATATTGGCAGAAGCAAAAAAAAAAGACAAAGTACACACCAAATTCACATGAAATCCAGTACACTATATTAAGAATATCGGCCCTAAATTTAATGTAGCATAAATTATATGAAATGCATCATCCCAGGTTGTAATGCATAAAAAAAAAAAAAAAAAAAAAAAAAATTCATACCTTTAACCAGTGCTCCCTTGTATAGTCCCAGTATCCTTTCGGCAGCAGAAATGGAGTGGCTTGCAATGTACTATACCCCCTAGTTATACTTAGGAGCTCTCGGTAATATGTGCAGTGTACAATACCCAGCGTGAGGATGTGCAGCTTACAGGTATATATTACTTTTTACAGCCTATCCATAGGAGACGTCACCCCCTGGACCTCAGCGCCGGTTGTGTGATTATTTGGATTAGGTGCGAACGCAGGGACCCGGTTTTTCTGTCATCTCCCGATTGCAATTTCATAGATCTTGTATAACTGCAGTTCCTCTCTTTACTGCTGCAGCCCTGTATTGTCTGTGAAATAGATTCTTTGTCAAGGGAGCCCGACTGACGCTTACATGTATTTTCAGTGCAATAGATCATAGGGGAAGCCTGGCGATGTGTCAGCCTTGTACGGCTTTTGTTGTAGATTCTGTAGAGGGTAGAGCTAGTCATAGCGCTAAATAAAGTTTTGTTTTCTGCACCATAGGGGAGCCCACAGGCTTGTATAGCCATAACTATACCATAGGGAAGGTGAGTGCTGCTTTACTGTAGCAAATCCTCTGTCAGTGTGTGAGCCAAGCTCATTATTTATAGCCATCTATTGGGAACCCATCTCTTAGGCTGCTGTATAATAAGAAATAGAGAAATGCACAAATGGCTGGAAATTTCCCCCCCCAAAAAAAGCACTATATAGATATAATATTTTTAGATATTTTTCAAATCTAATATATATCAATAAAGAGGGTCTCTCACTCTGGAGGACCCAGCATGTCCCTGCATTACACAGATGGCCCATGGATTTTACTGAGAACTGTGTAATGCTTTATTGCCTCTGTGGTGGCGCTGTAGATGAATTTAACACATGCCGTCAGGTTTGCCTTTAGATTACAACTGATCACTGGCGGTCCCAGCAGTTAACATGTCATCATGTACCGTATTTGTGTGACCCTCTTATACCTAGAGGATCACAAAATGGATCACAAGGGCACAAGATGACCTGGCTGTTGAAATATGTGGTGTATTTTACTAGGAACTGCCCACCTAACATATAACATTGGGGTTGGAAATACCATTCTTACATAAGACTTTGCCTACTCTTGAACACAAATATACATCTAGACCTTAGCTTAATAAAAGTTTAGTCACTGTGTACATACATTATTTATTATGTACTGATCCTGAGTTACATCCTGTATTATACTCCAGAGCTGCGCTCACTATTCTGCTGGTGTAGTCACTGTGTACATACATTACATTACTTATCCTGTACTGATCCTGAGTTACATCCTGTATTATACTCCAGAGCTGCACTCACTATTCTGCTGGTGCAGTCACTGTGTACATACATTACATTACTTATCCTGTACTGATCCTGAGTTACATCCTGTATTATACTCCAGAGCTGCACTCACTATTCTGCTGGTGCAGTCACTGTGTACATACATTACATTACTTATCCTGTACTGATCCTGAGTTACATCCTGTATTATACTCCAGAGCTGCGCTCACTATTCTGCTGGTGCAGTCACTGTGTACATACATTACATTACTTATCCTGTACTGATCCTGAGTTACATCCTGTATTATACTCCAGAGCTGCACTCACTATTCTGCTGGTGTAGTCACTGTGTACATACATTACATTACTTATCCTGTACTGATCCTGAGTTACATCCTGTATTATACTCCAGAGCTGCACTCACTATTCTGCTGGTGTAGTCACTGTGTACATACATTACATTACTTATCCTGTACTGATCCTGAGTTACATCCTGTATTATACTCCAGAGCTGCACTCACTATTCTGCTGGTACAGTCACTGTGTACATACATTACATTACTTATCCTGTACTGATCCTGAGTTACATCCTGTATTATACTCCAGAGCTGCACTCACTATTCTGCTGGTACAGTCACTGTGTACATACATTACATTACTTATCCTGTACTGATCCTGAGTTACATCCTGTATTATACTCCAGAGCTGCGCTCACTATTCTGCTGGTACAGTCACTGTGTACATACATTACATTACTTATCCTGTACTGATCCTGAGTTACATCCTGTATTATACTCCAGAGCAGCACTCACTATTCTGCTGGTACAGTCACTGTGTATATACATTACATTACTTATCCTGTACTGATCCTGAGTTACATCCTGTATTATACTCCAGAGCTGCACTCACTATTCTGCTGGTACAGTTACTGTGTACATACATTACATTACTTACCCTGTACTGATCCTGAGTTACTTCCTGTATTATACTCCAGAGCTGCACTCACTATTCTGCTGGTGCAGTCACTGTGTACATACATTACATTACTTATCCTGTACTGATCCTGAGTTACTTCCTGTATTATACTCCAGAGCAGCACTCACTATTCTGCTGGTACAGTCACTGTGTACATACATTACATTACTTATCCTGTACTGATCCTGAGTTACATCCTGTATTATACTCCAGAGCTGCACTCACTATTCTGCTGGTACAGTCACTGTGTACATACATTACATTACTTATCCTGTACTGATCCTGAGTTACTTCCTGTATTATACTCCAGAGCAGCGCTCACTATTCTGCTGGTACAGTCACTATGTACATACATTACATTACTTATCCTGTACTGATCCTGAGTTACTTCCTGTATTATACTCCAGAGCTGCGCTCACTATTCTGCTGGTGCAGTCACTGTGTACATACATTACATTACTTATCCTGTACTGATCCTGAGTTACATCCTGTATTATACTCCAGAGCTGCACTCACTATTCTGCTGGTACAGTCACTGTGTACATACATTACATTACTTACCCTGTACTGATCCTGAGTTACATCCTGTATTATACTCCAGAGCTGCACTCACTATTCTGCTGGTGCAGTCACTGTGTACATACATTACATTACTTATCCTGTACTGATCCTGAGTTACATCCTGTATTATACTCCAGAGCTGCGCTCACTATTCTGCTGGTGCAGTCACTGTGTACATACATTACATTACTTACCCTGTACTGATCCTGAGTTACATCCTGTATTATACTCCAGAGCTGCACTCACTATTCTGCTGGTACAGTCACTGTGTACGTACATTACATTACTTACCCTGTACTGATCCTGAGTTACATCCTGTATTATACTCCAGAGCTGCACTCACTATTCTGCTGGTACAGTCACTGTGTATATACATTACATTACTTATCCTGTACTGATCCTGAGTTACATCCTGTATTATACTCCACAGCTGCACTCACTATTCTGCTGGTGCAGTCACCGTGTACATACATTACATTACTGATCCTGAGTTACATCCTGTATTATACTCCACAGCTGCACTCACTATTCTGCTGGTACAGTCACTGTGTACATACATTACATTACTTATCCTGTACTGATCTTGAGTTACATCCTGTATTATACTCCAGAGCTGCGCTCACTATTCTGCTGGTGCAGTCACTGTGTACATACATTACATTACTGATCCTGTACTGATCCTGAGTTACATCCTGTATTATACTCCAGAGCAGCACTCACTATTTTGCTGGTGCAGTCACTGTGTACATACATTACATTACTTATCCTGTACTGATCCTGAGTTACATCCTGTATTATACTCCAGAGCTGCACTCACTATTCTGCTGGTACAGTCACTGTGTACATACATTACATTACTTATCCTGTACTGATCCTGAGTTACATCCTGTATTATACTCCAGAGCAGCACTCACTATTTTGCTGGTGCAGTCACTGTGTACATACATTACATTACTTATCCTGTACTGATCCTGAGTTACATCCTGTATTATACTCCAGAGCTGCACTCACTATTCTGCTGGTACAGTCACTGTGTACATACATTACATTACTTATCCTGTACTGATCCTGAGTTACATCCTGTATTATACACCAGAGCAGCACTCACTATTTTGCTGGTGGAGTTACCCCAATCACTGTGACATGAAGTGATGGTAGTACACATTAAGGAGGCAGACAACCATATGACTACAGTCCATGGTTCTGAAGATAATGTTGATTGTTCTGTATAATTTGATAGACTTATTATCGCCTTCACCTCCATCATGGCTGCATATACAGAGCACTGCAGTTACAGTTATTACTCATCATAATAATTACACAAAACCGTCGCTAATTGACCGCCAGGCATCTCATTGGCACATGACAGGGTTAACTTGATGTCATTCTCCTCCACCACTTCTAGCAGGTGAGGGACGGCACTCGGCAGTCTAGTATGATCTTGTCTCCTTGGTTTACTGCCTCTTATCTGGCCTTAACAAGCACACCATTAAACGTCTACATGGCTGGTATGAAGTCTAGAAGACGGCATGGTGTGTTTCCTCTACTTCCTGATGGAGAATGTCGGAGAGATAGTCAGGAGATAAGAATCGTTTCGACCGGCTTTGCTGCTGTTTCTTCTCTGAGGCGGCTAGATAAGTGCGGATTTGGTGGAAAAAGAGCAAGGGTTGTGCACCGCAGTTACTAAACGCTGGAGATCAAATGTAGCCGAGGACTGCTGTGGAGAAACCAGGGAAAGTGAATAATGTGTATGTAGAGATAGACTGACAAGCTACGCACTTCTCATACAAATCCCTCTTTGTGGATTGTGCAGTGGTTGGGGATGATGATTTTTTGTTTTTATCTCCAAAAAAGTGCCCAACATCCCACAGTCTAGCTTAGATTGGCTAGAGATTAGATCTGCTTGATCCTCCCAACCTTTCTATGATTCCTCATCCATTTCCAAGATCTGGTTTATCCAATCTGTACATAAAATCCAATTGTCCCCTGATGACTGAGCAGAACTGAAGGCCGTATCCAGAAACTACCTTCTTAAGAAGCCACTCTTCTCATAAATGGTGTTTTCCAGGATTATAACATTGAAGACCCATCCTTAGGACATCAGATCAGTGGAGGTCAGATGTTGGAGAGGCTGCCGAGTTTGGACATACATTGTATGGCCATTGTGTTTGCTGTTACAGCTCAGCTACCTTCACTTACATAGAATGAGCTGCAGACAGGCCATGTGACCGATGAACGTGATGTCATCAGCCTGTGCAATGGAAGCGGCGCTCACACAAGCTTCGAACAGTCCGACACGCGTAACCCATATCAAGAATAGGTCATCAATATTAAACTCTTAGAAAACTCCTTTAACCCTTCATGACATCCACAGACTAGATAGTAGGGCATCGCATACTGAACCACAAGCCTTGAACAGTAACAGAGCTTGTCACACTTTGCCTCCAGCAGTACAATAGAGCTGTCACTCTAACAAATGTAATAATAACGAGATGACTCTGCTGATTCTTTCCAAGGCTACACAGCAAAGCTCACAAGAGAACTGCAGTAAACTGGAAATGTCAGCATTATATGCATGTTCAAGTAGTCAACGTGAAAACATTTCAGGACTGTTTATATGGATAGTCACCTAAAAACACTGAAAAATAAAAAAAGCGAATATGAAATTTGTCTCTTGAAGACATTTTCTCACCGGGCTGGATGTTTGTTTTCTAAATTGATATGGCCAATAGGTACATTGCCTTATGTTATCAGGTTGTCACTGAAGGTTACACCTCAAAAGCCCAACTCTTTAGTGATCAGGTGGTGATGATGGGAGTATGACACACAACCAAGATGTAAAGGAATGTATTAGAAGGCGATGAAAAGGGAGAAGATAAAAGAAGGTTTCTTAAGCCCATATGTTATGTATCCTTTTGTAGCCTGATAGCAAAGTGTATTAGGGCATTTGTAATGCGGGTGAGCTCTTTCAGTGTAATGCGTGGATAATATACCTGTAGGTTTGCAGTTAATGCATCTTCAAAGGCTCGGCGTTCAGTCATTGTCCTTCCTTAGCCCACACTGATGAGTTTTCTCCGTGACTGAGTGCAATGGAGAAACAAGGTTATATCTGGAAGTACCCGCTTCTCCTTGACACAGTTGTTTGTCCATCTCTGGTTCTTCTTACTTAAAGGGAAACTTTACTCTCAGAGTGCACAAATAGAATTTACATAAATTGATCAATATATTTGCAACTACTTTGCTTTTACTGTTTCTAGTTAAACTGGTTTCCTGTTGGGTGAGAGACCAGTGCATTGTGGGTGTCCCCTGGTAACCCTGGCACATAGATATGCTGTGACGTTGCGTGCTGGTAAAATTCTGGTCATCTACCGGAAGCCTGATATTAGTGTCAGTAGACTTAAGTAAGTAGATAGTTGTACTAGTAAAATGGTAGCCTGGAGCTCAGTGACTCCTTTGGTGGGGCCGTGGTACTCCATAGAATGTTAGTACCAAATACCTAAAGACACTAGGGTATTTTTTGAGTGTTCTTACCAAGTAAATTAAGGTGGCGTGGCACTCAGACATGGGCTTGTAATATATGAAGGAGCACTTTGTAGAGTGCTTGTACTAAGTAGATAAAGGAGCAGGACCACTCTATAGTGTGCTCGTGCTAAGTAAGTGAAGTGGCCGTGGCATTGTATAGAGTGCTCGTACTAAATGAAGGAGATATGGCACTCTATAGAGTGTTTGTATTAAGAAAATAAAGGCACTATGGCACTCTAAAGTAGTGGTTCTCAACCTGCGGTACATGTATCCCAGGGGGTATGTCCCACGGTCCCCAGGGGTATGTACAGTAACTGACAATTACTGTTCCTCCGGTGGCTCACTGGTTAGCACTACAGCCTTGCAGCGCTGGAGTCCTGGGTTCGAATCTGCAAAGGAGTTTGTATGTTCTCCCTGTGGTTGCGTGGGTTTCCTCCCACACTCCAGAGACATACTGATAGGGAATGTAGATTGTGAGCCTTATATAGGACAGTGACTGATAGTATCTGTAAAGCGCTGCGGAATATGATGGCGCTATACAAGTAAGCATGATAAATAAATAAATCTAGGATGAATGAACAGCACAGCAGTGGTCACCAACCTTATTTTAGAAGCGTAATGAGCGTAATACTGATGGAGGCACTCCCTGCGGTTACAGGTGCCCCGGGGATTGGTGAGATGCATTCCTTACTGCTTCACTCTGCTGACGTAGCAGGAGGGCTTGGAGCAGAGAGGAAGAATGGAGAAGACTGGTGAGTAATAAATGCAGCTCACCACTCGCTCCTTAAACATCACTGGATGTGGGGGCACTGCTGGAGCCATTATACTACATGTGGGGAACTGAGGTGGCCATTATACTACATGTGGGGGTACTGAGGAGGCCATTATACTACATGTGGGGGCACTGAGGAGGCCATTATACTACATGTGGGGGCACTGAGGGGTCATTATGCTACATGTGAATGCACTGAAGGGGCCATTATGTTGAGGGGCCATTATACTACATGTGGGGGAAATGAATCGGCCATTATTACATGCTGGGGCACTGAGGGGGCCATTATGCTACATGTGGAGCCCAGATGGGACCATTTTACTACTAGTGGGGGCACTGAGGGGGCCATTACATAACTATTGACAGAGGCTCCAAACAAAGCCTTATTTTTTAACATTCATAAGTGATCACTACTCTGGGGGGAATCGGGTGTTTTTCTTACTATGGGGTACTGCAATTAAAAAGGTTGAAAGTAGATAAAGAGCTGTGGCACTCTATAGAGTGCTTGTACTAAGTAAAGGGAAAGTGGTACTCTAACAAAATGTTGGTATTAAAGAACTAAAGACACTATGCCATGTTTTTGAGTGTAGATACCAAATAAATGAAGGTGCTGTGGCACTCTGAAGAGTCCTTGTACTAAGTGAAGGAGATGCCGCACTCTATAGAGTGCTTGTACTAAGTAAGGGGCCAGTGGCACTCTAACAAAATGCAGGTATGAAATAACTAAATGGCCCATAGCAGCTTTAGAGCGCATTTACCAAATACATGAAGGTTCTGTGGCACTCTGAAGAGTCATTGTACTAAACGACGGGGCACTGTGTAGAGCCCTTGTACTAAATGAAGGGGCACTGTGTACAGTGCTTGTACTAAGTATATAAAGGGGCTGGGGCACTCTATAGAGTGCTTGTACTAACAACAGCTTCCTAGACTTCACTTATCATAATAACCAGATTTAGATTCTCCACCTGGGTCTGCGCACTGTATACTGTTGTACACCAGGTATTTTGGTGCCTGCATGGTTCCCTGTATGTTTTTAGGGCGGTGGATCTGTAGTACACTGCCTGCCAGGTTAATGAGTGGCATGGAGAACTTTCGTAATGCAAAGCTAGGCAAGTAAAGCCTGAGGATTTCCGAAATATTTGGCATACGCTTAACATAGACCCTATTACTGTTTGGAGGGACTTGTTTTTTCATCTCGCTCTGTTCACCCCTCTCCAATTTCAATCTCATTACTCCGGTCTGAAATCCCCTCAATGGCCTCCCGCTCTCCTTTTGCCCTTGATCTCCCTAGTTATCTTTAATGGTATTGTATCCATCTACGTGTGTTCCATCTCGCTCTCAGTGGTCCCTCATCTCCTCCTGGTCCTTTTACAATCTCTCGGCTTTGTCTATCCTGTTTCCTAGCAAATGTCTTCTCCTTCTTGACACTTCTATCTCCCATGAGGCTCTGGTTTGGCCTGGATAAGGTCCAGCCCTTCACACACTGTCACCTCTCTCTCTCCCAGCATGCCCCACTGCTTCCCAGCAACCATTAATTGGCTATTGATTGCTAATTACAGGCTATGTTACAATCATTTAACCGACTTGGCGGGGTAGGAATACAGCTGGAGAACGGCGGATACAGCTGTATTTTTCTGCATAGAAAGGCAATGAAAGACAAAGGTGATGCCTTTTTTTTTACTCCCTAGAAAGGTAGAATGTATTTTTAACATGCGGAGAACATAGTGTCAGGCTTACATCTGCCTCTACTGCTCCACAGTAACTCTTTATAGTCTCCCCATACACCTGCTCCTCCAGGTACTCCAGTCTGAGCTCCCTTTCTTTATATAATACTAAGAAAGTGGTTGTTCTGTAGTGCACACCTGGGCACCCGCCAGCTTCCATTATCCGAGCCTCTTCTGATTCCTCTAGGCCGAAGATAGATCCTTTATATTCTATAATCTACAGCTTCAGGAATGGGGCTGTACTTGGAATCTGTGGTTTTAGGTTTAGGACTGTTCTTGGGATCTACAAGGGACTGTACTAGGGATCTACAGCTTCATGCTGGGAACGATACTTGAGATTTACAGCTTCAGGAATGGTCTGTACTCGGAATCTGTGGCTTTAGGTTTAGGACTGTTCTTGGGATCTACAAGGAACTGTTCTTGGGATCTACAGCTTCATGCATGGGACTGTGCTTAGGATCTACAGCTTCGTTCATGGGAGTGTACTTTAGATCTGTCACCATGCTTTTGACCGTACTTGGGATCTATGGCTTCATACATGGATCTTTACTGGGGACCTACAGTTTCTTGTGTGAGACTATATTAAGGATCTACAGCTTCATGCATGGGACTGTACTTGGGATCTACAGCTTCATTCATGGGAGTGTACCATAGATCTGTGACCATGCATGGGACCGTACTTGAGATCTATGGCTTCATACGTGGATCTTTACCGGAGACCTACAGTTTCTTGTGTGAGACTATATTAAGGATCTACAGCTTCGTGCATGGGACTGTACTTGTGATCTACAGCGTCATGCATGGGACTGTATTTAGGATCTACAGCTTCATGCATGGGACTGTATTTGGGATCTACAGCTTCATGCATGGGAGAGTACCATAGATCTGTGACTATGCATGGGACCGTACTTGAGATCTATGGCTTCATACGTGGATCTTTACTGGAGACCTACAGTTTCTTGTGTGACTGTATTTAGGATCTACAGCTTCGTGCATGGGACTGTACTTGTGATCTACAGCGTCATGCATGGGACTATATTTGGGACCTACATCTTCACGCGTAGAACTGTACTTGGGATGTGTATCTCGGTACACTTCTTAAATGTAGCGTGTATGCATTTAGTGGGGCCATGCATGCCACCAGAACAATGTGGTGGTATAGATTGCATGCTCCATCAAATTATATATATATTGGACATAGTTTTTTCTTATAAGCACTATTTCCAGTGTTTCTAGGGAAAAATCTGGTCTTCAGTCCGGCACTGCACATTGTCAGGGTTGCAAAATTATGGGCTAAAATGCACAAGGTCATGTACAAGATGGCGAAGTCTTAATATCATGTCATTGCTGCCGTGTTTTCACAAGATTAGGGCTTTCATCTCCTGGAAAACTTCAGATGGATCCTGCTTTTTTCTCTCTCCAGTTCAGTTTTCACTCAACCCCATCCAACCCTTAACATCATGAGAGAGGTCATGCTCTTTGTCGACTATATATAGATGTGTCTTTTCTTACCTTTCCTTTTGACTGAAGATATCCGATGATGAGTGGCATGAAATGTACCGCTGAAAGTAGCATTATGAGTAGCACAGAAGTTTTTCTTTTCAGTTTGGTCGTCTTGTGCCGCTCATGTCGGGACATCTTGGGCCAAGAGTTAAGGTAAGGAAGGAGTCATTTAATTCTCTGTCTATGACCTCCCACTTGTCAGATACAAGTCACTACTTCCCTCAAGATCAACACCCTCATACCCTCCTGTTGTCAAAATGTCCTCAGTTTCATTTCCTTAAAAACCAGAAATCATCTCCACCTCCACCAATGCAAGTTCTTAGCATCTGTTAATAGGCACCGCACCATTGATTACATTACAGTTGGAATGTTCTCTCTACCCTCCACCGTTCCTGAGCAACAAGTGCAGGTAGTTTTGCTACCTGATGTACCATTTAACTCAGTACTGTCAGACAGGGTGGTGTGATTCAGAGCTCCAATCGGTGGCAGCCATTGTCAGAGCTCAGAATCACCCCTCTTGCCTCCTCTTGCCTGACACCGCCCTTCTGACAGTACAGAGCCTAAATAGTATATTGGGGACCAAAACTATCAGCATTGATGACTCAGGAATGGTGGGGGATAGAGAAGAAGGTGAAACTTTGTCAGAATCAGTAGAGCAGGACCTATTAATTGATGTAAAGAGCTGTATTTGTTGGAGGTGCTAAAAGGTACTCTTTAAAGGGAATTTAACCAGAACCCAGCATATAGACCCATCCCTGTAGATAGATAGGTTAGTGTCACCTGAATCAACAGTGTTTTCGCCTTGTGAATGGATGTCTCTGTTGTCGAGATATCACTGTTTTTGTCAGTATATAAATTAGCTCTTTGGAGCAATGAGGGCGTTGCAGCTTACCACTTTGGTGCAGTGGTAACGCCATCATTGCACCATCACCTCGGCAACGAAGGCAGTGATTCACAAGGCGAAACACTGATTCGGGTGACCCTAACCTATCTATCTGCTGGGATGGGTCTATATGCTGGGTTCTGGTTACACTCCCTTTAAGTGGTCTTCTTGACATTATGCTGCCTCATATAGCACGACAATTGAATATTCCTTCTCTGGCCCCTGAATATTCAATGTTAGACATGGACATACGACAAGACTCTTCTCCTAAGCTACTATCTTCTGAGTTTCCACCATCCTGTCCTACAATTTCATGCATTTTTTTTTCTGGAAAATGCAAACATTCAGCAGAATACAGACTCTAAAGCCTAAGAACTGCGGAAAGCACACACTTTGCATTTTCACAAAGGTCTTTTTATGACCACTGAGTTTCCTTAAGTCAGGTACTGTACTGCAGTAGTCGTTCCTGTCAGTCAGGAGATATACTGTAGGGATATTGGGTTATCTGCCAAGGCTCTCTAGTAACTACAGAGCAAAATAATGTAATATTCTCTTTCTGGATCCGTAAAGAAAGGCAATCTAATTATATTACATAACATAGGAAGTGCCTGTCATAGTGTTGGATTCCGATTCACATGTAACATTGACCAGGCATGGAAAAGTCTGGAAACATGAAGCCATCAACCTAATACAGAATAATATAATTATACCTCTAAATTATAGTAATGAATTTACATTCTAAAAGAAGAGCAGTAGAAATTGCTAGGAAGGCCACATAAAGCAGAAACCATGTGTTAGTGTGAGAGATCCAAATAAATAGGCTCGATGTATTAAAGGGGCACTCCAATATGGGCAATCTAATTTTCTTAAAAATCTACTCTACACTAGTGATGCTGTCTTGAACTTTTGGGTCCTCCAGAGAGACAGAGATAGGGAGATAGAAAGAGAGAGTGTGGGGACCCTAGTGATCAGCTGTAATCTATGGGGAACCAAGTATTCAATTCCCCTGTGCTGCCTCCACAGGGCAAATGAAGCATTGCACATTGATATACTGCTTACAGGTTGTTTGGCTGCTGGGAAGGCTGGCGATCAGCTGTGATCTATGATCAAACCTGGCAGCAAGTGATTAATTTCTCTACAGTGCCACCACTGGAGAATTGAAATATTACATGATGTCCACTAAAATTAATATGCTATGTAGAAGTGTTGGTTCCTCTAAAGAAAGTGATATTATAAGTGAATAGGTAATAATTCAATGGGCACTCCACTATGGACAATCCAATTTTGTTAAAAGTCTACCCTAATGATAAAATAGAAGTTCCGCTGCTGGTAAAATGGCGAACGGTTTATAAACTGTGGGGAACCAAGTGTTTATTTCTCCTGCAGTGCTTCCACAGGGCAAATGAAGCATTACAATTTGGTATCCTGCTCACAGGCTGTTGGAAATAAGCTGCAACCTCAGATCAAACCTGGTAGCAAGTGTTTAGTTTCTCAGCAGTGCCACCACTGGGAAATTGAAGTATTACATGATGTCCATTAAAATCAATATGCTGTGTGGAAGTGTTGGGTCCTCCAGAGAAAGAAAGAAAGAGTGAGTGAAGTGTTGGGTCCTCCAGAAAAAAGGGCTAGAGAGTGTGAGTGAACAGGCAGTAATCTAAATAAATAGTTTTTAAAGGGGTAGTCCACCATGGACAATCCAATTTTGTTTAAAGCTACCTTAATGATAAGATGATGATAGGATATTCCACTTCTGGGACCCTGGTGATCAGCCGTAATCTGTGGGGAACCAAGTGCTCAGTTCCCTGCAGTGCCTCCACAGGGCAAATGAAGCATTACAAATTTCCCTTTGAAAAAAATGAGCTATTTGTGTAATGCATGGACAGACCAGGTGCTCCCTATTAATACCACTATAGAGCCCCTGTAATATATCGGAGGCCGCATGTTCGTAGACTCTGGAAATCTTGGCACGGTTGTTTACTGATCCAGGTCAGATAAATTCAGAAGATCATTATTATCTGCCGCACCAGACTGTTAAATTTTGAGCAAAAAAAAAAAAAGCCTATTCTCTGACATTGTCAATGTCATGCTGCTAAGCTGCTAGATGCGCGTCTCCTGTAATGTTTATTGTGATGTAGAAGCAGGAATTTTATTCCGACACAGTAATATAGATTGACAGACACAGGTAAGTGTACAGTAGCTGACAGCAGGTAAACACAGCAGAATGTCTTTACAGATAGGATAGATACTAACTCAGCCAAAAAAACAGATGAATCTGACGAAAGATGCATTGACTGGAAGTTATTGAGCGGAGATTGCCTATATATGTGAGAGTATGAAGTCTATCATAGCACCACCGTCTGCGAGGAGTTTACATCTTATGGAAGACAGCTCTGATCTAACAAGAAAATTGAAACACATCATCTTTCCTAGACATGGAAAGAAGGTACCCAAAAAAGTGAGCTGTTTAAACCTACAGCAAATATAATCCTCGCCACATCCTTTTACAGTGCCTCTTATCATCTTTCAGAAAGGTGCCCCCTGAAGACATGCTGCCCATAGGTTGTTCCATTACTGGAAACTTTGGAGATCAGCTACGATCATTGATCAAGCCTGGCAGTAAATGTTTAGCTTCTCTGCAGTGCCACTACTGGGGAATTGGGGTATTACAGGATGTCCTTTAAAATCAGAGGGGTGTTTTGAAACATTGAGTCCTCCAGAGAAAGAGAGAGAGATTCTTTTTGTAGCTGCTCCCCATTGTAGCCAACCTTTGAGGGTACCAAACTGTGAAACCCTCTCTGTTAAAGGGATTTTAACACCATATGGCTAGGATATGCCAATACTTAGATATTTTTAGAGCCCCGTCTTTAATACTTCAAATGAAGGAAACATACCTTTAAGAGGTCCTTTTCAGTGTTACCAGTGTCCAACCACCATAATTAAATAAGGCTCCTTGCAGAAGAAAACACAGAGAAACCCCGGGGAAAAGGTGGAGAGGGGAGTCACAGGTTTTGCCGGCCTCCCTTCCCGTTTCGATTTTTATGGCATACTTATTGATATGACATAATATTCAGCAATGTTAGCTAACTAGTACTCCCTGAACCTTACAACCACCTTAAAGGGATTTTCCAAGATTACAGTTATTCCCCATCTACAGGATACATGACAAATGTCTGATTCGTGTGGGTCTGACAACTGGGATCTCCAGTGGTCATGATAGCAGGAGTCCCCTTGGCCACCATCTTATTTAAGCAGCTATACTGGAGATAGTCAAGCTCTGTACTTGGCTATTTTCAGAAGTCCCATACACTTTGAGTGGCAGTGTGCATACACAACTGTCGTTCATTGAAATGGGGGACATGGGACCCCCTTTTTGTGATAGGTGGGGGTCTCAGATGTTGAATCCCCACTGTTCACACGACTGAGCCGAGAATCGGCCGTGTGAATGCTGAATCCGTGCAACACTCTTTTTTTTTTTACTGACCCATTCACCCATCTTGAAAATGGTCCCAATAAGTGAAAAAATAGAGCACATCAGGGGCATCACATGGCCTCGGTTTCGAACTGACAACAACTGAAAAAAAAATGTTGTTCTGTAAATACGGGTTATATTTTACCTTGAAAGTCACCATGACATTTCCTAGAATACTAGGTTTCTAAACATAGGTTGTATATTCTCTTATTGTCCTTATTATATAGTTCTTGAGATATATATTCATTGTTCCTCCGAGGCTGGCTTAGCACGTAATTGTAATATAAAGATGATTTCAGTGCGCTCGCCAAATTAAAACAAAGTCGGATGAAGTGAAGGGTCCTTAACGCCGTGAATGAATTTATTGAATTTCTTCATAATGAGACCAGTGATACGAGCCTCAGTGTATAGCCATCCTCTTATGTCGAGCCATACCGCCTATTACGTCGCCAGAGGACAATACCAACACCTGACTAGCGTTACTTTCAACAAACAACTTCTTTTCATGATGTATACGAGCATTGTGATCCTTAACTAACCTTGAATTATATGCCTTTAGTTTATGAGTTTCACTAGAAAAGAATAAAAAATGTAGTGGGAAAAAAAGGAAATTGCCAGTAGCTCGATGTGACCACACTGACTCTTTACAATTCCAAAAATCTCCTGGACCAAATTAGTCACACTTAGAAAATATGTATTTATCTTTTGATTTTCTGGCAGAATGAATATTATTAATAAATATTCTAATATACTTTAATAATAAATTGTGGCTCCTTTGTGTGAAGTCCTGCGCTGAAATCCACTTTCTGTATTTGCTTGCTATTGCCAGCAGAAATCATCTTGGAGTACTGGTGGATGGGCTCTTGTATAATGCAGGAAAGCTGAGGCAGGGGCTAGGTCACTTCAAACAGTTATATCTTGGGAATTAGAAAACTTAGAATGTAGATTCTGGTGTCATATGAAGGAGTTGAATCTCAGTTATAGTTTTACTGGTATCATTTCCTGAGATATCACCAGTTGAATATATAGTCAGGATTGGCATGTTTATAATCAGCTCCACGTCCTTCCATTTCCACGCGTATTTTCAACTGGTGATATATCTATAAATAATACAAGGAGAACTGCAATCTTGGTGTCCTGTGAAAGCTGAGATTCTCATATTTCATATGACACCAGAACTGTTCTAATTTATCTAATCTCCAAGAAATAACTTTTTGAAGTTACCCCTCAGCCTCAGCTTCCTTGCGTTATACAAGAGCCTGCCCAGTCCTGTGAGAAGTGCCATACAGATCTCAGCTGTCAATAGAAAGCAAGGACAGAAAGTGAATTTCATCGTAGGATTTTTCAGAAAGGAGCCAAAATTTGTTAATGCCAGGGCTGTGGAGTCGGTACGCCAAAGCCCCGACTCCGACTCCGACTCCTCAATTTCCCCTGACTCCGACTCCGACTCCACCAAAATAGGCACCGACTCCACGACTCCGACTCCACAGCCCTGACAAGCAGTCACTCTGTGTCCTCGGGCTGTGGGTGGGTCTCCAGCACAATTACAGATAAAGTCAAGCTTTTCAGTCCTCACAATCACAACACTTGTATCTTTTGCTTACTCCAGATAATGGTGCTAAACCTTATAGGTTCACTCAGAACTCAGTCCCATCATTATATGAGGAATAGAACAGACCTTTACAGGACATTTCATCATTTTCAACATTTCATCATTTTCCCAAATTCTTATGAAAATATATTCAGCACATACTGCATTGTACTACTAACTGTACCAATTTATTATATATTTTGGGAGTCGGAGTCGGTCCATTTTATACCGACTCCGACTCCACCAAAATAGGCACTGACTCCGACTCCACAACTCCGACTCCGACTCCACAGCCCTGGTTAATACAGTATATTACAAAATTTATTAATGACATACGTGCTGCCAGATAATCAAGTTGTTCGAAAGTTTAGGTACCTTTTAAATGGCTCCTTTTAGCATCCTACCAGCATTAGTTTGCAGTTGGTCTATTGTTTGGTTGATCAAGTTGAAAACAAAACGCATCAGACTAATGTGTATGTGTGCCACCGAAGTGTTCCCCGACAGCAGCTGAAAAGATTTGGTAGAGATGTCTGGCATTAGCTTACTCCTGAGTACACATGCATGCTGCCCAAGACCACCGGTCATGTGTATGGAGGGATTTAATGAGACTTCTTCACTGGCCGACTTCTTCACTGACTACTATTTGCCAGACTTAAGATGGCCATTTATCTTAGATAACTGCTGGAGAATTCCCATTCTCCATATCCCTATACACATGCATGCTTAACTGAGAAAGACATGCATGTTTTCTCAATTGGCAAAAGTCGGTAAGCCACTTCCAGACACTACTGGAAGTGGTATATCTCCTTTGAGGACCAAATGATTGAAATTCGACATTTCCATCCCTTCTTTCCCCAAAATATATTGAGAGAAAGTTGAGACACCCACATACACATTACATGGTGAGTCGAAATTGGTGGACACAGCTGACTTTCATCTAATATGAATGACCATCTTCAGGCTTGGTGGTATTGGATCCTGTTAGTTTGGTCCATCAGTCTTTTTACTGCTTAATTCTTGTGTTGGTTGAACCATGAAATATTCTGGAATAATTAACCTTCCCAACATAAAATATTGAGTATGACTTTGGTTTAATATCAGTTATTTAATGGGTTGTTCTTTACACGTTCCCTACGGAGCCACCTATCACCCAGGCTCTCCACTTCCAATCCTAAACTTGCGAGTTGCTTCAAGAAGTATAATTCTAGTTATCCTTCAGCTCCTATTGTCTACAGTACTGATGCCCATTGGTTCTGCTGTTTTTTATATCTACGATTTCAGAACTATTTTTTTTTTTAGTTCTTTTTTATCTGCTAATAGGAACTTTATACTACATTAGCAGTCCTTGGGATTAGCGGCGCTGATGTTACCTTTGTGTGCTGTCTCTATGGAATGTAGAGAGCAGAACGAGATTGCCAAGGGTCAAGTAGACGCGAATGGAAAGAATTGGGTCAGCCAATTGTCTACCATATGTTGAAGTAGCTTAGAAGTGAAGGGGGACAGGAAGACAAGGTAGTAATTAGTAGGGCTGGCTGAATAGAGAGTTTCTTTCAAGCAGCTGTAATAAGTGCTTGTTTAAGAGCATAGAGACACGTGAATCATTTGATAGTTGGAAGGAAACGCGCGAGTTATTATTTTTTGATATCTTTAAACACGGTTTTGTGAACATACCTGACCTTCTTTGGCTTGAGTTCATTGTCTAATAACAAATCAGTAGAAGGTAGATGTATGTTAGACAATCTTGTATCAAGTGGCTCCAATTTGACGACTCATCACGAGAGTAGAAAACTTTAGGCAGTCTTACCAATTGTTTGAACCTCCTTTGAGTCGCAGAAGTTTAATCTGATTGTAGGACATGTCTAGAAGCATGTGGTCAGGAAGGACTAGTAGCAATATGAAGACTTATCAATGGACTAGAAGACTTTAAATGACCTTACAGATGGTTAGATCACAGAAGTCTCAGAAGTTAGTGCCGATTTTAGGACATGTCTAGTAATTTCTGGGTAGGAAGAACTATGAGATGTATGTTGAAAATAGGGTCCTTATGATGAAAGATCACAAAGGTTGAATTGGAAAGCTGGGATGTTGGGCAGTGTGCCGACCATGCAAGGTCCTGTTCTCATATTTATGGAAATCTGTGAGAGTGAAATAAAGCATATATGGTCATTTTTCCTGGAAAACAATGACTACACATGACTTTTTCATTACATTGCACAAGTACCAGTAGCTCAATGTGACCATTTTGAATCCCAACCTCTCCACAGGTCTTTTACATGAAATTTGTCATGCATACATGTGGTAAATGTATACTCAGTGGTCTCCTTAGCATTGGCTCCCGACTGGTCTGTTTGCATGACCAAGTTAAAAGACTTAATGTGGCCACACACCTTAGATAGAGATAGAGTAGGTTGATGGTTAAACAACCATTGAATGAATGAGCACACACTTCACGGCTGTTATAGTCGATCAACCAGGCCATACATATTGTACATTTTTATGAATTTTAGCCTTTGTATGGGCACCTTTAGGCTTGGTGGTCTTGTCAAACTGGATCCTGTTAGTGTGGCTCATCAGTAGACATATTGAGTGTTCTACTAGATGTCTTAATTCCTGGACCCTCACCAGTGACACCTACTATTGTATACAGTATATGGTACAGTTAGTACAGCCGTCATTGTATATATATTTCCGAATAGTGTCAGACTGCAGTTCCTTGGGCTCACCAGATAAAGTAATTCCAGTGGCCCATCCTTCAGTACTTGGAAATAGACCCTAATTGTCTCCAAATTGTGTTGTCTTCTACTGGATCTGTGAGGTCAATTATTATGTTAGAGCCTGGGCCCACTGGAAGATCCTCTGGCATATGGTGGGCCAGTCTGACCCTGTATCCGAAGGAAATATTATTCATAGCCCTAAATCTTGAACCCCAAGGGATTTCTGAAGATAGGCTATTGTATGGAGTTTCCAGATCCCAAATTTATCCTGATGGTAGAAAATACATGAAATAACAGTAGGACAATGTCTGATGGTCATTGCAGACGTAGACAGTAGTTGATGTAGAGAATGGTTTATTAGAGATAAGTATGAAATACAACCACCGGGAACTTTGCCTTGTAATATACATTATGTTGCCCTCCATTCCGCTTTTCTTGTGGATAAGTCTAAAATATGTCACGCTAGTGTCACACCTGTCAGATACCAGTTACACCCTAAATGAGGCTGACACTTTGACAGGCCTTGAGTGGATCATCCATAAGTTGTGATTACATGGAGAAAATAAGGAGTTTGGGAAGATACAGACAATGTGGTTGGACGGTAATGACAATTTCAGCAGTCAGCAGAAGTAGATTCAGAAAATCAGCGGAGACAATATCACCACAAATAGGAGGAACGTGATAGATTTTGTGGATATTAGGGATGAAATAAGTAGGAGGCATATGACCCTGCAAAGCTGTATGCCTTTTTGTAGTCAGCAGATCCAGATTTTATTTCTTTAGTAGGGCAAAAATGTTCATTCTAAATTCAGTAGTCAAGGCTTAAGTGTAGGGATCCTATACGAATATATTAAAGAAATGCAAGCCCGTAGTATTATGTTATCAGAATTGTTCCCTGGGTTTAAAGCTGGCCTTACATCTTGGATAGCTTGTGGTTGAACACTCATTCAACCAATAGTATACATGCTCAGCTTGACCGAGCCAGATGTGTTCTCAATAGGGAATGGAGAATAATTTTTAGCCAGACACCTCTGATGGCAGCTTATCTTCCCTGAGAACAAAGGGATCAAGCTTGTTGAAATCTAGCAGCCCATCCTTATTTCTCCTGACATCTGCTGTCCGGGGAAGGTCTGAACACCACTATACTTATTACATGGTTGGCCAGTCCCTCCAAATTCAAAGGGTTTGGCCAACAAAAGTCCATAATTCTTTAATATGTGAGTGTAAATGTAAAGAATGGGACCTGTGCACTACTGCTATATCATGAACTCTGTAGATGTTAAGAATGTATTATTGCCCCTTCCCCCAAATGTAATTGTCCCATTACTTAAGTTAGGTGAGGGACACAAGGTGGTTCGATAATTGATAAAGATGGATAAAGACACAAGTCCATGAAATTCCAAACTCTTCCCGATGCTAAATGTTTTTCTTACATGCTACCATCAGAAAATAAAAGGACGTTATTATCAACCTCTGGTGACATTCTGGTTTTGTGAGGTCCTTGGAGAATGCAGAGAGAACATTCTATGTGCAACTTGATGGGAAGAACCTATCTAGGACTTCGCTCTCCAGTTAGACTGCAACGTTGGCAAATAAGTGGTGGAAGATTGGCCCAAGGAAATAAATGGAGGGGAAACAAGCATCAGGCCCCTGAGCTCTAAATGGCAGAATCAAGTCCCTCAGGAGGACCCCTCTTCTGTGTACGACACTGAGTACAATGTGTACTAGATATTTTAGGTGAGAAGAGTCCTTGCATGTTTCGAGAAGTGAATGAATAAGTAAGCTTTTGGCCTGGTCAAGTTGAGGTTGAACTGGAAACCCATTTGGTAAAGATATAAGCTTAAGGTAGGTGTTGAGGTTGGGTTTGAGGGCATGAGGAAGAAAATTCCAAAGTTCTGGAGAAAAATTTGAGAAGTCCTTTATCTTAGGTAGTATAGAAGAGAAGGTCACGGTTAGAGTTTGAGGTGGTAGGTCAGTTTGGAATGACAATGAAGAACCAAGTTAGACACGGCTTAGTGGGTTAGAGTTAATAATTCTTCGATCTCTGTCATGATACAAAACACGGAAAGATTCTTTTAGCAGCTTCCGATGTGTGGTTGTAAATTCCTGATCCGACCATGACAGCTCGTGAATTCAGCTTGTACTTGCACCAAGGACGAGCTGGCGAATAGAAGTAGATGCTCATCTCTGAGGGCCCACGCTGGCTTAAATGTCTGTTAAAAGAAATAGATAATGTGATTTCGGCTTGTTAGATTGTATTGAAGCCTTCTGTTATCTCACTTCCCCACTGATGGGCTTGCAGAGGGTTTTGCAAAGGATTGTATTGTGGCTGAAATACAGGGAGTCATTATTTTTGGAACGGGGAATATTTACCTTCGGCTATTAGAGGTATGTTTCTGCAAGCTGAATGTGTCATTCCTAATTTGGCTTGGTTTCTGCATATATTGAGGAAATGACACTTGTATGTAGAGGACGTTTCATGGGGTAATTTTTTTTTTTATTAGATTTTCAGTGAGAACTGTGAAAACAGATTTTCTTCTGAGCAGATGAGATGAGTAACCTAGTGATGGGCTACACAGATGCGATGCCAGGATTATTTGGTCTACTTTCTTCGGCTCTGTTGCCAATAACTGTAATATATGTAGCTGTACATAGTCATAATAGCAATGTCTGCTGAGTATTTTAGGTAACTCAGCTCACCCCAATTTGGCTGCTGTCTGCAGAGCAGCAGGTGGGCATAGTCACTGTTGCTACCCTGCCAATCCAGCCATGTTGAGCAGAGTCTTTAAGACGTTAGATCTATTAGGATCTGTTGATGGTTAGAAGGTGACCACATTGGATGAATGTTGGATTTTGGTGGGACTGGCTGACCATCCAATCCGACCTGAACATGTCCTCTACGGGAGGAAAGAAGAATTGGACTTGTTTGATTTCAGCACACCCAATACCAAATCTAGTTATCTAAGCGTTATGACCACGTTAAAGGGGTTGTCCAGGATTTAATTGATTGAACTGATCAGTGGAGAAAGCTGACAGCCACCTACGCATGGATCAGCTGTTCATGGTCGCTTCCTCTGCAACTGGGAGCCGATAGCTCCATGCTCTGTATAGTGGCCAGGCACCAGTACTGCAACTCGGCTCCTATTGACGTCAATGGGAGCTGAACTGCAGTAACAACGCCTGGTGACTATACAGGACACGTAACTATCTGCTTCCGGATCTGTGCACTATAGTACGGATGTCAGAAACAACCCCGAACAGCTGATCTGTGCAGGGTTTGATGTCAGCCCCCCACCGATCAAATATTTATACCCTATCTGGAGGATAGGCCATAAAAAAATCCTTGTCAACCCTTTTAAGGCTCTGTTCACATGATGTCTGTGATATCACTAACCATTTCTGATGTATACACCAGTGGGCCATTCAGTTTTTTTAGCCCATTGGATGCCAAAGCATGTCTTTTTGTCATACTGTATGTTTCTGTATTTTACCATCTTTTCAGGTATATTGAAAAGCAGAGTTGACCTTGTTTTTCCATACTAATGGATCTGCAGAAAAAGCATAATGTACATTATAGTGTGATTTTATTTTTTTTTACAATAGTGCCTAGTGTTTGCACAAACACAATGTAAACAGAGCTCAATATGCATGTGCCCCCTGACTGTACCCCAACACCAATGTACTAAACATGTATGCTTGAAGATGCCAAGGTGGTAGGGTTCAAAGCTTGTATACATGGTCAGCACTTGAGGGACTTCTGAATGGGCAACTGATATATTAGATTATCTTATATTGAGATATTGATTTATTTCTGCAGGCCCGGCCGACTATCTAACGTGTATGGAGACTTCCAACTCTACCCTCATGGTGGATGTTGGAGGAAGGAAGGGCTAGGCATGATGATTTCAGCATGCCCAATCCTTTGGTCCTAAAGAGAGATAAGCCACCACCAGGGTCTTCTTGAGAGCACATGCATACTTGGCCAAAATGAGCATTACATGTATTGTATGCAAGGAATTTGGAAGGAATAGCTGTCAGCCTTCTTAAATTTATCCAAAAGTATATGACCAGCCTTACTCTAGGTTCATACTTGCTTGGGGGAGCCGAAAAACGGAAATCTAATCCGCTTACAAAGTGGTTATCTGAGGAAACCCGTGGACCCCATAAACTATATTGGAGTCCGTTGGGTTTCCGCCCAAAAAATGCGAAGAGAAAAGTCCTGCTTGCAGAATGGGAAACGGAATACCCGAGCGGTCACACAGTGTGAACCCAGCCTGAGCTGCCAAAGAGATCTGAGCGTAGAGAAAACTATTATTTACAGTAGATGTGGAAAGGCCAAAAATAGCTGAGGCCTATTGTTTCTTCACCACTCCTACCCACCCGCCAGCTCTCACCTGAAGTCTATTCCAAGTCACCAGACTAATGCTTGTATGCAAATCTTCTCACCACCCCCAGCACTTCCTCACATCTCCCACAGCTTCTCATCCTTGTCATTGTGTTGACTGTTGAATCACCAGGATCACTTAATTCTTTTCAGCTGATAAACCAGCCTGTTCTGATTGAATTGAGGGAAATCTATGCCGTTTCCTTCCCTCTATACAATCCCATTCTCTTTGCTGTCCATCTCCTCCTGGCTGGAGCCTTTTTACCCCATAACAAAGCAGTGGAGCGTATTCTTGTTTCTTCCACCCGTCCTTCTAATCCTACACAATTATCTGCTTTCTTCCCGATGGTCTCATCTCTTGTCCCCTACTTGCCATGTAGGTCTAATCTCAGCAATCTACAGCTCTTTCCCTTTGTCTTACATCCATTGTCTCCATTCCCATCTGTCATGCCACACTCCACATCGTCGTGTTGTGTAACCTTCGTGTCGAGAAGACAAACCTCTTTTTGTCTTTTGGTCAACGTCTTCTCTTGCCTCGTGCTTCTTTTTCATTACGTCCCTTCACAGAAGAGCTGGAATTAGACAATTTACTTGCTTTGTTTGCTTTTCGGATGGAACACAAGATTACATGGTTAAACGGTTAAACGGTTAAATTAAATTCATGTCTTCTCCAAATCTACAAACATTATTCTAAGCCATAAAATATGGAACTTGTACAAAAGGTTAAAGGTTGGTAAAGTATAAAAAGAGGACAATAGTCTTGTCTGACAAATGTTTATCTACTTATGGCCTGATGGTATAGAATGGGGGATATGGGACACCATTCCCTTGACCGGTGAGTTTCAAGATAGAAGTAGGACAACCTTGCATGAAATTCAGAAGGTGCCCCTCCTGTCCCGACCACAAAATTTAGCATAGTAGTTGTCAGATGGGCAATCATTCATTTAGTTACCCAATGTGGGTGTCCTTCTTCTCCACAAATCCCTAATAGTTTTCAGTGTAGGTAATCCATTCACATTACTAGGTGAGTTTAGTAATGTCCATTGGCTAAATACATATATACTGTTTCCAGACATTGTGTTCTTTAACCAAGGAATTGCTTAAGATGTCTCTATTATATATATATATATATATATATATATATATATATATATATGTGTGTGTGTGTGAATCCACTGGACAAGGAAATCATCTGTGTATGGATATATGGTGACTCTCCTTCGATGTCAAGGAAATCATCTAATGTGTATGGATATATGGTGACTCTCCTTCGATGTCATGGGAAAGCAGGACTAGGCAGATTTAATTTCAACCTGCCCAATCCTTTGTTCTCATGGGAGATAAGCCACCCTTAAAGGTATCTAGCAGCAACTTATTCCTCGAGATGAGCATGCATATGTATGGGGTCCGGAGGAATAGTTATCGGCAGCTGTCTGAGGTGTATGACCATAGGGTGTCTGTTACACTGTGAAATGTGTTCTTTAGTAAGAGCCCCACTTTACCCACCCATCAGTTATAAATGATGCCATCCTCAATAGCACCCAAGGTGGCTTTCTTTTCCTCCTATCACTCATCTCTGCCCTCAAGCCAAGACACTTCCATTTTTCGTAATTTTCTGACATGGATATACATATGTGCAGGAAAAGATTCGGTGGAACTATAATTTATTCATTCAGGGCCTAGGAGTCAAGTGGGCGGTCCTACTCAGTAATTGTCAACCTTCCCTATATGCAGAAATAATGGGGGGGGGGCGGATTTATCTTTCAGTTTTCTGGCATAGAAAGATGATATTGTGGTATACATTTGGCACAAGGCCCTTTTGTACACCAGATGTGTGCCATAGCCCCCGTTCAATGCCTCACTCGCCAGTGTGAATTTGAGTAGGGCACACAGAGTAGCGGGCCGGTGCAGGGATGCCTCGGCCCGAGATATTTATTATAAATCCACTCTTTAGTTCCTAACTGGTATAGATCTCCAAGCTGGCACGCGCCTGATTTATGAAGAAGCCGGAGCTAACGACTAAATCAGCCGTTCCCTGCGCTAGTCGGGACCTTTATTAAGACTGACATACGAGATGCCAGTCTTAATAAATCTGCCACATCGTCTTTTTTAACTTATTTTTAAGTAAATGTGTTTGAAGAATAGCACATATATACAATATAACAATGGGGTGCCACTAGTCCAGCTGACAGGCAGAATACTCCAACCCTTTCTGCTACATTTCTCTCCCTTATATGACTCTATACTGACCTACTGCTACTCCATCGGCCACTTAGCAATTGCCTACTCTGCCTCCATGGCGGGTACGCCATTGGGTAATATTGAATCTATGCTTGCCTATATGTAAATCGATCTGCTCAGCTCCTCCTGCTCTATAACATGTTGTTTTGGAGACCCTTTTTTTCGACTTCTCGTGGCCAATGTGACGATTTTTCCAGAGTGTCCCTTTAAATAGGTGTCTCGCTATGACAGATCCATTTTAAGCAGTTCCCTTATATATTCCGATGGGTTCTGACCTGAACCTTTGCGTCTTCTCCTTTGACTTTGCCTTCATTCTTTGCCTTGGTTTTCTCTCCTCATCAATCTGTCCTTTCTCTTGTGTCTGGGGATTATTGGCCGCCATCTCCCCTGTACTGACATCTATTCTACTCTTATCTAAATGCGTTATTCTGTGCAGTTCTCGGAGTTCAATCATCCCTTCGCTCCGCGGCTATTATGTGCATCCGATTATTTATCATGTTATTCTCCATTAGTTTATTACCCCGGTTATTTCCTGTCTACACAGTCTTTCCTTTTTCATCTTATTAAGCCTCATTTTTTCGGCTTCTTTTCATTTATTGTATGTAATTAGACTTTTGTTAGTCTTATTATTTTGCATTAATTGTGTTTATATTTTTTTTTGCTTTTGTTTTACTTTCTATTTCTTCTTCTGCACATATTGTTTCTTCTGTTTGCTGTATCTTGCTTAACCTTACCTGGATTTTCATTTCCTATTTTACCTTCCTCGGCTTGCATCGCCTCATTATTTTTCCAGTTTCTTGCCCCCCCCCCCCCCATCGTTAATTTTCTTTTTCTCCCGAACCCTCATTGTCTCTTCATCCATCCCTCCCCCGTCTCTTGCCTGTCAGTCCTCTCCTGCAGACGCTCTGCTCAGCCTCAGACAGGTACATAAAACAGGCAGCGAGACTGTGATTACAGCAACGAGCCCAAGGTTATAGAGAGGGCGCAGGGGAGACAGCAGTGGATAGAATAATAAACAGACTACAGAGACTTCTGATATCTTTTCTGTCTTTGTATAAATGACAGCCAGGCACCAGAGAGATGGGATACCTCTCATTCATTCAAGTTGCTGCAATTTACCCAAGTACAGGTCTCCTTAACCCCTAATGGTAATGGAGATGAGGATTGGGGTGCAAGGGGACATCATAGCGATGTCATCTGTGATGTCACAGTCTTAATCAGCTATGCAAATGATCTCTTCTCCAGTAGAAAGAAAACTACTTTTCTAGCGCCACCTATCGGCAGTAGCTTCCCTATAACTCAATGAGCCTTGCAACATGACTAGGGATATCAGCTAAAGTAAAATAGCCTCCAAAAGAACAAGACAACTATAAAGCAAAGTCAAACACATTCAGTCTTGTAACATGACGAAGCCAAACCAGAACAGTCTAAAAATGGAAGATGCACCTATAAGGCAATGTCCAACCCTTTAATGAGCCTCGCAACTTGACTAAGGATATCAGCCAAACCAGAAGAGTCTCCAAAGGGTAGAGACAACTTTAAGGCAATGTCCAACGGTATATTAAGCTTTGCCAAACCAGAATAGGGAAAGGGAAGACACTTCTATAAAGTCAATGTCCAACCATTTATTGAAACTTACAACATGACTAAGGTTATTAGCCAAATCAGAATAACCTCCAAAATGCAAGAAACATCTATAAGTCCATGTCCAACCCTATAATGAGCCTTGCAGCATGACTAAGGGTATCAGCCAAACCACAATAGCCACCAAAAGAATGAGACTCCTACAAGTCAATGTCCAACCCTTTAATGCAGCATGACTACGGATATCAACTAAGGCTAGGTTCACACTTGCACCAAGCTCTCTGTCGTTCGGATCTGCTGGGGGGCCCAAACGATGGAGAGCCCACCAGCTAAAACAGTGGTTAACCACGGACAACTGCAGACCCCATAGATTATAATGGGGTCCGTTGTTTTTATAATGAAACCGGCGGAGAGAAAAGTCCTCCTTGCAGGTCTGCGACAGAGTCTCCGACGCAGAAGTGAACGAAGCCTAAACCAGAATAGTCTCCAAAGGGAAGAGACACCTACATTTTCCTCTTATTGGAACAGAGCGGGGTACTGGTTGACAGGGTGAGATGCCTTGTTGGTGGAGATCATACTGGTATAGAGGGTCTTACAGACCATGCAAACTAGCTCTCCTCCAGAAGCAAGAAAACTGGCTTTCCAGTGTTAGATGGCTTTCTGGTTTGGCTGAAAACCCTAGTCATGTTTCCGGGCTCCTTATTGGGTCTGGTTTACAAGGCATATACCTAGAGATGGCTTTACAAGGAGCAATTTCTTCATTTTTAAATTGCATGCTTTTTTCCAAGGACCATTGCATGTAAGACTCCCCTCTCCACCAATATTCCCAGAGACAGGTTTCAATGAAATATAAGAAGCTATGTAATTCCTCTTTAAAATACATATGATAAAATATGTGTGTCATGGGTTGTATAACCTTGGTGGTATCAGTTCTGCTTGTTCTAAATGTACCTTACGTGTTCCTTGCTTATATATTTCCTCTATCCCCTGGGACTGAATGTTCAGGACCTTGTCCACCTCCCGAGCCCACGTGCTGATTCATTCTATGATGCTTCATATGAGACATTCTGGTGTTAAACCTTCATATTAGTGAAGTCCAATAGAGCTCTGGAAATCAACGCTGGCCCCGTCCACCCGACCCTACAACATGTACAGTCGAGAGCAGCTCTGGGAGCGAGGCAGTTGTCCTGAAGGGAACTGTCTGTGGTGCTGACGTGAAACCCTTGTGATTACAGAAGCGCCCAAATGCTTATAGGCTCTGTAAGAATCAATTTGATGTAACATCCATTTCTGAGCCCGTCAGGACGGCACATTCATTATTTATGGTCAGTAATTACTCCTTAGGAATGAGTGGACATTGCCATATGCTACGGTAATGTAACCAACGATCTGCCTTGTAATACAATATACATATAACATGCATATACATGGGTCAATATTAGCAGCACATCTGTCACTTTACCTAGGTGCAGCTGAAATGGTGCACCATGCTATATACGAGACACAGAGGTGGCCAGGAGGTTCACATGGGCACAGTGTGTGTGTTATATATATATATATATATATATATATATATATATATAGAATGCTTGTGTATTACTACATCTATATCACTGGTCATTACACCATGGCATATGAAACAGACCGCAACAGAGCTCCAAGGGTTGTCCAGCCATTTTGTAATAGTCATCTGTCCGTTTACCCACCACTCTTGTTCTGACGCTTCCCGTCCCCGGCTAGTATCCTGGCTCCAAGTAATGACATCCTGACACAGACATGTGGCTACTGTAGCCGGCCACTGTTATAACTTCACTAGTATTGACAGGTCAGAAATGTCTTTGTCATGAGGCCAGGATATAAAATGACTTGGGACTCATAGGCAGCGGAACAAGGTCAATAAAATATCGGTAAGTTGAGTATTAAAGGGGTTTTCTGGGATTATGATATTGTGCTCCACTTTCCCTGCTCAGGCCAGTGACATCACAGGCATTGGTCACATGTCTTTACTGTAGCTTAGTCCTATTCATACTGAGCTCCACTTCCTCAGCTCAGGCCAGTGACATCACATCCATCGGTCACATATCTATACTGCAGCTCAGTCCCAATTATATTGAGCTCTACTTCTCAGGCCAGTGACATCACATCCATCGGTCACATGTCTGTATTGCAGCTCAGTCCCAATTATATTGAGGTCCACTTCTCAGGCCAGTGACATCACATCCATTGGTCACATGTCTGTATTGCAGCTCAGTCCCACTCATATTGAGCTCCACTTCCTCTTCTCATACCAGTGACATCACATCCATTGGTCATATGGCCATATTGTGGCCTGAGACTGAGCGGCAACATGACCATCTGACCAATGTACGTGATGTCACTGGCCTGAGAAAAGTAAGTGGGGCTCATTATCATAGTCATGGACAACCCCTAATTCTTATCAAAATATAGAATTCCACCTGACTTTTTAATACATATATCTGTCCCAAGAAATACAGAAAATTGAGAGTGAGCAGCTTCAATACGCCTGCCATGTCCTGTTTACCAGAGCTCCCCTGCAGTCTCCATTGTAAGCATCTTTCATGTTGTTAAACTGAGACACATCTTGCCGCGTGTTATAAATCCCTCCAGAGGATCACTTGTCGTCCTCTCCTCCCGGATACCTAATATACAGTGGTCTAATATCCCACAATGTATTCTACCGCAGCATATTTACTTTGTTTCCTACAGCGAACAATAAAAAGCCTACCCGAGCCAAGCAGTTGCTTCATCAGCAAGTTCTCGGCGCACTTGAAGGCTGGAAATATAAGGCTGATGTAATTCACTCCAGCGCACTACACTCATTTTAACTTGCAGAAATATGAAATGATGCCACTTAAAGTGAACTTTATACATAAGTGTTTTCATTCCTTCTGTTTAGTTCCACTTTAAAATGGATGTCAGGGCTGAGTTAATAGAAACATCGGCGGCGGCTCGTATACACTCTCGGTGATTGCAGGAAACCATATAGCATACTACAGAGAGATGCAGAAGGATACTTGACCTGCTTAAATATAGATTTAGTTCTGATATGTGGAAGGAAAGTACTTCCTTTTGTGTAAAATTAGGTACCGAAATGTGCAAAGACATTGGAAGCATCACTGCCAGTCCGGCATTATTCCTTTCTTAGGTACCCAGCCTGGAGTTTCGGTAAACAAAATAAGTTTCTGTGATTCTAGATATCTGTCTAGCAAAAAAAGAGAAAGGTGCACAAGGAGGTTTGATGTTTTGGAAAGCTAGGTACCGCTATGGGCAAAGAAGCATTCCCACATACAAGGCTGAGGTATTGGGGTTGGAGTTGGACCAGATTTGAGTGGACTCAGAGTCAGAGCTCGATTTAGGACCAGATTTGGGTGGAGTGGGATTCGGCTTGGGTGGATTTGATTCAGTGGCTTTTTATTGAAGTAGAGGAACGTTACTGCTTCTGACTGACCATGGCTGTCAGCCTTTTATGAAGGAGTCAGAGTAGGAGCTTGTGTCAGAGTCAGAGTCGGTGGTTTGGTCTTCCGACTCTACAGCCGTGCTAAAAGGAAGGGTGGGCGAGAGCTGAAAACTTGCTAACTGCTGCGTCCCCCATTGTAGCTTTCTTAAAGAGGATCTTTCACCACCTCCACCATTTCAAGTGCTTAGCATCTGTGAATAGTCAATGCTCCACTGATTCCAGCGCAGTTGGACTTTTCTCTCTAGCCCCCACCATTCCCGAGCAACAAGCACAGTTAGTTTTGGGTCCTGATGTGCTATTTAAGCTCTGTAATGTCAGAAGGGCAGTGTCAGGCAGGGGGCGTGACTCAGAGCTCCAATCAGAGGCAGCCAGTGTCAGAGCTCAGAATCACACCCCTTGTCTGCTCCTGCCTGACACCGCCCTCCTGACAGTACAGAGACTAAATAGCATATCAGGCACCAAAACTAACAGTATTCACTGCTCAGGAATGGTGAGGACTAGAGAAACAATTCCAAATGTGCCAGAATCAGTGGAGCAGCAGCTATTAAATGATGTAAAGGAATGGACTTGGAGGTAGTGAAAGGTCCTCTTTAAATAATGACCACGAAAGCCCAATATTGTGCAGGGTTGGTATAAGTTAGCCCAGCCCTGTTAACCCTTTATACCCTCAACCTCTCCCAATGGCTAGCCTGAAAATGTTTAAAGGGGCTCACACAATGTTGGCAGTCACGGCCCCTTACAATAGGCACTAATGTGCCCTCAGTCATGACATGACCTTTACCTGTCTGGGTATAAGGGAAGCTCATTTTCTGTAACCCTACAAAAACTATATTGTAGACACTACAATGGCCGTAGTAGGAGGGCACACCCCTGTGCTGCACATCTGGGAATAGTCTGCATTCCCTCCCTGGTAAGCTATATATAGAGAGTACAGCTTCGCTGCCTGTCTTCTGGTGAGATCATGAGCTGTCGCTAATGTCTTCAGAACCTCAGGCAGGCAGCACAATAATGCACTTATATCAGAAGTCGCATTCACATCATATCCCAGCATAGTTGTCTTTGTATTAGAATCATTTGCGTTTTCTAAGGTTTTGTGGTATTATGGAGCAATTACGATTTTCACACAGAACACCGGCCTTCAACGTATCAAGGTTTCATAGCAATCTGGGCTGCGGGGAATCGACTGAGCTGATGGTTAACCCTTGGCCTAGAATGGGTATTTTTAGAGTCCTGTCTATGATAGACAAATGAAATTTCAATATTCGACTTGTGCGCGGAGCAGCGTCTTCTATTAGTTGCGATGAGATCAGGGGAGGCAGAGAAGGGGTCGGAAACCAATTTGTGAAAAATACAGTTATTATTATTATGATTGTATTAGATTATGGTGATATTTACATGTATTTTCCATGGCTTTCAGTCCCATATCTTTCGCCGATCGGGGTTGTGCACTTTTGTTTATTTTTCAGAAACGGCGCTATTCATGTCCATGACAGAAAAATACCTTGATGGGGACACCCCTATGTCAATACTATCTAACACACAGCCCTAAATGTAGACTATATTGTGTCGTATAGGCAGCTAGGGGTCTGTGGGCAAAAGGGCCTACCACCAAGGCCTTACTGAAGCCATATCAACTTTTTTATGTGTCACAGACTGTAATGACCTCCATGACTTCATGATCATGACTGGTGGATTATCATGGTGGATTACAGACTACAAAAGAAATAGTCTGCCATTGAAGGGTGCCTATCGTTTCATGAAACTTTTGACATGTCATAGTTGGGTTTTAGAAGGTTTTATCTACAAGGTTTGCCAAACAGAGCTGATCACAGCTGTAGGGCACATCGATGGGTGGGATTCTCATTACCTGGACTTCATCCGATCAACCCTTCAGACATGTCATTACGATACGTCAAAACTTCTTTGGTATAGTAGGTAACCTTTAAAGGACTTGATAGAAAGGGGCTGTAAGATGGGCACCCCACTTTAAAACAAATGAAGGGTCACTTTCTTTTCTTGCACAGAGTTCTTATACTGTCTATGCCAACCTATACAACAATCTCTTGGGCATTGATTACTTTTGGGGCAAGCCCCACTTAGGCAACCAACTTTGCACACCATTCAAAAACATTTGATATAGTTATGCCCTTATTACATAACCATGCCAGATCTAATATCCTATTACTGTTTATTATTAAAGGGGCACTCCTTATATTGGATGAAAGAACATGCCCTCAATAGTAGCAGTCTGTTCACTGTGTCTTTCCATATGCTACTTTCACCTTCAACAAATCACATGGCCACATGTGTGACCTCCTTTTTCTAGCATAGATTGCTGTGTAAACAGAAGGTCTCTCTGCTCCCTCTAGATACTATTGAGAAGTGCCAAGGGACCTCATATTCATCAAGTCCCACTCCCTGTTCTTCTGCCTTACCTCTTCTGCCAAAATGCCTCCCTGCTCCTCCTCTGCCTCTCACATAATCTTCTCTTTCTGGCCCCCTGTCTCATATACTAACCATAGTTTCCCCCTTTCTCACAGCTAAGTCCCCATGTCCCCATTACCTTCTTCAATGTTATCATCAGCAGTTGGTGCAGCTTCCAGGACTTTTGGTGACATCATCTTCACAGTGTAAGATCTATTTAGACATGGGTACAGGTACTGGACATGGCTACAGGCACTAGACATGGGTACAGGTACTAGACATGGCTACAGGCACTGGACATGGGTACAGGTACTAGACATGGGTCACAGCATCAGCAATAGCAGGTTATGAATCTACTTCGATGACTACCTTGCATAGCTATAAAAAATGCTGGAGTGTTGCGTTAACTATACTACATGTGACCATCTTTTATCCCCTGTAACCCTATTTCAGCATCTTAGAAGTCAATTCTAGGTTAATGATTCTTTTCCATGGTCCACACTGTGTCTGTTGTTGCATTCAGTTGAATTTGGCTGATCTGCAATACCAGCCACCGCCCATGGACAACAGTGGCGCTGTTTGTGGAAAATAGAGGATTTATTTTTCTAATCATACAGACATCACCGGGTTAATTGCTGCTATTTTTTCCACTATTTACGTTGACACATAACTACTTTCACGTCTTAGATCCTCATAGCATAAAGTATAAGAAGCACATGTATCAATGTTGTCGAATGCAGTGCTCCGTAACTTAACAAATGCAAATTAGCGCAGATTGTGTTACAGATCAGGCATTGGCGCACATGAATGACTGTTCAGATAATCTGTGCACCTGCTTCATAAGTGACTCATACTGTATACTTTTTAAAGAGACAGCGTACACATGTTGTAATCCCTGTACTTTAGGGATTCCCTTCTTCCCCAAGGATAAATCTGAGCCATTGTAGGAAACTCAGTGTAGGAAGCAGTGATTAATATTGATACATTGTAGGCAACAGTCATTGATATTTATATTAAAATTGATATTTATATTGATATAGTAATTGATATTGGTTATATGTGGTTTTCCTCTATTGCAATAACCATAGTCATGTTCCTGTGTATTTATAGTGAATCTGTAAGGTGATTTCTGCTGCCATATCTGAGAGCATGATATAAAGGAGGAAGAGAAGCTGAGCTCTGTGATATATAGGGTTATATGATAGAGGAGAGAAGCTGAGCTCTGTGATATATAGGGTTATATGATAGAGGAGAGAAGCTGAGCTCTGTGATATATAGGGTTATATGATAGAGGAGAGAAGCTGAGCTCTGTGATATATAGGGTTATATGATAGAGGGAGAGAAGCTGAGCTCTGTGATATATAGGTTATATGATAGAGGAGAGAAGCTGAGCTCTGTGATATACAGGGTTATATGATAGAGGAGAGAAGCTGAGCTCTGTGATATATAGGGTTATATGATAGATAGAGAGAAGCTGAGCTCTGTGATATATAGGGTTATATGATAGAGGAGAGAAGCTGAGCTCTGTGATATATAGGGTTATATGATAGAGGAGAGAAGCTGAGCTCTGTGATATATAGGGTTATATGATAGAGGGAGAGAAGCTGAGCTCTGTGATATATAGGGTTATATGATAGAGGAGAGAAGCTGAGCTGTGTGATATATAGGTTATATGATAGAGGAGAGAAGCTGAGCTCTGTGATATATAGGGTTATATGATAGAGGAGAGAAGCTGAGCTCTGTGATATATAGGGTTATATGATAGAGGAGAGAAGCTGAGCTCTGTGATATATAGGGTTATATGATAGAGGAGAGAAGCTGAGCTCTGTGATATATAGGGTTATATGATAGAGGAGAGAAGCTGAGCTCTGTGATATATAGGGTTATATGATAGAGGAGAGAAGCTGAGCTCTGTGATATATAGGGGTATATGATAGAGGAGAGAAGCTGAGCTCTGTGATATATAGGGTTATATGATAGAGGAGAGAAGCTGAGCTCTGTGATATATAGGGTTATATGATAGAGGAGAGAAGCTGAGCTCTGTGATATATACGTTTATATGATAGAGGGAGAGAAGCTGAGCTGTGTGATATATAGGGTTATATGATAGAGGAGAGAAGCTGAGCTCTGTGATATATAGGTTTATATAATAGAGGAGAGAAGCTGAGCTCTGTGATGTATAGGGTTATAGGAAAGAGGAGATAAGCTGAGCTCTGTGATATATAGGGATATATGATAGAGGGAGAGAAGCTGAGCTCTGTGATGTATAGGTTCATATGATAGATGGAGAGAAGCTGAGCTCTGTGATCTATAGGGTTACATGATAGAGGAGAGAAGCTGAGCTCTGTGATATATAGGCTTATATGATAGAGGAGAGAAGTTGAGCTCTGTGATATATAGGTTATATGATAGAGGAGAGAAGCTGAGCTCTGTGATATATAGGGTTATATAATAGAGGGAGAGAAGCTGTGCTCTGTGATATATAGGGTTATATAATAGAGGGAGAGAAGCTGAGCTCTGTGATATATAGGTTATATGATAGAGGAGAGAAGCTGAGCTCTGTGATATATAGGGTTATATAATAGAGGGAGAGAAGCTGAGCTCTGTGATATATAGGCTTATATGATAGAGGAGAGAAGCTGAGCTCTGAGATATATAGGGTTATATGATAGAGGAGAGAAGCTGAGCTCTGTGATATATAGGGTTATATGATAGAGGAGAGAAGCTGAGCTCTGTGATATATAGGGTTATATGATAGAGGAGAGAAGCTGAGCTCTGTGATATATAGGGTTATATGATAGAGGAGAGAAGCTGAGCTCTGTGATATATAGGGTTATATGATAAAGGAGAGAAGCTGAGCTCTGTGATATATAGGTTATATGATAGAGGAGAGAAGCTGAGCTCTGTGATGTATAGGGTTATATGATAGAGGAGAGAAGCTGAGCTGTGTGATATATAGGTTATATGATAGAGGAGAGAAGCTGAGCTGTGTGATATATAGGGTTATATGATAGAGGAGAGAAGCTGAGCTCTGTGATATATTGGCTTATATGATAGAGGAGAGAAGCTGAGCTCTGTGATATATAATATATATGATAGAGGGAGAGAAGCTGAGCTCTGTGATATATAGGCTTATATGATAGAGGAGAGAAGCTGAGCTCTGTGATATATAGGTTATATGATAGAGGAGAGAAGCTGAGCTCTGTGATATATAGGGTTATATGATAGAGGAGAGAAGCTGAGCTCTGTGATGTATAGGGTTATATGATAGAGGAGAGAAGCTGAGCTCTGTGATATATAGGATTATATGATAGAGGAGAGAAGCTGAGCTCTGTGATATATAGGGTTATATGATAGAGGAGAGAAGCTGAGCTCTGTGATATATAGGCTTATATGATAGAGGAGAGAAGCTGAGCTCTGTGATATATAGGTTATATGATAGAGGAGAGAAGCTGAGCTCTGTGATATATAGGCTTATATGATAGAGGAGAGAAGCTGAGCTCTGTGATATATAGGTTATATGATAGAGGAGAGAAGCTGAGCTCTGTGATATATAGGGATATATGATAGAGGAGAGAAGCTGAGCTCTGTGATATATAGGGTTATATGATAGATGAGAGAAGCTGAGCTCTGCGATATATAGGGTTATATGATAGAGGAGAGAAGCTGAGCTCTGTGATATATAGGATTATATGATAGAGGAGAGAAGCTGAGATGTGTGATATATAGGGTTATATGATAAAGGAGAGAAGCTGAGCTCTGTGATATATAGGGTTATATGATAGAGGAGAGAAGCTGAGCTCTGTGATATATAGGATTATATGATAGAGGAGAGAAGCTGAGCTCTGTGATATATAGGGTTATATGATAGAGGAGAGAAGCTGAGCTCTGTGATATATAGGGTTATATGATAGAGGAGAGAAGCTGAGCTCTGTGATATATAGGGTTATATAATAGGAGAGAAGCTGAGCCCTGTGATATATAGGTATATATGATAGAGGGAGAGAAGCTGAGCTCTGTGATATATAGGGTTATATGATAGAGGGAGAGAAGCTGAGCTCTGTGATATATAGGGTTATATGATAGAGGGAGAGAAGCTGAGCTCTGTGATATATAGGGGTATATGATAGAGGAGAGAAGCTGAGCTCTGTGATATATAGGGGTATATGATAGAGGAGAGAAGCTGAGCTCTGTGATATATAGGGTTATATGATAGAGGAGAGAAGCTGAGCTCTGTGATATATAGGGTTATATGATAGAGGAGAGAAGCTGAGCTCTGTGATATATAGGGTTATATGATAGAGGAGAGAAGCTGAGCTCTGTGATATATAGGGTTATATGATAGAGGAGAGAAGCTGAGCTGTGTGATATATAGGGTTATATGTAGAGGAGAGAAGCGAGCTGTGTGATATATAGGGTTATATGATAGAAGAGAGAAGCTGAGCTCTGTGATATATAGGGATATATGATAGAGGAGAGAAGCTGAGCTCTGTGATATATAGGGTTATATGATAGAGGAGAGAAGCTGAGCTCTGTGATATATAGGGATATATGATAGAGGAGAGAAGCTGAGCTCTGTGATATATAGGGTTATATGATAGAGGAGAGAAGCTGAGCTCTGTGATGTATAGGTTCATATGATGGATGGAGAAAAGCTGAGCTCTGTGATATCTTATCATAGAACACAAAACCAATGAAAGGTCAGTGGCAAAACATTTTTCAATGACTTTTCCTTGGTTTTTGTTGTGTTCTGTGATAAGGCATCATGCTGCAGCAGTTTATGTAATTGCAGAAGTTCCTGTGAGCTCTGCTGCGCCTGTATCTGCGCCTGTATCTGCGCCTGTATCTCTTCTTCTCAATAGCCATCAGTAAGTAGATAATTATTTCGTAGGGAGTCTGTAGAGCTTAACCTAACTAGTAATTATAATGAGAGGTTTCCTTTAAGTACATGCAATAAATTTCCCAACAAATTCCCATCAGTCATCCATGATTGTTACGACCTCTTGTTACTGGCCATAAGAGATGCATCATTGGTGCTTTTATAACCAGTTTTATATGACATGCACTATTTATGGATTGTTAGGTATCTGATGATGTCTCGTAGTTTTCCACATCTACATTTAAAGGCCATATTCGGCTGGGTCGTCTGAACATCTAATATGTATATGTCGCTTCCAAACTTTGCAGAGGCCAGTGGAAAGAAACTTTGGTCATGTTGGATTTCATCCTTTTGTTCTCAAGGGTGATAAGCTACCAGATCATTCCCCTATGCCTATATTCAGGACATGCCGAGGGTGCATGTGCAATGTGGTTTGGGTTGTGTTGGAAAGCATCACTGCCACTGTCCGGAATTAACCTGTCTAAGGTGTAAGGAAACCTTAAAGGGTTTTTCCCAGCAGATGGCTCCCAAGATGGGAATAACTGCTCCCTGTCCTGATCCCTAAGACCGAGACTTAAAGGAACAGTCATGCAGTGCTGGTGTACGCTGTAGCGGTAACCCCCATAGGTGAGAATAGGAGCTATGGAAATAGCACGGCACATTTCTGATACTGCGGATACAGCATAGCTCAGCTGTGCTACAATGCACTACACGACATCAACAGCGCCGCTCGTTTGTTCCCGTGAGTCCAAGCCTTAGGGGTCGGGACTGGGAACAATTATTTCCATCTTGGCAGCAATATGCTGTGATAGGAATAACCCTTTAAAGTTATCGAAAATGCTAAAAGATTACAAAAGTTGATGCATCAATATACCTGACCATGGCTCGTGTCTGGTATTGCAGCTTAGCTTCATTGAAACGAATGGGTCTGAGCTGCAGTACCACACACAACCTGTAGAAAGATGTGGCACTATTTTTGACAACATAAAAAAGCCATGTTTTTGTAATTCTGGACAACACTTTTAGCAATATAGCTTCCATATAGTGTCATTATACAGTATATCAGTCTATAAAATACTACTTCGATGGCGTATTTCCCTGTGACGCCAGTCACTGACAACAGCAGAGCCTTTGATACGTCTATAAGACAAGCACTGGATATAAGGAGAGTATATGGCGCCCTACACGTTAAGGTCGGTGAGTGGCAGGTCTCTCCACAGTTAAGAAACAGCTGAGCGTAGCACGGAGTTCAGAAGCAAAGCCGGCGCGAATAAATTGGAATTGCCAGTACCAAGGACTAGATTTCCTCCCCCACCCGCCTGACAGAATGGGGGCACAGAAGGAAACGGCAGAGGGGAGAGGAAGCAGGCGAGGAGATAATTAGAAAAAGCCAATCAGCTGAGAAGGTGGCCAAGGTCTAGCAGACTGCCGCAAAGACACTGCGACGTCTGGAAGGCTCAAGGACCCTCTAGTGATGATATATGATTGATGGTCATTGTGAGAAGTCAATCAGCTGAAGAAATGACCGCAGCTCATTAGGACGCCAAAGATAACCAAGACGATTCTCTCCTCCGAATTCCCCCCGCTTAGAATTTACAAGCATTTAGTGCCAAAGTTACACTTTTTAACAAGCTCAGTCTATTAAGGAGTAGAACAAAACCCACCCAAAACTTTTCATTCTGCCTCGTTTAGTCCGTAGAAGAGTCCCCGATGATCTGATCATCCCTTCATTATATTCTTTGTTCATAGAGAAGCGAGGAGGCCCGGGGGGAACCAAGTTATAGAAATCCTGATTGTAGAGGATGGGTCATCTCTTCAGTATACTCTGTATGTAAGTACAGGCATTGTGTCCCAATACCGAATAGCAGAATACAAATACAAAGCAGGGTAGTGGAGCAGTTGTGCCCCCCCATTGTTCGTACAGTTCTATTATGGCTGCTTTAAAGTGGGTCTGATCCAAAATACCCACCAATCCAATAATAGTGCCGTATAGGGACCTTTAATGGCAGCAGAAACATACCTTTGTAGTAAAAAAGTGATGATGTGAACATAGTTTTATGGATATTCAGATCAACCTGCAAGTGCACTGGGGGCGGAGACAGTCTTTCCAGATTTACCTACAGACAAATGCAAATTCTCCGACTCTCCTCTAAAATCACAGCCCAGCAAAGCCCCTGTAGCTGTGAGTTCCTGCAGGACAGTTGTCTGTAGACGAAGCTCCCATATCAGACCCCGCCCTCAGTGCACTTACTAGCTGATTTGTATCTCCATGATTGCTTTGCTCCATTGGTTTGTGGCCACAAAGGTTACGTTTCTGCTTCTATTAAAGTCCACTATACAGCACTGTTATTGGTTTGGGTGGCATTTTAGACTTGACAGACTCCCTTTGAGGTGCCCGTACACCTTCAATAGCTTGAATAGCTATTCCTCTTGACACCCCCCCCCATACACATGCATACTTGGCTTAGTTGAGCATGCATCTGTTCTGTAAATGGGGGAGGGAAGAAAGACATCAGTAGATGAATCCCAGACTTGATCAATGTTGGATTGAGGTTCCATGGACCCATTGGATAAAATGATTCTGGGGGGCCCACCCTCCAAAAACCTTAGGAAATAGACTATAGTATCCTTCAAATATGGGTTTCTTTTGCTGAACCATTATTGTGTTGTCGCCTGGGCCCATGGGAGGATTTTCCGTAAACTGGTCTTGACCCTTGACTGATTTGTCCACTTTCATTCCCTTTGATATAATGTAGGATATATGGCATCAACCCATCCCATTTATGTTATGTCTATTCCCTTTACACCCAAACTGTGATCATTTCATGTCTGGTCTGACTACTGATTTATATAGAGATAACACTGAGCTCTCATCTTGTCTATCTAAGCCCCATTTGATAAATGCCATGATGATCTTGTTTTCCTTGGCAGCAGCTGCCTGGTATTGGGAGCACAAGTTTACTTTGCCATCCACATACAAAATCCTCTTATTTTCCCCTGAGATAATCATCTAAAAAGGTGTCTGGCAGCCATTCAGTCTTTCGACCCCCATGTGGATTGATATGGATGTTACAATCAAGCCTAATTTACACGGTAATGCCAAGTTCTTGCCCAAAAGCTTTTTCGACAATAAGCTGCATTTTAATTTGACACCATTTTGTATTTGCTTTTAGCAGTAGTAAAGGTTTTAGCGTGTGCCACGCTCCTTTCCTTCACATAATTACCATACAGTGCCCGTGACACAGCATGTTAATTAAGGGAAACCGCTATCAATATTTACATTCTCCTGGCCCATGGCCAAGGGAAAGTCAATGGGGAAATATCATAACTCAGCTATTATAGTCTGGAAATATCCGCTACGTAGTTGTAAACGGTTGTGTAAAGGGCAAGTGTACTTATAGTTGTCACAGTGCCATGGTGCTGTCACCAGCTAAAGATTTTTGGTCTGGAATGGTGGTGCTCAGACCACCCCCAGATTTTATACTCACCTGATATGAAGTTCTACCATGGTCTTTGACCATTCCGCTTATGCTGTTGTAACTTGGCTTGACAAGCCTGGAGTGGGTTTACTCCGATCATTACAGGCTCTCAGAGTCAAGTGGAGCCACAGGCTTGCCCAGTGTTTACCCTGGGCCATATCATTAAAAACATAAAGGAATATTTCAATCATCTGCAATTGTAATACAGGAATACGAATAGGCTAGTGCAGTGTGTACTCTTTAGCTAGTTATGTAAATGATCAGTGAAATCTTACATATTGCTTCTTTTTCTATTTGCCTTTGAAAACTAGGCCTGCTGGAACCTTTGACCAGATTTTTGAGACCTGTCATGAGCAAGGACATGAGAATTGTAGGTGAAAGACACTTGCAAAATGAGAAGACCCTCCAGACGCTCTTAGGTTTCCATCAGTACACATGGCAACCAACACGCCTATTGAGAGTTAGGTATTTCATGTGAGAAGTTGTTTGCCCACCTTCTCCGTTCCCATCCCTGCCCATGGCGTGTTGTGAGACCCACGGCTAGAAGCCACAATTGTCCTGAGGCCCATATGACCCAATTGTTATGATGAAGGAGTTGCCCCTTTGACTTCACAGATTTCCAAATCTTCTAGTAAACCCGATGACCTTCTATTGTACTCATTGGGACTGTCTGAAAGAAGTCTCTGAGTCCCTCTTAAAGCAGAAACTTCTTCTTTGAGGGGCCTCACCAGTAGTGACCTCTATACCAAAAGAGGACCATGTCTTGTCCTACATTATAGAACAATATTGCCTGTGGTGGCGAAGCAAGGAAATTGAGAACTTACCATGTGGTTTACCCACAGATGGAGGGACGGGACTCTATATGATCTGCTTATCATCTCTACCACTGTGATGGGTTATATATGCTTCTTGCTACTCCTGGCCATTGCCTATTGTGAGGTCCATGACTAGGAACCACAATTGCTCTGCGGCACATATCAGTCATGGCTGATTCCAATGATGAAGGATCTGCACCGTTGACTTCTATTGGCTTCATAAGTTTCCATATCTTCAAGTAAAACTGATGACCTTCTATTGTGCCCATTGGAACTGTCCGTAAGAAATATTTTTCTGAAGGTCTCATCTGTGGTGAAATCTGGTTCATACAAGTGATTGACATCCATGCCAAAAGTGGACTATGTAGAGTACCATCAGTGCCAACCATTCTGTCTCAGTAAAGCCTCATCAAGAATTGGTAGGCATCTCACCAGTTTGGCTAGTCTCACGGTTTCATAAGCGCTCCATTAGAGTTGTACAGTCATGGCCAAAAGTTTTGAGAATGACACAAATATTCTATTTTCACATGATCTGCTGCCCTCTGGTTTTTATGTGTGTTTGTCAGATGTTTTTATCACATACAGAAATAGAATTGCATTCATATTATGAGTAACAGAAGCTTATATTGACAGTTAGAATGAGTTCATGCAGCAAGTCAATATTTGCAGTGTTGACCCTTCTTCTTCAGGACCTCTGCAATTCTCCCTGGCATGCTCTCAATCAACTTCTGGACCAAATCCTGACTGATAGCAGTCCATTCTTGCAGAATCAATGCTTTCATTTTGTCTGAATTTGTTGGTTTTTGTTTGTCCACCCGTCTCTTGATGATTGACCACAAGTTCTCAATGGGATTAAGATCTGGGGAGTTTCCAGGCCATGGACCCAAAATCTCTATGTTTTGTTCCCTGAGCCATTTAGTTATCACCTTTGCTTTATGGCAAGGTGCTCCATCATGCTGGAAAAGGCATTGTTGAGCGCCAAATTGCTCTTGGACGGATGGGAGAGGTTGCTCTTGGAGGACATTCTGGTACCATTCTTTATTCATGGCTGTGTTTTTAGGCAAGACTGTGAGAGAGCCGATTCCCTTGGCTGAGAAGCAACCCCACACATGAATGGTTTCAGGATGCTTTACAGTTGGCATGAGACAAGACTGGTGGTAGCGCTCACCTCTTCTTCTCCAAATAAGCTGTTTTCCAGATGTTCCAAACAATCGAAAAGGGGATTCATCAGAGAAAATGACTTTACCCCAGTCCTCAGCAGTCCACTCCCTGTACCTTTTGCAGAATATCAGTCTGTCCCTGATGTTTTTTCTGGAGAGAAGTGGCTTCTTTGCTGCCCTCCTTGAGACCAGGACTTGCTCCAAGAGTCTCCGCCTCACAGTGCGTGCAGATGCACTCACACCTGCCTGCTGCCATTCCTCAGCAAGCTCTGCACTGCTGGTAGCCCGATCCCGCAGCTGAAACACTTTTAAGAGACGGTCCTGCCGCTTGCTGGTCTTTCTTGGGCGCCCTGGAGCCTTTTTGGCACCAATGGAACCTCTCTCCTTGAAGTTCTTGATGATGCGATAGATTGTTGACTGAGGTGCAATCTTTCTAGCTGCAATACTCTTCCCAGTTAGGCCATTTTTGTGCAGTGCAATGATGACTGCACGTGTTTCTTTAGAGATAACCATGGTTAACAGAAGAGAAACAATGATGGCAAGCACCAGCCTCCTTTTAAAGTGTCCAGTGGTGTCATTCTTACTTAATCATGACAGATTGATCTCCAGCCCTGTCCTCATCAACACCCACACCTGTGTTAATGGAGCAATCACTGAAACGATGTTAGGTGGTCCTTTTAAGGCAGGGCTGCAATGATGTTGAAATGTGTTTTGGGGGATAAAGTTCATTTTCGAGGCAAATATTGACTTTGCAAGTAATTGCTGTTAAGCTGATCACTCTTTATAACATTCTGGAGTATATGCAAATTGCCATTAGAAAAACTGAAGCAGTAGACTTTGTAAAAATTAATATTTGTATCATTCTCAAAACTTTTGGCCATGACTGTAGTCTTATCGTTGTAGTAATCTCAGCTCCAGAGTTGGACTGAGGTTCCTTGGACCCACCAGATAAAGTGATTGTGGGGCCCACCCACCAACCCTGCCTAGGAAATAGACCAAATTACCCGAATTTGGATGTCTCCTGCTAGAACATTATTGTGTTAAAACCTGTGTGGTCTTGCTAGTGATTTATATGGAGCAAAAATTAAGTTATCATCTTATAAGTCTATGCCCCATTTGACATCTGCCATGATGATCTTGTTTGCCTTGGCAGCAGCTGCCCAGTGGGGGTATCCTCTGGTGTTTTGGGGGCCCAGTCTGACACTGCTAAGCTCTGAGTTCCCACCTCTTTACAAGTAATATGGTGGATAACAGAGCCAGAATTTTAGCCATTCTCATGCTTCCAAGACTGGGGTTAAACTTTCTGGGGAACCACGGACCACCTCTTTCTACATAAAGAGAGAAAAATGGCTTGGCTGGGGACATACATAGCCCCCTATGATTATTTAATGAAGCGGGGGAGGGGATAATGGTGGTTAAACTCTAATACAGTAGCATAAAAAAAGGTTTTTTTAGTTGTTTCTTGCTCACAAAAGGCGAAAACATGGTAAGAATAATTCCAATGCAGTGCTCCATTTGTCTACCAACATAAACCCCAGGAATTATTTTGCTGCATCTGAAAAGCGCTGTATATCAATGAAAGCGCCGCATTTTGTAAAGGAGCACAGACTCCTCAGTTCATTAAAATAAATGAAAATATGTTATATTTTGACAGTATCCATGGCAACGTTACATGTTACTAGTTTTTCGTTCGGAAATGCTAATAAGTCGAGAACGCAGCCAAGTTAATGTAGCAGATCCACATGAAAGGTGTCTTGGTAGAGAATCTTAAATGGGAGAAGGGTAAATTACTTACATTATCAAGCACTCTCAGCATAATTTGATAAATCGATCATTGCGATTTCCTTGGTGAAATTCTCAAGGGTGACATACAGTGCAGGCGAGAGCGAGAATGCAAATTTCACAAAAGTGATCATTTTTCCATCACGTTATTATGTTCACGAGACAGCACAAAGCTGAGGTCAGAGGAGCTAAATGACCAAACTTGGCCACCTCTTAATCATGTCCTTGCTTTCAGTTTAGGATTTTTCACAGATTTTACCCCATTTTCAGACCAAAATAGTTACATTTTGCAAAATTCCTTTAAAGGGATTGCTTAGTTAGGGCATTGTGTCTGTACAGAGCCGTCATCTTTTGGACAGATTGATTATAATGAGTGTCTCTCGCTCTGGAGGACCTGACCTGTCCTGCATTACATAGACAGCCCATTAATATAAATGGACAATGTGTAATGTTTCATTTCCCCTGTGGTGGTGCTGTAGGGAAAATAAACACTTACTGTTTGGTTTCCTGAACAGATGACTGATAAGGGGGAATTTATTGAGGCCAACTCATGGTGCACCAGTCTTAATATTTTGCATGCCGGCGGCAAATAAACCAAATTTATTAAGATGAGGGGGAATTTATTGAGGTTAACTCATGATGCACCAGTCTTAATATTTTGCATGATGGCGGCAGATACACCAGAATTGTTAAGAGGTTCCATCACCAGGCTACAAGGGCATGAGAGAAATTTGCCATGGATTTTAGCTCACTGAGGTTTGTCCAGACTGGATACAATTGCAGCAAACCCTGACCTGTAAGAAATGTAGGTCTATACTTGTTTTCAGTACCTGTATATAATATGTAGCCATTCAATGACAGCAAGTAGAGATCTTAGATAAAATAAAAATGTAAAGAAAAAAATCACTAAATTACTAATAATTACTAAATAATTATTGCAAATAATTAAAAAAAATATTAAATAATTGCTAAATATTTGCAACATAATTAAAGGGGTTGTCTTATCGGGGAAAACCCCTTTAGTAATGAAGCCCATGGGCCCGCTCGCGCCATACAATGCACCTGATTTTACTCGAAAAAGCCGTAGCTGGCCACATACAGTATCTCCCCTGCAGAAAAAATGTGGCTGTCCATGTACTAAAAGAACAACTGCTGATACAGTGAGATTCTCCACTCTGGGGCATAGAGGGGGTCCGATTCTACACTACATCCCACATGGCGCTCAGTTAGCTAGTGACTGAGCATTGTAGCTCAGTAATGACTATGCTATCTTTGGCTTCCACGACCCTTTTATTCTGAATTCGGAGCAGCCATTTTGTTCCGACAAGCTGTTCTAAGCAGCACTGTAAAGAAAAATAACTCAATTCTTTCCAGGCCAAGCATCGACTTCTGATCCAGCAGAAGGAAGTCCATTAGTTTTCGTTATCATCGCCTGCTTTTCCTTCTTTGTTGATAGTAAAAGCCATAAACGCAACACAGCTGCCCCAAGGGACGGCGCAGGATGTTTAATACACCGCTGTGCAGCACTCCGCTCTACATTAAATGCAATTAATGGCTTGGAAATAGATGCCGTCTTGGGCCCTCCCTTCTCCTTCTTCCAGATGCCGTCTGTCATATCTCAGTAATAACCCAGGACAAGGAGTTTCTGTGCATCACAACTGAAGCATTAGTGGGCAAACATGGCTTACAGACGTTCCCCCGGGGGCTGGGTGCACGCTTAGACATGTGTAGTGGCAGAAAGAATAATAAAAAGATGCATAGCAAGCGCAAAATATTGGCTTTAATTCACCATTATTTCATAGCTATTCTTATGATAATACAGTCCTATGAATTTTCAGTGAGGACAACCAAGATGGTTGCTACAACCATCTTTAGTGGGTACAGTAGACTGTAGCATCCATTATGTGCATTCAAGAGATTGTGCACTTTGATCAATCCTTTGACAAACAATGTGGAATCCCCAGCGATCAGTTATAATTTGTTTGGAACACATGTTCAGTTTTCCTACAGCACCACCACAGGGGAAATGAAGCATTGCACAATTCCTATTCAAATGAATGAGTTGTCTGGATAATGCAGTACAGGACAGGTCCTCCAATGCAAGAGGTTAGACACTCTTTGTAACCACTCCCCACTCTGGTCAAGAGATGAGGATCCTGAACCTAAGACCCGCACATCTGTGACATACAAATTTCCTATTTGAGTATATGAAAGTTTTCTAAGCCGGACAAAACTGGAAAATGGCTAAGAAATCCCTTTTTCAGAATCAGTGTTAAGAAATTTTCAGGTAGAGGGGCTGTACTACAAATGAAAGTTATCCCCTATCCAAAGAATAGGAGCTAACTGGGCCGAACTACTGCGACCTCTACCAATCACTAGAATGGGGGTTCTGAGTCCCTCCATTTGAATGAACAATGGTCACTAGAGATGAGTGAACTAGTCCAGAATGAACTGGATTCAGCCTGAATTTTCCAAAAGTTTCGGGTTTCATTTGAACACAAAACTTTCAGGGTTCATGACCTACAAATCCCTATTATACTCTGGGGTCTCTTCAGATTCCAGAGTATAATAAGTGGAGACCTGGGGTAGATGTGGAAATGTAATAAACACTTATACTCACTTTCCTGCACCCCTCCTGTTCAGTGCTTGACACTTTCTCAGGGTCCTCTTCAGGTATCTCCTGGTCAACAAAAGGGATTTCTAAGGTCTGCAATTGGGTCTCAGTGGCCAACGTCATAGTGCTTTAATGCCAAGAGGCTGGAAAATGACCGTAGGGGACCTCGAGAGCGCACCAGACACCATGAGGGAGCCCAGGAGAGGTGAGGGAAGGTAAGTATAAGTATTTATTATGTTTCTGCACCCATATCCCCCCTCAGCCTCCGCTTATGATGAAGAGACCCCAGAGTATAATAATAGTACTTGTGGTTGAATGAAATAGGCAGATGAATCTTGCAAATGTTTGAGGAACATATCTTGCGAAGTTCACACATCTGTAATGGTCACATATTTGCGTTGGTGCTAAATTAATCTCAGATGGGACGACTCTACTTCTCTCGGCAGTCGTATAGAAAGGAATGGAGTAGCAGCACACATTTGAAACCCTTGTTCCATTCAAATGAAGGGACTCAAGACCCCCATTCTTATAAACAGTGGGGGTTCTCACAATTGGACACCCACTGATTATACATTTGTCATTCTGTAACCCCCCACTTATTATACATTTATTCTCTAGGGTATAACTTGCATTCATAGTACAATCACTTTAATAGAGTGGCTGGGACCCTCATCCAAAATGGAGGCCATCTACAAAGTTGGAGGACCCATCATACTTTTGCTTAATATGGACATCCTATTGATTTGTATGGGTGCCATATAATGCTTCATTATAAATATAGACAGGAATTGTCTTCATGAAACAACCCCTGTAAGTGGCATTTGGACTCTCTTTGTCTCGGCTATCAGCGTGAAGATTTATGGCGTTTTACAGCAAATTGCTGATATCACCCTTTAAATGCCTCATTTCCATTGCGCTCAGATTTTTTTTTTTGTTCTTGTCTCGTTTTCTCTTCACTCTATAACTGTATGCAGAATATCTATTTCTATAAAATGTCATTTAGATAGATAGATTGGTCCGCAACGCTGAATCGAGAGCGGGCGAATGTAAAAATCACTCAGAGGCATATGCTGCAGCCACTGATTAAACTATATGTTAATATCACTTCATTTTTTTTCCACCGGTGACAAGACAGGGTCACCAAGCGTAGATGACAGCTACAACTTTTTTTCGTTCCTTTTTTCTTACACCGGTATCAGATTGTGTATGGAATCAGAATGAACAAAAAAAAAATTACAAGCGGAAAGTAATAAACGAAGAAAATAATGCTCAAGTAGAACAGCTTCATAGATTACAGGAGACGTCTTTCAGCGCCTACTAGGCCACATCAAGACCACGTTGTCGAATGGAGAGCAATTGATTTAGTTAGGTCAAAATACCATTTGCGAAAACCATGGTGATCTCCATTCTTCTAATCAAGCGCTTAGACGGTAGCGTTAAACAGGAAATCAAGTCAATCAAGGTCAACGTATGATGAATTTCTAGCCGCATCGATCGAGAGGAAGTCAATCTGAAATACCTGTGGGTTACTTACTTATTGGTTGTACTGAGAATGTTCCTTCTTGACCCTACAAGAGGAGGCAAGCGGGTTCAAGCACTGAATGAATCATAAAAGAAATCTAATTATAACTAGTGATGCCACTTCTTGTGAAAAAAGAAGCCTAAATCACTTCAAATCCATTGAAAGTTATTTTCCACTTGTAGCATCAACCTAGTGGAGAAATGGACCTTCTAGGCTTAGGGTTTGAGACTAAGGGGTGGTGTGTTCTTCACCTTTAACCCCTGAAAGGAGGTACTATATGAATATTCCAAAAGGTTTTCTCTTCGTCACTACCCTTGGAGTAGTCTCCATTAACAGTTAACAGCAGTTGGATTGGAGTTCCCAAAATGCAGTAATGGTCAACTGAGAAAGGGTTCAAGGTTGGCAAAGTTCGGTCGTAATCACTGGTAGAAGTCAGGGCAGATAGAGAATAGATTCAGTTCAGGTAAACAAGCCATGTAAAAACCATAAGGAATAGGAGAGAACTCATACTGAAGCTAGCAGGAATCAAATGGAATATATAGCTCTGGGTAAGAGGGATTTAGGAAGGATCATTATGAGGCACAGAGCATGCAAGGATTGCGAAAACCCAGATGATCCCCATTTTTCTAATCACGTTCCTAGACGGTAACGTTAAGCAGGAAATCAAGTCAATGAAGGTCAACATATGATGAATTTCTAGCTACATCGATTGCGAGAAAGTCAGTCTGAAATATGTGTGGGTTACTTACTTGTTTGTTGTACTGAGAATGTTCCTTCTTGACCCTACAAGAGGAGGCAAGCAGGTTCAGGCACTGAATGAATCGTAAAATAAATCTAATTATAACTACTGAGGCAATGTCTTGTGAGAAAAAAAAGCCCTAATCACTTCAAATCCATTGAAAGCTATTTTCCACTTGCAGCATTCACCTATTGGAGACACGGACCTTCTATGCATAGGGTTGGGATCTAAGGGATTGTGTGTTCTTCACCCTGAACCCCTGAAAGGAGGTACTATTTGGGCTTTCTCACAGGTTGAGTCAGGTCACTACCCCCCAAATTGTGGTACAGTAGGATGGAAGGAATCCTATGGGACAAGGGTTCAAGGCTGACAAAATTTGGTCATAACTGTTGATGATCCGATGGCAGACAATAGATTTAGGTCAGGTAAACAAAGTAAAAACCATAAGGAAAAGGAATAAACACATACTAATTCTGTCAGGAACCAAATGGACCTTATATCTCAAGCCAAGATTAGGAAGTATAAATATGAGGCTTAGAACATGCAAGAATTGGCTGGATGTAGGCAGTTTATCACAAAGTAGTCTTCTAAGATACTAAGAGCTGGCGCATTCGTGTAGCCAAGTAGCAGAGCAGTTGCTACCAGGAGAGGTGAGACTAGAAGTTACTTCTAAAAAATACTATACTACAATATAAAGATTAGACTATTGAGAGGGTACTAGGAATGAAATCCTGGGTCCCAGTTCATAGACCTCCATCATGTTTAAAGTAAGCAAAAGGTGGAGACACACTTAAGTGAATTGCTTACCCTACTATCTCAAGTATATTCTGGGAACGAAAAGTTTGGGTGGAAATAAGTCTCAAGACTTGGCAGAGCTCTACAGAAGTAGGACCATTATGGTCGAATATATTCCAACTAACAAGTTAAGATCCAGAAATGTGAATGTGTTCTTGTTCCTTAGTTCCAGTATCCCCTGGTCTGCTTAGGCACTTTACTGTAGTGACCCAGGCTTTAGAAGATACCATTACACATAACTATGGTGAGAACCTTAACCTTAATAAAAATCGAGAGGAATGTGATAACCAAAGAATGACATGTATGGACGTCAAAATCTCGGTCACTTAATCACTTTAGGTTCGGTGGATCCGTAATCTTCGACTTCTTTCTCTCTTTAACTTCCTCAGTTGTCCTGGTATCCTTTAATATTCTCTAACTAGAAATCTCCAATTAGTGCAAAGCATATACAGCTTGGATATCTAATCATACAGTAGTCATTTGTCTCTAAGGCAACCCTGGATGGGAACTGTTAATTGGATGGATGTACATCTGGTTATCCATCACCTCTTTGTTTTCTATGTATAATTTAGTATATTAGTCCATTTTTTAAAGTTCCATCATGACCATGACAAAAATGAACCCCGGAGCACATTCATGGTAAAATTGTCTTTCCTATGGACATGTTGGATGTCCTTTGTCTTGTCTCTCATCGGTTATCTTGTCTCTGTCATGGCTTGTCTGGAACATTTTCTGCAGAGGAAAGATCACACTATAGATTACTGGGTTACAAGACCGAAGACTGGGCCTCAGAATATCACAAACGTGCTGATGCCTGATGCTGCCGTATGTTCAAGCAAGTCAGCTTCTTTAGCCGCCCTGATCCCATATAACAATTCCACATGTCAGTATCAGACTGAGATTCCTTGGGACCACCAGATAAAATGATCTTGGGGGACCAGTGCTGTAACAGTACCCCTCAAACGCGAGTGCCTTCTGCTGGACCATTATTGTGTTAGAACATGGGCCATCGGAAGATCCTTTGGTTGGACAGTCTGACATTGCCACATGTACTATTTGTTTCTCTATAAAAGTCTGTGTTTTGACCACAAAATGGGGTCTTCAGCAGATCTAGAGCAGCGCCTCCAGAGGTTGTCTTTTCCTTAACTCTATGTTTCATATTTACTGTACAAGACCACCTAGAAACCAGAGCCTAGATTTCTATGGTTGACAACGTACAGTAGTTTTACCACGGCACCAATGCGCTACTTGAAGTTGTGACCATACAATAGGTGATCTATGTGATGTGCCAAACAACAGGATCAGGCGTAGCATGCACAGAGGTCTATATCACCGTAGCATCCTACTAACCTGAACATACATCGCTATAGAGATCTTCATGTCATGGACGTTGATAGTAGTTTTTACTTTATCCCATAGTCAGCCACTTTTTTAGTATTATATTGTTATCTATGTGTTTGTTTCCTCTTAGTTCCGTATATCCCAAGATGTCTGGTGTGAGATGACCAGATTAGTAAAAAAATAAACTTGTTTTTGTGATATTCCATCAGGAGATGATTATACTATTTATACCTATATGTGGCCACCCAGTGGTTGTGATGTGATTTGTGGTCTTTCAAAGGTTTTTATAGCATATCATGACAATGTATGAAACATATTTCATGATAAATTGGCATTCTTTACGAAATTTTGGTGGACACACCTTGTTTGTATGGCCATTCGCTGTTCTTCTACAGCCCTACTTTGCCGGAGCGTTCCCTGATATTGCCATATGTTTTTTTTTTTTTCAGTAGAAGGATGGATTTTGACAACTCTTGGCTGGGTAAAAACCACAAAGCCTGTGCCCATATAAGCAAATACGTTCCGCCTCACTAATCATTGTCATTAATGCAAAATCTGATTACATCATGTTCTCTGGTAATGCTGCAGAAAATTGACACCACTGTACTGTATATGTCAGCTTCATCGATTCCTGCCTGACAGTGAGCGATCCATGTATCAAACATTGCTTGGTTGCACAATTCCAACCAAGATTTCTATCAAGGGATGGATTTCTCCATATGCCCCCTGGGGGGGTATTGATTGCGACCACCTATTTCCAGTGGCTCTAGATAAGCTCAGAGGACTTTGTTGCTGGGTTGACTAACTGAATAAATATTCAGCACTGGGCTACTGAATGGACGGAGGCCTCAAGGATAAGGGTTATTTCATTGTATTTTTTTCCTGGGTTGCCAGAGGCAATAAGCCTTCTTGGATAATGTTCACATACTGTGAGCAGCCGAAGATTTGAGGACGTGGCTGTGGTGTAGAAGCTAAATAACTGAGCCAGGAACTGATCCAAATGTGATAAACTAGGGATTTTCTTAAATGCTCGATGTTTATCTGCCTTTGCTACTTTGGACTCATAAGCAAAGCTCTCGCTTAAACCATTCGGTGGCAGAAAAGATACTATTCATGGTCTTAAAGAGCATTAAGGTGCGGCAGCTACTAGCAGAGTGGATGAAGTCTTGATGTTTACTGAGCCAAGATATCAGCTATTCTTAAAGGGGTTTACTGAGCTAAAAATATTCATGACCTATCCTAAGCATAGGATATTAAATTGGTGGGGATCCGACACCCAACACCCCCCATTGATCAGCTATTTTCAGCAGCTGATAGACATAGAATGGAACAGGAAGCAGGCAGCTCCATTCTCTGTCTAGTGGACAACCCAGGTACTGCAGATCAGCTCTTATTCACTTTAGTGGGTGCCACTGCATCAAGAATGGAGCTGTCCTCTTCCTGTTCCATCGTCTGTGTATCAGCTGCTAAGAATAGATGATCGATGGGGGTGCTAGGTGTCAGATCCCTACCGAACTGATAATGCTGTCCTATTACTGGGATAGGTCATCAATATTATTAGCCCGGGAAACCCCTTTAACACTTTTTGGCAAGTCATAAACCAATGGCGAAATGGTTTTGTTCTTCTAAGCTAAGATCTTCATGCAGTGGACGATTCTGGTTTTGGGACAGGGGCAAAATATGGAGGTAAGGTGGGTTTTTTTCGTTTTTTTTTTTTTTGAAGGGTCTTCCTAGCCCATTGGTCTTGTAGCCATGACTGTGTAGAAAGTGCACCCTTGGGATTTATCAATATCCTACTAAACAAAGTCATAGTTAAAGGGACTTTCATATCTTAGCAAGTGGTAACTTGCAGATTGATGAGGGTTCAACTGCTGAGACCCCCATCGATCAGGGGAGTTTTGTGCCTCACTCTTAATGGAGCGGTGGTCAGGGAAGCCTGCGCATTGTTCCATTTATTTATATGGGAGGACCAGAGATAGCCAAAGTACAGTACTAGGCTATCACCAGCACTCCCATTGAAATGCATTGGAGTGGTTTTAGCACTGCTTTAATCAGAATGGAGGACAAAACTTCCTCTTTCTCCCCATAGGTATGGTCTGAGTGGTCGGACCCCCATCAATTTACAAATTATCTCCTTACCTATGGTTGCTGAGATGAGGAAACTCCTTTAAGGTAGCCAGATACCTCAGCCAAACATCTGTTCTTCCCAACCTTTCCATACACATGAGCACTTAGTTAGACCAAGTGTGCATGTGCTCTGAATGAGGAGAGGGCAATACCTTATTGACCGACATTACCTTATGAGTGAAAGATCAGGCACGTTGAAATTTTCTTCCATGATATAGGCCAAAACACACATCAGGGTGTCAACTGGTTGGTCCTACTGAAATTGGTAGGTTCGGCTGACTTTAGCCTAATCTATAAGGGATTGTCTCAGGATATTTATTGGTGTCATAAAGGGTACTGTATGAAATTAATATTCAGAGGTCAACGTGACCCTGACAATTACTTCTTTTCCTTTCGGTTGTACCTATTTTGTTCAGGGGCTGCATGGTGGCCCCATTAAGTGGCCAGCTATGTGACTGTCTGGAAGAAGGCATGCAGAGCTGTCCGGTTCTTGCTGATCAAACACAATAGTGGTAACCATTGGGGGTCCTTGTCATATCAACCCAGTTTCTATCCTGAAACAAACTCTTTAATGCAGTTTCCTCTACTTGACCCTTGACAACATTGAGTGGGCAACACTGACATAATTTCTCGTAGAGCTAAGTGGCCAAACCATATTAGATTTGTCATTTCACACAACTCCTCGTGTTCTCTGTGTCTTTAGAAGCCAAGACCTCCTGTAAGGCCTAGCAGGGAAGAGTACATTGCTCTTCATTGAGTTTCTTCTGCCGTCAGTGTCCAATATCTTTTTGGCCAAAAATAATTGGCTCGACTGACTGAGTAATCACAGTGCACCAAAGAAGTGACAGAATTCAGCTCTGCTTCATCTGTCTCTGTCAAGTGTTCCTGGCATTGACATACAGCAGAGGTTCCTCCCATTATGTGACCTGAAAATAGTCATTCGAGCCTTCCTGACATCACAGCCCCTTTCTTTCACCCATTCTAAAAATACCTAGTGATCTTCTAAGTACCATTCTGGTAGGCGTTGGCATGTTTCATGGACTTAGCTCCATTCAAAATTACTTCCTTTTATAGCGATAAACCCATAGGAGTCGACTGCAGAATTATCTGTATGGAGAGCTCGATGGAATAACAAAGTATAAAGCAGCTGGGGAGCCTAAGACAATCGCTTCCCTTGGGTGACTCATCCCGAGCTGGTTACAGTCGGAGCAGCCATTTAAAGACTGGTATAGAATTTGCTAATTCAACCCAGCGAGATTTTTTTTTTTCTTTTTCGATGGCTTTGATATTCAGTGTGACATATGGGTAGAGAAGGTTTTCAGAACACGGTTGCAGATGTTTCATGAAGCCGACTTTCATTCTCTGCTTTATCCCTGAGACATATAACACAACAGCCAGCTTCTCTGAATTATAACAGCTTGTCAGTGAGGCCTGCATGAACGTAGAGTCTATATAAATATCTACATGAACTTGTGGCTAGGGATAGGTGATAAATGTTAGATTGGTAGGGTGGGGTCCAACCAGTAGGACTCGATGCATTGCTTCAAGAGCTGACCTTTATGAATGGCTGTGGTTGGGAGGAGTTGTGGAAGGAGTGGACAAGCATACTCATAGCCCGCTCTATAAAAAGAATGGAAGGCGCTTGTGATGTCCTACTTATTGGACCTCCATGATGGCAGGAATGGATTATAGAGTGTTGAGACTTTTAAAATGGTTTTCTGTGACTTGGATAAGTATGTAATTGGTGGTGATCCGACACCCTGGGCCCACACCAATCAGATAGTTGGAGAGGCCGCAACATTCAGTTGAACCCCACAGCCTCTTCACTGAATACCAAGCACAGTCATATACATATTGTAGAGTCTGTACTTGGTGTTGCAAGTTAACCCCTTTTACTTGAACAGGACTTAGCTTCTGCTATACCATGTGACTGACGAAAGTGACATCACAGGCACAGGAAAGAGGCCACAGCACTTCAAAGAGCTGATTTGTTGGGACCTAGGTGTCGGCCTCCAACCAGTCACATATTGATGATCTTTCTGATGGATAAGTCATCAATATATAATAAGAGTAGCGGCTAAACATTGAACTCCATAAGGGCCTTTGCTTGGTCACCACCCCCTTTCTCCAAGACCTCCCCTGTGTCCACGTCTAACCTAGCAGGTTAGGGTTGCATTTAGAAGAGGCATATTTAGTTCTCCTTGAACCATGTTCCACCAACAAATGCTAGGGTGGAGAGTGTGTTGGTTGTGACGGGCTGGGAAGCCAAGCCCACCAGATCACACGGGTAACACATCCAGAGCTGAGGCAGCGCCACCTCCTGGTTGCTTTCCAATAATGTATGAAAAATTTCCACTGCACAGTATACTTTTTTTACTGTCAGCGTCAGTGAGAGACATATGCAGCTGTATATCTGGTATGAACAGAACTCTTTCATTGGCAGCAACGTGAAGATATTCTAGACTTGGCATAGGCCGAAATTTGTGACCAGATCACATGATACTTTTTTTGTAATAGGTTGATTAAGATGTGTCGAGAGGACAGGAGAAGAAGAGAAGCTGACAGGTATACACCAGGGAGGGGAGAAGGAGGGGAGAGCAGACTCGTAAACGTTATAAATAGAAATGGCCCAGATGGGAGATCAATAGGACGGTGACACGAGCGATGCATGACACTCTCCAAGCTGGGATTATAGCGTGGTCTGCCAACAGCTTGAGAAACGTCTTGTTATTCCACATCTCGAGACAGCTTTATTGACCACAACAAATGCACCAACGCATTTTCTAATTTCATGTGCTCAGTAGTAATAATACACCATCTCTATTCTGGACATACGGATACTTGATGCTCGCCTTGTCATGTGGCATCTTGGTGGAGTGGAGAAAGATGAAAAGACCTGGATTCTCTTTAATGGACTTCTAGTTTTCCTTGATAAAAGTCGGCGGTACTGTTGAAATATTTCATAGACACGTAGTCAGTGTTGAGTCTGCTCTGCCTTATCCATCTTGCTTTGATGTAAAAACGAGCTCACTTCAAGCGCTACTGAACAGACGTGATGAATGTAACAGACGGCCTGTGTGATGTTCACAAGTCTTCTCGACGTCACATGGTGGGGGTTTCTAGTTGGTGTGATATAATGGCGCATGATGAATATGGTGCTATTTGCATGGTCCTTTTGTTGACTTTTTTGTATAGTGCCAACATACTCCACAGTACTTTACTGAGAGTAGTTGTAAGTGGTTCTCCATGTTTTTGCCATGCATAGACCATGTTAATTTCATAGTTGGCCAGTTAATCTATGTAAACTTTTTAGTAGTGTACTGAGCCACCATTTCCATCAGATTTTTTCTACTGGACAGTTCATAGTACAGATCTAGGTGTCTTTAAAAATTTTCACTCGCTACGTCAAAATCTAGATGCCAAGTCTATGATCAATGTATAGTTACTGGGAGTGCAGAGGTTGTAGTTGTACTTTTAATATGGTTGAACAGATAAACTGAACTACTCCATAGAGTAGACGTCAGAAAGCCTACAGACGTTGGCAAGGTGTAAGCCCTCAACCCTAATGTAAAGCAGGGTTAGCCACCATATTACCCATTGGGCTTCTACTGGACAACCAATTTTACAGATCTACATGTCCCTTGCAAACTCTAGGCACCAAGTCTATGGCCAGTGTTCAGTTACATGGGATATGGAGGTTGTGGGTGTTTTTTTAGCATGGCTGAATAGATAACCAGTACTACCCCAAAGAGTCCCAGATCTATGGCCAACTGGAACAGCTTTAGGTATTGCAGAGGTTTCCATTGCTCCTGGACCTTAAAACCAGTAGGAGAAAAGGGGGACATGCAGAAGACCAGACTTGGTAAGATTCAATTTTTGGAAAGATACGATCCCACAACCCCAGTGTAAAGGTAGCAGTAGTGAGCCACCATATTACCCTACTTCTTCTGATGAACAGCCAATAGTTCATTTCACAGATCTTGGTGTCTTTTAACATTTTCAAGCCAAGACTATGGTTATTGTGCTGCTACTGGGAGTGCAGAGGTTGTGGGTATATTTTTAGTATGGCTGTAGAGATAACCAGAATTTCTCCTTTGGATCAATCGCTAACTGAAAAAACTATAGATAATACATAGGTTTCTACTGCTCCTGGGCCAAAATGCCAATGGGGATCAAAGGTCTTCAAGTAACATCACTACTATACATAGCATCTAATGCCAATGGGGCTCAAAGGTCTTCAAGTAACATCACTACTATACATAGCATCTAATGCCAATGGGCTCAAAGGTCTTCAAGTAACATCACTACTGTAGATGGTATCTAATGCCAATGGGGATCAAAGGTCTTCAAGTGACATCACTACTATAGATGGCATGTAATGGCCTTGGTATGGCTTTTCCTTTTGACTCAAGGACTTCAAGATATACATATGACCTTAAAATAATGGGACATATTATTAATTCATTAAATTTTAAGTGTAGAGTATCAGATGAGCTACAAAGAACATCTCTTTTGCTGAAGGACCTAACATATCCATGCATTACATGGACAAACAAAAGATTTAGATTGGGAAGTGTGTAATACATCATTTCTCCTGTGGAGGCACTATATAAGAACTTAACATTTGCTTTTGGGGTTTCCTTAAATTACTGCTCATGTCTGGAAACCCTATAACATTCTTTGATAAGCTTATGGTCAGGGATCTTCCACCAAATAGCAGAGTCGCCATTCTCTTCTTTGTCATGTCCCCGATCCAGATAGAACCTAAAAATTGGTACAATACCATGGATAGTAAACTATTTTGAGTAGCTTTATCATCAGACATTTTTCCACTACTTCTCCTTTATCTAATAGAAGAATGCATTTATATTGACGTACCAAAGAAGTGCTGCAATGAAGAGGAAATGAGAAGTGTTGGAGCCACTGAACGTAAATGCTTTTTATTGAAGCACATTATGAGTACCAACGCTCAATTGTCATATATCAGACACCTCTCTCACCTTTACTAAGGATCTGGCGCCCCCTAGGATCACAGTCTTTTGATAGGAGATCATTATTGTGGACTCATCCTCTCTCCGCGGATCTGCTGCTTTATCAAGCAGAGTTGTAACATCAATGTAAATCTGACAAAATTACATTTATACCGGAATACACACAATGTAATTAAGCGTAAAATCTCATTGCTTTGTTCCGGCTCCCCCTCTAATCCCTATTCAAATATATGATGTACTGTTTTATTTTAGTTTCATCCAGTAGCGCCTTTTTATTTGATTTTCATTTAATTACGCCGATGTACACGCTCCGTTTTTTCTGTAGTGTTATTTGCTTCCCTTCCACCAAGATGATATTGGACTACTGACGCATTTTCCCCAAGCTGATAGATGAGGCTATACTAAAGTAATACTCGTCATGGAAGTGCCAGGCTGGCCGCGAGCCGTATTTTTTAACTCCTGGTGATTCTTATTCCGCCTGCATAATGTCTTACCTGAGGCTGTCAGTCTAAATGCAGCTTGAACGCGACCTGGGAGTTATTATTCTAGATGAATTTAATGTCCGCGTGCAGCTTAGAAAAGCAAATCAGCCAACAAGATGATAAATATACATATATAGAAGTAGAAGGGAAGATTGATATCAAGATGCACCCAGCGTTATTAATTTTCTCAGGCTTATCTGTTAGAAAAACATTGGACTCAAGTGATGTATCTTAGGTCACTTTCAAGAATCTACTCTGTGAAGAGTCTCAAGGCAACTTCAGTGGTAGTCAAGTCTTATCTTGGTCACACCTATTGATAGCTACCATCTTTGGGTTAAAATTTGAGGCCTTTTTTCTCTCTAAGACTATCTCTCCTTCAGGTCCTTTTCCAGTCGTATCACTGCATTCATTTGGGCTATCAGTTTCGTTGGGGATTGTCGATTGGATCCAGTGTTTGATCATATAGTACACCTTGACTGCCAATTGATACTTTGTCCACTATGGTGTCATCTCTCAAGAGTCCCAGCATGTACACCGTAGAGTTGACAGGAGTCTGTACCCCATATACTGCCCTAATGACTTCCATCACATTAGTCGAGAAGGGCCCAATCCTGGTGCACTTCCACATCATATGCAACAAGGCCGCTCGACCACATTTAGAGCAATTAGAATCGCCACAGAGTCCGATCTTATGCAAAAATGTTAAGGTCTTATATGTTCTGTGTATCTAATATAGATTGCATAGCCTACATGCTTCCCCCAAAGACTAAGTGGAGGTGGTCTCTGGTATCTTGGACCATTGTGTATTGGATAGTGGCCCCACATCTCTTTTTCATCTGCCTTTGATCTTTAATGGCAACCCTTGGTAATGAGAAGCAAACAATTGCCTATAAAAGAACAAAATAACACCTTTGATATGACCTGAAGTGCCACACGGTCTATAGTTAAGTCAGATAGACCTACTGTTCTTCTCTGAATTTCTAAAGCATGGGGTGGAGTTGCAAATACCTGTAAAAGAGGGAGTTCAAGAGGCTTATCTCCCCCTCCAGCTGTTCAAAGGTTTGAGAGTACCATCCAATTTCTCAGCCTTTCATCTTCACGTCCCTTTTGATCCATGGGAAGGCAAACAACAGTCTTAGAAGACATGTGTCAGTTTTCCATAATGGTCTTGCAACATGGTCATTTCCATAGTCCTGTGTGTAGGGACTGACCGATTAACACCTGCACATTGTTGTATTTGTTGCTCTTGCAGGCTTTCTATTCATATAATTTGTTATGACTGCCTACAATGTTTGGGTAGATCCAATGCATAGGGAAAAATCCTGAATAATGACCTCAGGTGCGGGGTACCTTCTATATATCCATATAACTGGACCTCTGGGGTGGGGCACCATCTATATATCCTTATAACTGGACCTCAGGGTGGGGCACCTTGTATATATCCTTATAACTGGATTTCATTGGCGAGGCACCTTCTATATATCCATATAACTGGACCTCAGGCACCTTCTTCATGATCTCATACCAGAAGTTGGACAGATTTCAGAATCAAAATACTATAACTCACTTCCATGCTTTCCTCTACCCTACTTCTTGTCGCTGACTAGTTCAGAAGGATAGAGAAGCCATCACTTACAATTATGACCCTTCTGTTTGGTACTTTGAGAGTCCATTGTAGTCTTTTTCAAATATTTGTGCATCTTTAGGGACCTCCCTTGGCAGCATTTTTCATTTAACCTATTAATTCCATGGTCATAGGGTTTCCTTGGCCAAAATATAAGTTTTCTGAGACTCATATTGATGATCTATCTATAGAGTAGGTCATCAGTATGTGATCAGTGGAGGTCTTACTCCCAGGACCCCTTCTGTTCAGCTCATTAGAATGCTGCAGTGTCTAAACTGAATACCAAGTACAGCTCTACATGTCGTGAGCGCTGTGGTTGGTATTGCAGCTTAGCCCTATTAACTTGAATGGGGCTGAGTTGCTGCTTAATCATGTGAATGTGATGTCACCGACACTCGTGAGCACCGCAGTTTCAAACAGCTGATCGGCAGTGGTCTCAGTGTCAGACCCCACCTAGCACATATTGATGACCTATATTAAGGATATTGTAGTCCCGGAAAGCTTCTTTAATGCTGGCTTCAGTCTCCTCATGTAGCATGTGGATCTCCTTTCGACCTTCATCCTGATCCCCAAGTGGCTGTTACTTCTTGTCCCAAGGACTCTACAACAGCCCATGAATCCTCAATGCTCTAGGTTCAGCTTTATCGTTGGTGCGTCCTTTGCCCTTGACTCAACATATCCTGAGACGTAAGATACAAGATGACCAGTTGCGAGGAGAAAAAAACAAAACAAACATCTGATTTTGTGATACTCTGTCAGGAGTTGTTTATGCTGTTTGTAGGCACCCAGTGGTTGTGATGTGGATTGCAACCTGTCCAGGGTTTTATTAGCATGTTGCTATGTGATGTAGTAGAAGCATCTGGAAGTGTTTTTGCCTTTTCGACGAATCAGCTGTAGGAACATCTAAATTGCTTTTTTAAGGCAAGAAAAGCAGCACTTGGGTTTGACAGAGTGCACAATACCTCCACGTAAATGTTCTGGTTGTAAATAATTAAAGAGAGTGAGTTTTCCTTTGCACGGTTGACTTTCCAAGCCTCATGTTGGGTATTAGAATAATCTGAGAATATTTGTCATTCCAATGACGATTTCCTTGGCATTCCTTTCCTCTAAATGAGTCAAGTTCAGAGAGCTGCGGAAAGGCCCAGATATTTCATCATGGAGACGGATGCCTGTGTTATACACCTATGCGGCGTGCAGAATGGTTATTTCTGTTCAGCCCCTTGTGCTACTTTTCCAGCTGCAGAAATGTCAGGTATTTGCTTTGATATTTGCTTGGTTAAACTGCCCACGGCAGCTGCAGCAGGAAAATTGCCATTATGTCACAATATGAGTGCAGTGACTTAATGATCCCAGCTTCCCATTGTAATCCCCATAGTGAGCCAGCCTTTCACAATAAGAAGAGAGATAGTCCAGAAACTGGTCAAGGTGAAGTAGACGGAAAGAAACCGACTATAGGAGATGGAGTATACAAAGGGGGAATCATATAGTAGCCTGCAAGATCGTGAAATTGGGTTTAAAGGGGTTGTCCAGGATTTACAAAAATTTGACCAAGAGTAAGGAATGGGATGGTATAAAAAGAAATTTAGTATATACTCACCTCCTCAATCCGTCACTGTTCCCCAGTCTCTGCCTACTTCATGTGTCATACAAGCGCATGTGACCCTGCGGCCAATAATAACTTCAGCAGTACATGCTGGTACACGACTAAAGTGATTGTGTGCATTGGTTATGTGCACATGTGCAGTACATCGCACCAGGATGCAAGCAAAGGGAAGGGGACTACTAGACCCTAGGGCTGGGTAATTAAATGAAAAATAACCGAACATCAACCAGAATTATCGACATGATTTTGTTCATGCAGTTTATTTTGGTTCGGTTAGAATATTGGCAAAGGGTCTACCTCTAGTTTTGTCCAAACTGAACATGCCGGAATTGGAATTGCTATTATACTGACCCCTTCAGACCCCAGGGGGCTATTATACTGACCCTTCATACCCCAGAGTATAATTAGTGGTGGCCTAGAGGAGGTAATCAAACATAGAAAACAGTGTTACTCACCTCTCCTGGGCTCCAGCGTGACTCCCTGCTGTCTTTGGCACTTCTGACTGTCGTCAGGGACTTTTAAGGCCTGAGATTGGACCTCAGCACGTCATGTGGCGTCCTGAAGCATAGACGCAAGCATCACGACGCTGCGTGAGCCATGTGACTGCTGAGGCCCAATCAAATGATGTCAGTTAGAAGATCTGAAGACAGCAGGGAGTCATACTGGAGCCCAGGAGAGGTGAGTAATATTATTTTTTTATGCTTGATCACCTCCCCTGGGCCACCAATCATTATACTTTGACCCCAGAGTATAATAGCAGTTTCGGTTTGGCCGTGTTCACCCAACACATATTGATACTGTAAAAGGGACATGGTTTAAAAGGAGCGTGACTCAAATAATCGCCTTTAATCGTAATCGAGGAAAAATGTTTGATTAATCACCCAGTCCTTCTAGACACCCACTGATCTAAGCATAGGTCATCAGTATCAATAGGCTGGACAATCCCTTAAAAAATACTGAAAAAATATCACTCATCAATTCAGGAATTTACCTGATCCAATTTCTAAAGCTGGAAGGAAATTCTCCCTTACATCACAGACTATCATCTAGCTGCTTTTTTTTTTATCTTCCTCTGGATCAACACAGCATGAAAATAATAGGTTGAACTTGACAGACCTGTGTCTTTTCAGCCTCTCAATGTATCATGGGAAATAACTGAAAGAGGAGAACCAAAAACAAGATACGACATCGGAAATAGATGTCAGACCGAGTACAGGTCAAGGGTGCGAGCAGACATCAACAATAGGGTGTTGCACTGATATAAAAGATAATATTTGGAGTCCAAGAGGGGCCTGTTGGATTGTAGGTTAAGCTTGATGGACGTGTCTTTTTTTCCAACCATACCTAATGATATAAGGTTGTGTTCACATCTGTGGCCATACACAATAAATTAATTCTGGCTGAACTGGACGCCAACCGAAAATCTAATGTGCATTAGGGTGTCCTGACTCTGCCCTAACAGCAGATGTTGGGGGAAATAAGGGTCAGGCATGTTTGATGTCAACGGGCTTGATCTTTCATTTCTCAAGAAATGTCTGTCCGGCAGTGGCTTATTCCCCCTCCCCTCACTTTACTGAGAACATATTCACACTCAGCCAAGGTAAGCATGCATGTCTGTGGGGGGGTCAGATGATATAACTGGTGCTAAGCCAATGTCCAGCCAATACTATCATATACGGCCTACTTCTCAGATGCAGTCAGGAGCCACCATCACAGATTTGATGAAAAAGATGGCAGAGTATGCAACTTTGTTTTTACCATCAAACTGAGGGACACCATGATGAAACCCCATTTTAAGTGATTGGGGTCTGTTGGGCACCGTTGGTGTCTTGTCGTGTGAAGGATCCAACATTGCATCCTGGTTTCCATTAAAAAACGAAAACCTCAACACAAATGGGAACTGAACCTTACTATCTCACCAGTGTTCCTCAGGCCATAGAACAATGAATAATAAAATTAATAATTCATGCTCTTTTATTCAATTTTTTATTTTTTATTTTTCATTCATATTATATGACCTGAGGAAAGGATAGGGTTGATCCTGTAATACGTAGCCGATATTATATTTAGCCAGAATATCCTTTTTTGTTCTGGTGGACCACCTGAGGAACCTTCCATTACCATTGATCCATCTATAATTTTTAAATATCCTAATGTATGGCAGCAGTCCAAAGGAGCAGGGTCGGAGCAGTAGCCACAGTTGATAACTCCTCCCTTCAATAGTACTGATAATTCCTGCCTGCGATAGTATTGTGCCTAAAAGTCATGATCCTTGTCTGCTCTGGTGGAGCACCCTGAAGAACCTTCCATTGCCATCAATCCATCTATATTCTTTAGGTCTCCTTGTGTATGGCAATGGTCCAAAGCAGCTGCCACAATTGATAATTCTTACCTACAATAGTGTTTTGCCTAAAAGCCATGATCCTTGTCTCCTTGGTGGAGCATGTAGAAGAACCTTCCATTGCCAACAATCTATATTTGTCAGGGCTCTTCATGTATGCCAATGGTCCAAAGGAGCAGGTCCAGAGCATCTGCCGCAGTTGATAATTCCTTCCTACAATAGTGTTGTGCCTTAAGTCATGATCCAAGTAGTAGACAATACTTGGTTTGAGAAAATTCCCAGAAGAAAATGAAGACGATTAAGACGCCCAAGAGAAGCCAAGGTGATCAACAGAGATGAGGCGATGTAGAACAACTCGTCAGATAGTAACAGTAGATGAATCTGAAGCCGGCAATGAAAAATCTCCTTTTTTTTACGTCTTTTTCAGGACTAATTTTCTAATTCAGTAAATAAATGGCCCATTTTTTTATTAACTGTCAGAAAATCTCATATAACAAGTCAACGGTGGCCATAAAAATCCTATTTCTCTAAAGCCCTCAGGGCAAAAGATGTTTTCTTTGGAGTAAGAACACAATTAGCCTTGTTGTAATGTCTTTCTGTCTTCTCCCATTTTTTTTTCTGTTCTCTTGTAAAACCTCCACATCTCCCATTTTTCTGAACCTGTCAGAGCAGATATATGGAAAATTGTGTTCCTCCTAGCTGGTCGAAGTAACAAGGTGAAGCTAAAAGTGGAGACCTCACAGCCAGCGGTCTGTGCTTTGCTGCGCCGCCACCGACTGTGTTAATCTTCTACGCTCATGGATGTCAAGGTTACAATTTTTCAGATTTTTTTTTTTTTTTCTCCAAAGCTTGAGCAGTTTATTCTGACTTTATTTACATGTATTGGAGGGTTCCTCAAATCTCCAGGCCTGAATTCAGCAGACGTATACACAGGGTTGTGTAGAGGTGAAGACATGTAGAAATCTAGTTGGCCGATTTGTAAAACTAGTTACGATCAGTAGGCTTTAGGGTCTATGGACACAACTGAGTGGGCATCCGAGTTGGAGGCCGAGTTTATGACGGAATTCAGTCAGATGACACTCGGTGCATTCTGTGATACATTCATGTCTATGGGGCTTCCGGATCCTTTCCGATAACACGGACAGAACAGGACCTGCTCTATAATATATAATTATCCATGTTATCGGAATGGAATGGATCCGGAAGCCCCATAGACGTGAATGTATCAGGGAATGCACTGAGTGTCACCCGACTGTATTCCGTCATAAACTCGGCCCCCACTCAGATGTACATTCGGTCGTGTGCATGGTCCCTTACAGGCAAGAAAGGCATCACATTGACACCCCTGCATTTCTATTCAGTGTATATGGTTTGGAGGCTGTATTACATGTTGTATACTCTCCTAAATTCATGAAGGCACCTTACCGGAGTGCTTACAGGTCCATAACACATAGCGCTTTATATTGCCACATAGGATGTGTACATGTGGCTTTGCCACGTGCGTGGACTTTTAATCAGCAGGACCCCATAGGCCAATATATACTCTTAGGTAGCGAGAAATGCAGAGGCGGATGAGAATGATAGTAAGAGCAGACTAACACCCCCGTTTCCGCTTTCTCCCGCTCACTTGAGTTATTGCATCAAAATCTGGGAGCCCTGGGGTTGTTTAATTACTAAGGGGAGCTTGCGCAGATGAAACAGGATTATGGTGCTAGTGGTTTATTTATAAGCTCGAAAAACTCACTTTAACCTTTTCGTGGGTGGAGAGGGAGGCTTGTACTGGAGGTAGTATCACGGCCTTGATGTCTGCACACTATTACATGTGAAGATACGTGATATTTGTCACCTCGGTATCTCCAGGGGGTCAGTCATTGAACAGTGGGGTGGGGGTGGAGTATTTCACCGTTTCTGATCTCATTTGTCATCCATCAAAAATAGAATATATAGATTAAGTATGAGATAGATAGAAATAGATGTGAAATAAATATACAGATCTCAGTTCTAAATATGTATTAGATAGATATGAGATAGATAGATAGATAGATAGATAGATAGATATGACATAGATAGATAGATAGATAGATAGATAGATAGATATGAGATAGATAGATAGATAGATAGATAGATAGATAGATAGATATGGGATAGTATACTAGATAGAAGATAGATAGATAGATAGATTTGACATAGATAGATATATGAGAGATAGATATGAGATAGATAAAATGAGATATAAATAGATAGATATGAGATATAAATATGTACGAGAGAGATATAATTTTGAGAGATAGATAGATATGAGATAGATAGATAGATATATCAGAGCTAGATATGTGATAGATAGATAGATATATCAGAGATAGATATGAGATAGATATGACATAGATATATCAGAGATAGATATGAGATAGATAGATAAAATGAGATATAAATAGATAGATATGAGATATAAATATGTACGAGAGAGATATAAGTTTGAGAAAGATGGACAGATAGATAGATAGATAGATAGATAAAATGAGATATTTAGAAAGTGATATAGATAATGATTAACCCACTATGTGCTGTCCCTCTTCACCCTGCATATAATGCATTGAGCTAATTATATACACCACATTGTTATCCAGCTCCCGGCAAGCACACTCGGCTTCTGGTCATTAATCCAGCGCGGCCCACATTTCATGGGAATAAGCTGAGAACAATTGATTATTCTTCCGCTCATGAGATGTCAGTCTAGGAGAATGGAAACCAAAACCCATCTGTCTGTCCCTCTGGACAGTCACAAGGACATTTAGCAGAGGGCAGGCCAAGAATATACATGCAGCAGTTATAGGAAGGGCTTCTAGGCAACAGATCTGCTGCAGTGTCTTTCTGTGTGCTTATCTAATAATAGCTATGTGTATTTACGTAACAGGAAAAAACAAAAATTGACACCTACTGGCACAAGCTTGTGATGCAATGTACGCATCTACTGTATACTGCAGTCAAGGCCCGCCCTTCTGACAGTGGAGGGCTATCGGTGCCAAAACTAATGGCACCGATATCTCCCCCACCTAGGCACGTACTGGCAAAACTGACATTGCATTGAATTCAGTGCACTGTCGGCTTTCTGCCGCCAATCTGCGACGACATGAAAGATCCTCTTTGAAAGCCATTCGTGCCTGTATTTAAGAAAGTAAACCATCATACTTACCTAGAGATGAGTCCGATGAGTCTCATCGGACTCATCTCTGGTTCTCCCGGCGATTATGCAGTTCTTCAGTGAAGCTGAGGACATACACCATGGCTTCACTGTGCATGTGCTGGATGTACACGCCGACTTCACTGCGCATGCGCCGGATGTACGGCGCATGGGCACTGAAGCCGAGATGTACTCCTCTGGCTTCAGTGGGCACGTGATGGCAGGCACGGATGTATGAACAAGGCAATTTGGGACAATAATCCCCCTGTCCATAAGGATCTGTGGGTGGGTTAGTGTCCCAAATCACCCTGACAGGTTCCCTTTAACCAGCATAGGTTAAAATCTCTTGAAGGGACATTCAGACCGATACGAATGTTGCATCTAATACAAATGCGGAATACGCTTTGGCGCCCTTTGTCATAGCGTCTACTCTATTTTTTATCTGAAAACTGTCCGCAGCATTTTTTAGGTACGTGTCCCTTTAAGCCCTAGCTTTTATGATGTAGAATATGTAAAGTAGCCGAGTCTAAGCTGAAACTAATTAAAGGAATATTTTTTATGTAAAATATTTGGCGAGGATTCTGCGCTTGATTAATACCTTGTTGACTACTATCGCAGCTAATGGAAAGCCGGCAAGATTTCATTTTATGTGCATTTTTATTTGGTTTCAGGATGAATTCATTAGAATGACTTGATAATTGTACATATTTACCATTATACTTTATACGTATTTCTAAGCTACCCGCAGATAAATCGTCAGAAGTCTCCCATGGGGGCCAAAGAGACAATTCATAAATGGGGATAGTTATTTTTCTCCTCTTGTAATACATATTCTTAAGTTGTTCTGCGCAGGGTGGGATTGTTTGTACTAAGAGGATAAACAGAAAAAAAAATGGCCCTCGGGAATGTCAACCGGGAGCTGAAATTTAGAGCGTGCTTAATGTAAATGACACTCTGATGTAAGGGTTCTGCCGGGAATTGAACCCGTGGCCTCTTGTTTCCAGCAGCTGAGTCATTTCCTGCAGGAGATCTGTCGGCTGCCTAATTTCTACCTGTGGCTTGTCTTATGAGCTGTTTTTGATTCTGTCTCTCTTTCTGTTCTTTCTTCCAAAAACTGGCTTAATGGGATGGTCCACCTTTAGTGGAGAAGAGGTCATCGGAGAGGTCCGCACCCTGTGACCCCTATCAAAAGCTAGGATGTCGGGGCTGCTTCATCTCCCGATGGTCTTTAGATTTCTATTATGACTATGACATCGGGCTTGACGGAATTTTGTGGCCCTTCGTTCTCTCAGTGGGTTTTATAACCCCCAACTATTGATTAAATCTTCTATCATATCTCAATGAACCTTCCCTATGAAGATGTTTTCCGATAAATTAGTGAGGTCCATCTACTTGGATCCAAACCTTTAGTCTGCCTTATTTCTTACTGCTGTGTAACCAATCGCTAACTCTTGATGCCTTGGAGCCGCCATTTTAGGTTGGGATTGAGATGGACTGGTGCGTTCCTCAATAGGTTTAGTCCAGAAAAATCCCTGCCCTCACGATCACTACTTTATCTGAATACCTCCAGTTCGGAGAACCTTCAGTAAAATTTATAAACATATCAGCTCCTTGGCCGACAGCTATTCCTTCCTCCCCCACACCCATAAAAATGCATGTTCGCCTTGGTCTAGTCTGAATGGGAAGGGGGGAGAAAGGGGGTGCCGGACACCTCTTACAGTATGTCTACTGAGAAGACAAGGATGGGGCATGTTGAAATCCAACAACCTGATCCTTCTGTTCCCTGAAATCTGCTACTGGATGAAAGTCTGTACACCCCCATACACTTTTAGATGGTCAGCCGGCTCGCTAAAAAACAGATAAAATGGTCTATTTCTTTTCATGGCCGTTTTGCTTCCGTCTGGGACTAGTTTTCACTAATCCCTTATAAACTTCAGTCTATAGAAGGATCTGTGAAAACGAACAAAGATAAGACATGTTCTATTTTTTGAAAAAAAAAAAAAATTTGGACATGTGAATGGACACATTGAAATCAATGTGTTCTTAAAACGGTCATGTGATGGTTGCCACAAAAACATGCCTGTTTTTGACGTTGGTGTGAATATAGTCTAAGACCTTATAAGCATTAAAAACGGCTGTTCTACGACCATCTTTCATACACATTGCTTACAGGGTGACTTTTCATATCTCTGGTATTGTGATGGTCCGTCTTAACAGACCATCAAAACATAGAAGATGTGCTATTTTTGTCCATGATCACTCATCTGTCACTAGAATCAAGTCTATGAGGGATCTACCAAAACGCGTCTCAGACGAATGGAAAATGGTTGTAAAAAAAATAAACCATTTAGTCCTTTTTTCACGACCATTTTTATCCACGGTCATCTGAATACAGCCTAGAGATTGACCCTGTGCATCTGACTCCGCCAGTAGCCATCTTTACCCATCTTACTTCATCTCCTTCTCCTTCCATGATGAATCTTTCCCACGCTGTGACCATAAATTTTCCCAATAGCCTCGAAGCTCCTGCCAGTCTTTTTCTGCAAGGATAATCTTGGAGTACACGGCATGTGCACTGGTCTGAGGAGAGCATTTTAATTTTACTTGATAAATACATATATTTTGTTAGGCTTGTGGCAACTTGGCACTTGGAGCTATTTGAAGGGCAGAGAATGGGAGTGATGCATGGGCGCCGTTAGAAAATGTCTCATATAAAGGTTAATAAAAATTGTGCTCCGTATATCACCGAGGAAATGGCTCTGGTGCTTAACATAAAACCAATCCTATAGAAAAGGCTAAATTCACAAATAATGCATCATGTGCGGCCAATAAATATGACAGAAGTTTACATATGGATAAAATGGTCGGTGGATGATTGTGGACAGTGGTTTTGTCTAACCACCTGCCGATAGTTAAAGGGGATGTCCGGCCGGTGATAAAAAAAAACCCCCAAAAAACAAAAAGAAAAAACAAAGTTATGAACTCACCTCAACTCACTGCTGCCATTCCTTTGCTTCTTAGGTCCCTGCTGGTCTCTACCTTCTGGTCCCCCTGGACACACAGGTAATGACGACTTAGCCAGTCACTGGCCACAGCTATCGTAGTCAAGGGAAGGATGAGCGGATACTCTTGTGTGTCCAAAGGGAGCAGTGTGGAATTGGTGAGACAAGTATGAAAGCGTACCACCCACCAAGAAGAAATCTTCTAGATAGATGACAGCCAACCACTCATTCAGCTTACAGTTGACAACCCCCATACACATGAACACTTGTCCTGTCTCAACAGGGCAAAGGGAGTAAGTCAGACACCTCTGTTGGTTGTTTTTTTTCTTTTGAGAAGAGAAGTCAGTAAATTTCTCTACACATTAAAAAGCCAACCCGTCTGCCACAATTGGTAGGTTTGGCTGTAGGTTTGGTCCAGTCGAGTATCTTTTATTTGTAACAGGGCTGTGGAGTCAGAGTCATGGAGATGGGACCAGTTTTGGATAGAGTCGGAATGAAAAAAAAAAACATTCAAAATAAAATGATTAAAAGGGATTGTCCTATTATGGACACATATCCCCTATCCAAAGGACAGGGGATAAGTGTCCTATAACTGGGGGCCTGATTGCCTCCTTGTGATTGGAGCACTAGTGCGCTTGCGTGATTGGCGCTCCCTTCTCTTCTGTGGGGCTGTCGAGATTGTAATGCACTGGCGCTCCATTCACAAGGAGGCTTTAGGGGGACTTTCGGTCCCCCGTCCTCCTGATCACTGGGGGACCCCCAGCAATCGGGCACTTATCCCCTGTCCTATGGATAGGGGATAATTGTCCATAGTGTCACAACCCCTTTAATTATTGTAAATTATATTATACTATTATTTTAAGGGGGCACGTAAAATATTTCTTTAAAAAAATTACATCACCAATTGTCCAATATTCCATATAACATATAACCTTCAGAGTCCTTCAGAGCTAAACATTGTCCACACCTCCGTATGTCTTCAAGACTTATAATGTAAAGGAGCACAGCGCTAGGAAGAAGTCCTGGCTCACGGACACCATTGTTGGAAAAATCTGACATGTCTTTTTTATGATTTATCAGATGTTTTGTAAAATTGGCAGTGCGCTTTAGCTTGCTGAGTTATCATGCAGACAGTTCAGTTTTCAGTTCAGCTCTGCTACATCTGTGCGGGGATTGCATTGGGGATTGTTAGAACAAGTTCAAAAATGAGCTTCGCTCTAAAGGGTCCTTTTTTAAAGACTGTAGAGACAGGTTTCTGTGGGAGGTTGCAGTCATATTCAATAGTCTAGCCCAGGGCGGGTTTCAGTGCTGCTCACATATAGTCTGCTACAACATCAATATATAAATAGAGTTTAATGGGGATCAAGAGGGGGCAAATATTTAAAAGAAATCAAAGAAGAAAACAATTATTCCTTCTATGTGGCCCAGTCTCAACGCTGGAATACTCCCCTCATTGTATCATCAGACTGCTTGATCTATGCTGCCATGGCCACCATGGCCGCCTCTCGGTTTCCATAGATAATTGTACTAAGAGGCGACCCCTTAATAAGGTCATTGAGTGGTCAGATGGATTTGCCAATTAAAGCAATCATGCACTTTAGTCCTAGGATTATCTGACCCCTAATTATATATGTTGTGGCTTATGCTCTCAAGCCTGAGGAAGGATTGACCTTTGACATTACAATTATATCATATGTACCATATATCCTTTCCAATGAGACTGTGATTTCATTTTCTGTTTTCATAATGTAATTTTTTTGACAAATCATGTGATTATGGTTTTCTTTGGTTCCATAAAGATGACACGCCTTGGATCGACTAACTATTGTCCATCTTCTTAATTGTATATGGACAGACAATTCTGCCTTCCCTATTGATTTATTGATGTCATCTTGTTGCAGCCATAGACGTTGAGAGTATCTACAAGAACCCTCTGGCCAAAGGGTTTAAAGAAGATGGCAGAATACTCACGATTACTCTTGTTTCTCCTCAAGCCTGCATGTGTTCTTAATAGGAACAAGCTGCTGCCACCTTTGGTGGTGGATTGCCTCCTTTGAGAACAAAAGTTTAGGCATTGTTGATACCCACCACTTCTTTCTCCTGACATATGCCAAAAGGGGGAAGTAAGGACACCCCATAGTCGGCTGCTCCAACTGGGGTTGGTCCAGGACTGTTGTCGACAGTCAAATCACCGACTCCTCTATTTTTTCAGAAGCCTGACTTTGACTGTGACTCCGAATCCTGGTCCAATTCTGATGCCTTCATAAATGACTGCAAGTCAGAAGCAGCAACGATCCTCTAATTCATTAAAAATATAGTGATTGAATTCCTATAAAACTAAATATGCAACAAATTATACATCTAATTAATTATACAATACTAATAATTGCACAGGATAATTAAAAATAATGAATCATTTCATTTTGAAGCTGTAGCCGTAGTCTGTAATGTTTGTTTGACTCCGAGTCTACCTGGTTTGGCCAACGTTTGTCTAGTGTGCATGGCCACCAATGATGGTTTCTCATTGGTAAATAACAAAAGAAAAAACTTGTGGACTCCATGTTTGCATTTCACAGACATTGGTGGCCTTAAGGTTCTAGCGAGACACCATTTTGTATATTTCCTATATTATTTTGTCTCATATATTCCACATTCAATTGAACGGAGAAGGCAACCTAGAATCAAAACTGAACACAATAGTTTAATGGCTTAATTGGTGTTAGGGGTTGTGGCCAGTCCTTTAAAATACTAAAAAGGAAGACTTACCTTGCAGTCCTCCACCAATCTAGCACAGACACTCTTGAGGTTCCTTTCTGTTTCCTTTCAAGATGCCAGTGATGACAGGTCTTGAGCGTTGATACCACTAGTACGGCACATGGCCACCAAGACGAGTTATTGGCTGCCGGAGTCATGTGCTGGCAACTTGTAAACAAAGATCGTCAGGAACCAATGGAGCATCTGTTCCCGATCAACGGTGGATTAAAGGGGTGTTTTTTGTGTGTGTTGTTTTACAGCTGTTTTTTTTTTTTTCAGAAATTTATATAGAAAACTGCTTTCAATAAGCTGGATATTTGGGAGACTACGTTCCATACTGGGACCAAAATTGGTATCTCAGTAAGGCTTTTGACAGCCTATTTAGTGAAAGGCTTTGACACTCATAACCTCTCCAATATTTGTCCAAAGAACCAGAAGAGAGCATTGAGTTGATATAATATGTGATTTTTCCCAATTAGAATCTCTTCTGGATATCTTTGTAGACCATATGGAAGCCTTACGTCATGTTTGACATTGTGTAGAAGTCCTTCTTCATATTTAACACATGAAGGATTTTAGTGGGTACCATTAGGTGGATGATAAAGTTTAAGAACAGTGGAAAGGGTTGGCCAGTGGCTGGATATTGTTGGAAGAAACTATATTTGTAGAAAAGTCCCTTTTTGGAAAGTTAAACTTTTTGTTTAAAGTAAACGGAAGGCACATGTCATACTCGTAAATCAATGGAAAAGACTTCCTGTACAAAACGTCGAGATGAGGAGCAGAAGAATATATTATTTTATATTATATCCTCAATCTGCAGTCCTTTCTTTTATTACAGTCATCACCTCCAATGGTTCAAGAAATAAAGATGAGGTCAGTCTCCGTTCAAGAAACATCTCAAAGGCTGGATCTTGTATTCACGTGAATTATGGGCAAATTAATATGCAAATCTTTTCAGCCGCTGCTTTAACTGGTCTTCTTCTACAGACAAAAAAGTTTTGTAACCAGGGAAATGGACCTGAAGCTACAAACGTCCCAGTGATGAATGATTCTTTCTATATGCATGAAGCCCCTGTACAGTAAAATAAATTTACCGCAGAGGGTGTTGGGGCCTTTAGTTAATGCCTTTGGCCAACTTGAAAAAGAGGGCAGGATGTTGACTGATCCATGTAAATATAAATCTTTTTACCCCAGACTCTCAGGGCCAAGTTGAAAATTTAGCTTTCCCACCCACCAAGATTTGTCTCAGTCAGAACTCCCTTTCCCTTCCCACATACATTTTGGAGTATCTAATCTATCTACTGGCTTTGTAGTTTTTTGTGCCGCATTCTGGTTCCAGTTGTGCCCCAAAGACTCATTTATCTACAGTATATAACTTATATATTCTGTATACGGAAGAGCATACTCCTTATACATTGTCCAGGCTCAAACATTATATGATGAAATTGATACAGTTGCATAGACACAGTTGAAATATCAACCCAAGTGATTTCCAAACCAGGAGAACCTAGACGGTGACAGAATGAGTTTCCTTGGGCCTACCAGACACAATGATTCTGGGGCACTTCACTTCAACAAATTGACCATAGTACCAAGTCTTCTGCTGGACCATTATTGTGTTTGAGCCTGGGTCCCCCAGAGGATCCTCTGGTATTCTAGTAGGCCAGTCCAACACTAAACCTAGACGACAACGTTCCACTTTGAGGTCAAAATAGGTATCTATAAAAGTATTTCCATTGCTCTGGTTAGTATTTCCATTACAACAACAATATGATGGGCACCGTTGTGTCCTGAAGGACTCCATGGATGTGTCAGGTTTCTATCACAGTATTTGTCATTTTACCAGGCAGAATAGGGCTGCATGCTCCCAGTTATGAAGGAAGAACCTCCAACACAGATGTGAACATAGCCTAAAAGCCCAGGGCTCTATAGTGTACGGCATAATATATAAGCCTATTGAAATGCAAAGCTGGCTACATATGCACTCATCCAGAATGGATGTGACAAATGCACAGCAACTGTAATGCAACACGTCCAGGGATTATGGATACAGTTGCCCCTTTAGGAAATATAACATAAGAACTACAAATCTCCCTCTTAGGGATTATTGCGTTGGGCCGACAAACGACTTGTCACATACAATTTGCCAGTATTCCCTATGGAGAGAGAAAAAAAGAGGCTTAGGAAATAATAGTTGTGGACCTAGCCTAATAAAGTCAGAATTGCTGTATGGAGGACTTTTTAAGTCGCTGACAGCCACATTCGGATCAAAGAGGCTCTCCATGCCATTCACGCAGTGCCGGATCAACAAATTAGGAACCAAGGTTGAGTATGAACTATGGAGAAATTGCTTGTGGCTGGAAGAATAACTCTATACCTCATTTGTATTGCTGCTTTTCCCCTTGGTTTTAAGTATTTCCTTAGTGTTGCAGTCTATCGGTGGCATATCTGCACCTACCGTATTGTATATAGAGTGTATGTCCAGAACTAATGAATGAGGAAGACCATATCACAAAAGGAACTGGCTGCGATGTAAGGTGTTGTAGGACTGTGCAGATTCCCCTGACAGATCTAGAAGATTTTAACGCGAGGAATAATATATCTTCTATTTTAAACTTTGAGCCCAAGTTGATGAATTCAGGATCTTCTATCTGAGTCTAGAATTCATTTCCATTTCAAGGTCAGGCAGCTTGGCATTAATTCCAACACAGTCTCGCGGATATTAAGAAGTACCTGGTTATTTAACCGTATGAGCCCAAACCTTCTGTTAGCTCTGTAGATGATGCCTAATGCTGCAAAATCCATTCAAACAGCCAGAAAGCAACACACTCAGGGGTGAGTGGTCAAAGATCCATGACATCCAACGAAAGAAGAATTCTGGCTTCAGTATAGATATCGAGTTATGAAAACTTTTAGTGAAGGTCTCAATCCCAATGTCAGAAAAAATGTGAACATGAATTTGAGATGTTGGCTTACTGCTGCGAGTAACCCCTGTCCAATTCTTGGCCTCTTCTCCGTCTTCTGTATTGTTCTGCTCTGCTGCTGGGTTGCGCGCATGCGCTGGTTCCTGGCCAATTAAAGAAGTAGTACATGCTAAGTGGCCCTCACTCCAGCGAGTGCTTATGTAAACTGGGCTTTATTAGGGTTTTTCCACATTACTCTGGACCAGAGCAATAAAGTCTAATTGTGCTCCTTAGGACTGAAAGTCCCCCATGGAAGCACTTTCAGTTCCACATTCTCCTCACCTCTGATAAATCCAGCATGTGGTTCCCCAGCAATGTGGCTCTTTAAAGGGATAACCCCTATAAGTGTGAAGAACACAGAATTCTGTAGACTCTGCACCCTGGTTTAGTCCTAAGTCAGAAGACCCAGAAGGTCTACTTTTCCGGTAGGCCTGTGTTACATTCATTCCTTAAATTCTGCACGCAAGTAGGTGGTTTATTCTTCTAATAATTTAATGAAGGGCAGGTGGTTGGATTAGACAACTTTGCTTTTCAATTGGCAAATTACTTGTGGAAAATTCATGTCAGTAGCACTTAATTACTTGAAGAGAGAACTAGTGGAGACGTTCCCTTGAGATCCCACAATGAAGGAAATTGGGAACCTCTCCATTGCATCATGAATCTGTAAGTCCTTAATATTTATGGCTTGGGGGACCAAAGAGAATGCTGATCACGTCCCAGTTGCCCGGAAAATTCCGTTCTCTCAAACTTGCTCCGTCGCTTGGATATATTTAGCTTGAAAAACAAAAGTCTTCCGAGGGAAAACATGATTGAGTTTTGCTAAATCATCAGTAGGCAACTGTTGTCCACGAACTCACACAACAGAAGGCCCAGGGGACACATACCGAGATTATTATCATCTGCCGTATGAAAAATACAAAGCAAAGGAAAGTCTTTCTCGCTTGGCACACCATCAGCCTTGGGGAGTTGCTTCGTTTGGGCAAGTCATATTAATAGCTGGAAAAAAAAGAAAAATAATTATTAATGGGTAGGCGATAACTACGAGCAGAGGTCAACGTCAGCAGGGTGTTCGGAGACAGGAAACATAGGTGGGTTGTGTGTTTTATCAACTACCAATTATGGATATATTTTTATAATCATGTTCAGATCGCTTTTCACACTGTGCGCTGTGATATTTTACCACAATTTCATTCAAGCACATCTTTTTAGAAGCATAGTTCATGGATTATGAATGCTAGAACTTTAGTACTTGTAGATCACAAAGATCAAGGTCTACTTTTCGAGAGATTGGATGATTCTGGTTGGAAAGAGTCGTCCCACCATAAGATTGGTCATCACTTAATCACTTGATCGTAAGACACTTTTCCACTGCATAGTATTGGATTGACTTGGTTCAGTTCATCTGGACTTGACTCCGTTCCAGTATCATGTAGTTTGTTTTCCATTTAAGAAAGCACTTGCTTCATGTAGCTGGTTGTCACAAGTGACAACCAATAAGCAGAGCAATGTTTGTACATGTGAAATTTTAGTACTGCTTGGTTCTTAGCCTAAAGCTGGTACTAAAAAAGTACCCAGTGGCAGGTACTTTGCGGTACTTTTTGCAATGGAAAAATGACCAAAGTGGTTCAAGGCAAGTAGATGTAATCTGGTATTATACAGTGGAAAAAGGTCTGTAGTCTTGACCCAAGGGTGTATGTAGCATAGAGGTGCCCAATGTGGTTGCTATGTAGCTCCTGAATAGAGCGACTGTATCCATTTGCAGGGGTTCCTTGTGGTTAGAAAACAAAAAGTATGGGAAATAAAAGGGGTGTCCCACTATAGACACATAGTGGCAGTTTTATGAAGACTGGCTTTATCAACGCCAGTATTCAAAACCCCATTGCTGGTGGATGGTGTACCTGATATAGGACGAGGCCCACACCTTCTCATAAATGACCATGTGCCTGGAGGGAGTCTAGATTTCTTGCATCATTTACTCCAAATGTCCTCACAATACGCCCTTTCCAGTTAAGTGGCAAGAGTGGCACAAAAAAGGAAAAATTCCACTGATCTTGAGACAAGGCTCTTGTTTCTCTCAAACGCTCATGTTCGTTGTGCTCCATCTACTATCTGTATCTCTAATGGACTGCTGGAGAAAGCCAAGAGTGGTTGCTCAAGAATCTCTGGCATTCCAGTAGATAAGAATGTAGTGCAAAGGACATACACATCCATCGCTCCATTAATGCAGAGAAGAACAGGACCCTCTTTGTCGAGATAGGGCATAAGTGTTTACAGTGGGACAGTCCTTCTAACACAAGGATCTGTGACACAGATGGTGTAGACAAGCAACAAGTCGACTTGTGCAAGATGGTTAGGAATGTACTGGTGTTAGTCAGTCCCGAGAGGAACTTTATTTTAATCTTTATAGGGTCCTTTCATCTCTGTGCCCGTCCTTGCTGAACACTGACTCCTTAGGAGGGTTGGTTGGTGGGTCAATTATGTAAATTCCATTTACTTCAGAAGGCTGCATATGTGCAACCTCCTCTTCACCCTCCTTTGAATGGCTCTAAAATAGTATCATTCTTTGTATAGGTGGGGGCTCGAAGAGTAGGATCAGAACTTAACTTTTGATAATTTATGGCCTTCAAAAACCCATCAGTTTTATCTATTATTCTCCATAGAAATGCTGTGATATGAGATGAGGAATGAATGGTTTAAGAGACATCATTGTACACCTCCATTACAACGTCACTTGGTGTTATCGCACAAATCTTGCGAAACATCCTATCTCAACCCCAACACCATCTGCAATGTAGCCAAAACCCATTTTTATACTGCTGGAAAAGTGTTTAACAGTAGATAGGACTATAGTGGAATGGAATTTATGGAAGGTGTAATGGATACCGTATAGCATGAAGAGCTGATGTGATTTATGAGACCTAGAATATTGAATACAATGCACACAATAGTAAATTATACAGCGTGTGAGTGAAATGGATTATACTGTTGGCGAAAGCAGAAGGATGCTCTGTCTTGTAATGTAGCTTGAGTCTTTCCTCATCCACAGGGAGTAGAAGACACTTCGCTCTTCAGGGAATTGGTCTTCTAGATATTAACACTTAATCACTGTTCACATTTTTGTCTATGTCGGAGGTATGTATTGGGAGTATTCCTCAATGTTTACCTCTGATGTTTCTGTAGGCCACCCCATGCACCCACCATGCACCAAAAGATTTTGGAATACTGGATTCTGGACTAGTATGAGCCATGCACAGTATACAATTTTTTACAATTGATGTCAATGGCCTTAGTATGCCACTATATGCCCATGGAGGAGAAGTACTAGTGGTGAATAACTTCCCACACTCTGTAGGTGGTTATAGATGGGAGAGGTCTTATTACACCTATTACTACCTGTAGAGGCTCCATAAATCTCATGTTTATCAAGCACAGGGATACTGTACCTGCAGTTTATAGCAGAGTCAGGTTCATTTTTTTTTTAATACATTCAAGGTATATATTGATAGTATTTCCGACATAAACCTCTGACGTGTCGATAGATCTTCATGATCCAGTATTTCCAGTAGGGTGTCCTTTGGCGTAAGCCAAGTCAGTATTTGTCACCTACCTTTTTCCACTGTGTAGAAATGCAGTAACACAAGTATAACACATGGCATAAATTTGTTATAATGAAAGGCAATGGCCCTGGCATACATTGGAGGCTTCTGTCCAAAGCTGTACAGTTGGCATGGAGTCAAAGTTGGGCTGTCCGAAAATTCAGAAATCGGAGTTTGGCTTACCAACTCAACAGCTCTGCTTCCGTCAGAATTTTCTAGATATATATCTCCCGTGTAGCTAAAACTGTGTTGTTATCAAGTCATTCCGATATTACTGTGTTGTTTCTCATGTCTGGTTTTAAATAGGACTGTATATCAAAGTGCAAAAATAACATGCGCTCAGACAGTCAAATGGCAAATTTGATGTTCATTCCAGAGGTGGAGCTTCACTTTTCTAGACGCACATTTTCCTACAATGCCCCAGTGCTAACAGGACATGATCCAGTTCCGAATATGAGACCTGACTATGGAGTATTGAGCCTTTCATAGTACATAAGTCAGGCCAGTGCTGGTTGGCAGTGGATAGATATAGGGTGTCCGCTCCAGTGCCTCTTCTGTCAAGATGTTTCTCCAGCATTTCACAGCCCAGCGGCCATGTGATAGGAGGAAGCTGTAGACTTGATTGATGCCGGGGACTGCCTGAATGATTGTTCTCCTGTCAGTGCAATCCTCTGCCTTTACCAAACCATCACCCACCCATGTGAACACAGATTACTGTACATTTGACAGCCCGCAAATCAGCGGGGGGCGCTGGAGAAGGGTTAAAAGCAAGCTGTCCATTTGCGAGACAGTCAAATGTGTGCAATCACCAGAGCGCTAATGGTATTTTGCAATTTACTGCCTTTCTGGATGCCCGGCTGCCTCCCCCTCCCATCGCTTCGAGGATCGCTAACTAGTATGCTATTTGCACTAAACAAAATTCATCTCCAAGACTTATTACTGGAAGAAGCGAGCTGCTCCGCAGACACTCGTGTGATCGAGGGGAGTCCCGGTCTACGTAGCGTTTTAATCAAGAGACAGGCTGGAGAGGAGGAAATTCCTGCAGTTAACACGCTGCGCATTATATGGAAAGTCATCCGGCTGGCAAGGAAAACACAATGCTGGAGAAGACTGCACTGCGCCCTGCCGCATGGTCCTTGGTCTATGCTACCTAAGCAGTGCTATGCCGTAACTGTATTTGTAGATGCTTCTGGGCCCCAGTGCAAAATCTCAAACAGGGCCCCTACCTACCATGTAATACTGAGGCTTCCTTACATGGCAAAAGGGCCAATGTGCCCCTTACGCTTCAGGGCCCTTGTTCCCCTTATTGTTGTACTGCTGGTAAGGATCCTTTAAAGAAACATCTACATTCATTTTCTACAGTATATCCAGCTTCCCTTTATACTAACCAGATCATTCATTTTTGCTAGATTTAGGTGCTTGCACAGAAAAAGGTGGGAATGTCCCATAGCTTAGCACTTCATGTTTTTCAAGCCCACAGTGTATGCACATTTACTGTATCCTGATATTGGACATGTAGATCTATAATTACCATAGAAACGTCTCTTCTTTTTTTTTACCTATTTGGTAGTGTTGTATGTAATCCATCTATCCATAGATTACTAAAACATTTCATTTGTGGCTGTAAGGCTTTTTATTTTCTGCAAATCATTTGTCAGCTTTGCTGTGTAGACTGGGACAGTCAGCAGTCATTTCATTATCAGCAGAGAGGATCTAAAGGCGTTCACCCATAAGGGACATTTACCATGTATCCACAGGATGTGTAAATTTATAGTGACCATAGATATGTCTTCTTTCAATGGGGTAAATGATTTAAATTGTTTTGTTTTTGCTTTTTTTTATTAAAAATTTGCAGTTTTTTTTTTCCATTTTTGGTTCTTAAAAAACAAAACAAAACAAAAAAAAAAAACAACTTCAAATATTTCAGATTTGACACTGGATTCTAGCTGAGGTTTTTTGTTTTCAGCAAACGACTTGTCAACTTTGCTGTGTAGACTTGGATTGTCAGCAGAGTCATATCATTATCAGCAGAGAACGGGGGATCTAAAGAGGTTGTCACATAAACATTTACCACCTGCCTGCAGGATGTATAATCTCTGTGGTTATAAGTGCTGGGACCCTCACTGATCACTTAATGGAGCGTCTCCGAGCCTCCTGTGTGAATGGAGCTGTATTGCACATGAATTGCCACTGCTCCAATATATTTAGTTGTACTTTTAAGTTGTACTCTCCATCAGTTCCACAGAACCTTGGAGACATGTACATGACCGTATATGTGTAGCCAGGCCATGATTAAATGGCACAGACGGCACATGGATGACATCCGTGTGCCGCCGTGCCTCCATGGCCCCATACACTGAGCATGGGCCGCAAAATGGACTGTTTTGCCCCGGGCTCACAACCCCATACACTGGACCATAAAAATACACTGTCGTGTGTATGGGGCCATAGAAATGACTAGGTCAGTGAAAAACACGGCTACAACACTGACAGTGCACACGGTTGTGTGGGTGAGGCCTTAATTGAGCAGCGGTCCATTCACACGGGTTTTCTGGACCCCTATTTCTATATTCGGTTGAGGTCCTAGCAGTCAGACCCTGAGTGATTGTGCATTTATAACCCATCATGTGGATAGGTGATAAATATTTGTTATGGCGTAATCCCTTTAAAAAAAAAGCTCAGGTAAGGGTCTGTATTTGACTCCCCACTAAATCTGTGCTGCCTGGGAAAGGGGGTTGTTCTCCACCACTTTCTGGAGAACATAATAACCTACACATTTCTTGTCTCAAGTCCATTCATTTCAGCTGTACACACACCCTGTGGTACTGTCTATACAGACAACTCAGGAAGGAATTATGTATCTCCAATATGGCCGACCCTAAAGAAGTTTTTAGCAATACAACATTTCCAGTTGTACTTTAAAAGAGAATGGACTCTATTGGGCTGAGACCTTTTTCTTTTGGTCCCGATCTGTATTAAGAAAAGAAATAGATTACATAAAGTGCATCGTGTTACGTGGAGCTTGAGCGAAAAGGCCATTTTAAGCTTCATTCGACACGGTCTGTGGGACATAACCTTTTACGAGAGACTCGGTGGGACCAGGCAACTACATGGCCATCATTTTAAACAGTGGGACAAACAGCAGCTTGTACCGAGTGGCCTTTGGGACGTTTCCTTCATCAGAAGCCATGACTTCTCTTGTGTAGACATTATTGTTTTAAAGATCAGGGTTACTTAGAAATGTCACTTAGAAAGGCGTGTACTGTATGAAGCGGAGTAGATAGCGATGGCGTGATAGATCAGCCTCATATAATACACAGTTTAAGTTAACTAATCTGCTTATTATGATGTGAAACAAAACAGGAGCTTTTTCTGCTGGATTACGTACAAATATGCGAAAGAATATAAATCATGGCATACTCCATCAGAGGCATTGCTTCTAGGAGAGAATATCTCCGACATACAAGCAGTATGAAGTGGCAGATGGAGATGCTGCAGCTTCATAGAACAGAGTCACAGAGACTATGTGTGCCTTGGTACGGCTGACTTACAGTAAGGAATCACAGTGACTTTGTGTGCCATAGAGCAGTCATATTAAAAGCCACATGGACTGCATGGCGCAGACATAGTATGGAGTAGGAGGAAGTCTGCGTTCCTTGGTTCGGAGGTAGAACGGAGCCATAGGGACTTGGTACAATAGTACAACCATAATATGGAGCCTCAGGATTCTGTACTATGGCACAGCTGTAGTATGGATACACAGGTCTCAGTGAATCACAGTACCACCATAACTTGAAGCCATAGCACTCTGTGACATGGTACATTTGTAGTATGGAGCCACACGGACTTTGTGTGCCATGGTACCACTAAAGTATGGAGCCACAGAACTCTGTGTGACATGGTACAGCTTTAGTATGGAACCACAGGGAATTTTCCATAGTACTACTATAATATGGAGCCACAGAACTCTGTGTGATATGGAACAGTCATAATATGGAGCCACAGGGACTTTGTGTGCCATCATGGTGCAGCCATAGTATAGACCTAGAGGAACTCAGTGTGTTATTGTGCTGCCATAGTATGGAATCAGAGGGACTGTGTGAGACAGTTCAGTCATGGTATGAATTAATAAGTACACAATCTGGAGCAGTTCAACTGTAAAACAGAGCCACAAGGACTCTGCATGTCATAATTAAACTGTCATATGGCGCTACAAGAAGTGTACGTGCAATGGTTGAGCTGTAGTATGGAGCCAAAGGGACTTTGTGTGCTGTGGTTTAGCCCTAGTATGAAACCATGTGGACTGTTTCAGCCATAGCATGGAGCCACGGGGACTCCGTGAGCTATGGATCATCTGTAGTATGCAGCCACAGGGACTCAGTGTGCAATGGTTCAGTCATGGTATGGAGCCACAGGGACCCAGTGAGCTATGGATCATCTGTAGTATGGAGCCGCAGGGACCCAGTGTGCAATGGTTCAGTCATAGTATTGAGCCACAGGGACTCAGTGAGCCATGGATTAGCTGCTGTATGCAGACACAGGGACCCAGTGTGTAATGGTTCAGTCATAGTATGGAGCCACAGGGACTTTGTGTTCTGTGCTTTAGTCATAGTACAAAACCACGTGGACTCGTCGTGCCATGGTTCCACCATAGCATGGAGCCATAGGGACTCAGTGAGCTATGGATCAGCTGTAGTATGGAGCCACAGGGACCCCTTGTGTAATGGTTTAGTCATAGTATGGAGCCACAGGGTCTCAGTGAGCTATGGATCAGCTGTAGTATGGAGCCACAGGGTCTCAGTGTGCCATGGTTGAGTCATAGAATGAAGAAACAGGACTCTGTATGACATGGTTTAGCTGTAGTACAGAGTCACAGGGAGTCATCTTGCCATGATATGTAGTATAGAGCCACAGGGACTCAGTACAGCATGTTTCACCCGTAGTACGGAGGAGCAGGGGCTCCATGTGTCATGATACAGCAAAAGAAAAAGCTTTGTTTGCTGAAACTGTAATTCTCCTTTAATTGTTAATGCATCTGAAGATGTCCAAAAGGCCAATCCATCCCTGGAGGACGCCATGGAATAGGTTATACAGATTGGAATGACTCTCGCTGAACAGAAACATACTCAGCCTCGAATAATTTGACAGTAGATTTCACCCAAAACAATCACCGCAGGCAGCAATACAAGATTTTCTGTAATAATGTGTCTATATATTATACAGCCATTACAGTCATCACGAGCGGCTCCGAAATAATGCATGCATCACATGACCTCTGAACATAAAGCAGATTGCTATTTTCTGGTCTGAACGAATATTGATTCTAGTTGTCAGTGAAATGAACAACTGCATATTCTCCCCCTTTAAAAAAAATGGCTGCCCGCATTGTGGGTACGGTAGGTGACAAGTTAACTGTAATTGCTTTCTGTGCTCACACGTAACCTTGCTAGAAGCAAAGGTTTTGATATTTTTCCCTACCGCGAATAGCTCATTAATTCACTGCAAATTGTTTTTTGTAATGATATCTCAATGAAGGGAGAAATGTTTTATATGTTGTTACCCCCCCGCTGCGATAATCTGAGGTAAAAATGAGGATGAAAGAGAGGGCGGCCTGTGAACACCGCACGGGACACAATCGCTTTAACACGTCCCTTTTATTTACTCCTTCCTTAAATTTTACTTAATGATTTTGTTTTTTCTTAACTCTTTGAAACATAGAACCTCAAAGTAGCAGAAAGAGATCAATATCGCTGCCACCCCGAGGACGTAAAGCTAGCAACTCTCCAAAGCACGAAGATCTTAACCTAAGATCCTTACACTATATTTTCATTACCGCGTATATCTTGTCACAAGTGATAACATCACAGTAGAGCTACAGGGAGCACCTTAATATCCATCATGCACCCCTTAAGGGAAGTCTGTTACCAGAACCCAGCATATCAACCGACCCTGCAGATAGATAGGTTAGGGTCACCTGAATCAATGGTGTTTTCCCCTTGTGAATCGAGGCCTCTGTTGACGAGATATCGCCGTATTTGTCAATGTGCAAATAAGCTCTTTGCTGACCCTAACCTATGTATCTGCGGGGCTGGATAGATACGCTGGGTCCTGTTGACGCCATTTAAAACAAGACCCACCCAATACTTAAAGTAGTATTCCCATCTCACCATTTACAGTTATATCTGTGCCATGGATACCTGATAGATGTGGGTGCCATAGTCAGGACCTGCATCTGTCTCGAGAAAGGGGACCCATTCTTGAGCCAGGCAGAGAGCTCTTTATTCACATATACTCGAAGCAGGCAGTCTCGACTATTTTCGGAAGTCCTGTATAAGTCATTGGTGAGACTTGGGATTTGGTAAGGCTTTAGCATGGATTTCACATTTATTAACATTTTGAATCCAATGCCATGAAAAGAAATATACGAAAAATTTTGTCTGTAATGTGTTTTTTTTTTTTAATTTAAATCATCCTTGAAACGAATAAGAATGGTCATCCTTGTGCAGATTCTCTGGCATAGCCACTGTGTCAGTCTCACATTTTTCCCATGGATCATCTCTACATCTTGGAGTGGAGGAAGGTTGTTGACTACTACCATGGGAAAAATTCTAGTTCATGATGTCATGTTTACATCGCGACTAGTACATGTATTTTCACCCACAGAAAGGTCCAGCTAAGGTGATAATAGGCTGCTAGAACAAGCTGTTCTCAAATTTTTATCTCTACCTTTTTTTGGGCCCTTTCTGACAGCCAAAAATGCCAAGAAGGCTCAACTGATACAAGCAAAGAGATTAAGGGGTCATATAAGGTTATGATTTGGGCCAGTCTCATGTGAACGTATAATTTTGCGCTTCTATTATGACTGATATCTCAGCCTGGCTATTGGACTAGTGACCCAAACCCACAGTATCACAGATCCCCATGATGCTGTTAGGTCATTAGATCCATGATCCATAAAGAAGATAATCATCATAGTTGTTATGAATAATCAATTGCTAATATATTGTATTCCCCATGGTATATATATGTATACTGCTAATTACTTTATTACTGATGTTTCACATGTTACTATGTTCCTTTCAAGAAAGTTCACCTATGATCTAATTACTTTGAACCTACCAAGTCCAGACCTCATGTGAAGACTTGTTTCTTGCATTATTAGTCAAAATAATTAGATAAGTACTGCCTGGGAGCCTGATGTTTAGGTCACATAATGTTTGTAAAGTTAACTACATGTCACATGAATAATTATGATAATTCTCCTATGAGAGTGGAGTTGATTGTAAGAGAACATTTTGATGTCTGGTTGCCAGAAATTTGGCTTAAAAACCACTGTTTTTGGGACATAAGCCAAGTTTTCTCTATCTTTTCAGGGAGCCTCCCTGGTCATGTTTTTCTGTTTCTATCTCTAAATCTGTTCTTGCTTCAAACTTGAACTATGTTTTACTTTTATCCACCTGAAAGATGTTTTTACATAAAAGTATCCACAACGGTCACAGAAATTCACAAAAATGCATCCATAATACGCTGATGTAAAACTGGCCTAATACTGTCCCCAAATTCGCTCTTCTCATTTGAGCCCTCTTGGGAACCGCAACACATAAGTCAAGTTCACGGCGGGTTGTAAGAAATTTGGAAAGAACGAGTTGTCATATTTTAGGTATTTCCCTGTGGTGACAATCTGTGGCCTACTTATACCCTAGGTGAGTAATATAATTTGTGAGTAATGCTCTTCTTACGTCCAGTAGTTTCTGAAATTGCCCGGACAGTAGTGGGCAATAGAAACAAATGCTAGTTTCTCCTTCTTCTCACAGCACCTCCTCTGGCCAATGGTCTATCATTGATGGTTGTCAGGAGGCCGGTCTACGAGCAGGACAGAGCATTATCCATCAAGCTCCCTAATATTTACTGTCCATGTTTTAACTGCTTCGCCAACATTTATTCAGCTCGTATCCGTGACACAAAATTATAGCACAACTGTTTTCTGCAACAGACGTCTTGCTGATTCCCCGCCAGTCTTCCAGCCAGAGAATTCAATGAAGCCTCCAAAGGAAAAAAAAAATATCTATTGAAATGCTGTTTTGCCGACCCAAAACCTCATTGATTTTACTCACTGGACGCCGGCCTTCAAACTGGAATCTATTTCAGCTAATTTGAAAAGCACAGTTCTAAGGACGGCATTGTATCCCTCGAATAATCAGGACTATTATCCTTTGCTCTGCCATGTTTTCTAAATCTAATTGTCATGCTCAGTTCTCCAGCCCCACGAATGCCTTTGAGTTGTCTCTACGACCATTAAGAATGAGCACAAAATGGATCCTCTTCAATGAGCTGAAAAGGCAGTAACAATGCCGTAGCCTGTAGCCAGCTCCCTTCGCTGCATTTCATCCAATGTAATGAAATATACTGTATATTTATGAGGTTGGAAAACGCTAACACGTTCTGTCCTGTGCTGGTAGAACATTTACAAGCAGTCATCACCGAAGACTTATCACACAACCTCGATGACTTAACCCCACCATACCCTACTCCTACCTCCGACTGATCCCTCGAAAGTGAAGACGGTGACATTAATCTGTGCCATTAATCCCCTCCTCAGACAGGGTAATCTTCCCCGCAGCCAGGTATAATGTTATTATGATCAGTCCCAATATCACCATCAATTATTAAAGCTCTCTGTAGACTACAACCTCTTTGAGAGTCCTCCATGATCCATCAGACTTACTCTGCTCTTTCCTCTTGCTAGACAGCATTCATTTTCCTTCACATTCACTTGCTTAAAGAATAGTCCTGGTTGCAGTTGTCCATGTCAGGGGCATAGCTACAGGGGGTGAAGAGGTAGTAGTTGCAGTTATATTTACCTACCCCCAGTCCTCAGTTCAGGTAGTGTATCCCCCATCAACCCTTTCTGGGATTGACCTGGTCAGAAGTGCTGTGGCTCAGGTGACAATCACTTGTGCGGTACTAATGATGTCACTGCCAACATGTCATCAGTACTGCACATGTGACCACTGATTGAGGCTAGTTATTGGCCGCAGTGGTCACGTGAGCCTCAGCACTTCTGGGCCACACCTATCCCAAAAAATAGAGAAGCGCCACCCCATTGACGGAGCAAAGGTGTCTCTTCTGTTTTTTTTACTTTATACCACCCCCAGCTACCCCTTGGGTTTTCCATTTATTCTTCGAAAACCCCTTTAAAAAAACAACTATTCAACTGTTCAGTCCCCTGACACTCCAGTTGTTCCCTTTTGCTGATTCCCACAAAGCACCAATCTTCTTGTCCAGCAATGATGACGTTGTACATGCATGTGACTGCTGCAGCCCGTCACTTGCCACGTGGTCATGTGCCACACCTGCAAACATCACCCCTGAGGCCGCAGTGGTCACGTGCATGTACAGCATGACACCACTGCAAGAAAGTAAGCATAGACAAGCAGAGACCATCAGAGTAGAGCTGCTGGAGAGGCAATGGATCAAGTGTAGTAAGAGGTTTTTTTTCGCCACAGTTTGACAAATTTTTGTAAATCCCAGATAACTCCTTTTAATATAGATGAGCTGCAATACCAGACTCAGCCCATTGACAGCAGTGGTGTTGTATCCAGGAAAAACTTCAACTTTTTTTTTTCTATTCCTACACAGCGCCTTTAAGGAAATTAATAAACCATGTAGAATTGTACATGTGAAGCTATTGATCCCCATTACAGTAGTCTCAGCGTGTAGGTCCTGCCTGATATTTGCAATTCTGATGTACACATCTCTATAGCTCGTTCTCCCAGAACAAGATTATAAATTCTCGCCTCCTATTGAAAAAAAAATTATTTTAATATTTTATTAAGACATGATGTACCGTGTAAGATCCGCCATACTGGGAAAACCTTTCCTGCATTGTTTATTCCCCAATACATGTTTTACGACCAAAAACAATGGAATTTCTAAGTGATTTTCTTATTACATTATTTCAGCAATACACACCGCTCCGCCGCCACCACCACCTTATAGACGTCATAGGCCAACTTATCCACATCTGATGAAATCCTGGGCTCTGGATTAATAAGGCTGGGGTTGAGAAGGGCAATGGTGGCGCCGGGCTGCTTGATTGGCTTCGTGAGCTGTATTGCGTTGTTCCAGTGGCACCTTATAATAATATACATTCACTATGAGTACGGATCAGGGAAAGCAGATGTGCCCAGAATGGGGTCAGAGCTGATATATGATGTATGGCGTTGCTAAGAAGCATGAAAATATAAAATTATATTGATACATTTAGAGGATATGTAAAGGGAGTCTACCACCTCCCCCAGGCATATTCAGCTGTCACCACCATGACATTACTGCGATACACAACATACCTTTGTTTTATAGGTCACTTTTTTAGATTTGAAGAAAAACAGCCTTGAAGTTTATGGAAATGGGGCATTTGGTGTACTGGGGGCAGACCTTCAGCTCCCTGGAGCACTGCTTTAGCCACTTGGACCCTACTATCTCCTACAAGTGCCACCATATTGAATCCCACTCCTGTGACATCACCCATCCAACTGGAACAACAAGAACAATGCTCCAGGAGCTGAAGGCCCACCCCCAGTGCACCAACTGACTCATTTATGTAAGAGACCCCAATAATCATTCGTGAGCAACTGTTTGGAGGAAATATGAAATTTAGGAGGTCTCCAATCACCCTCATGTAATACAAGATATATGTGTATACAATACAATTCTGCACATCGATTGGCTTTCGATGTAGATAAGTCACAACAAAATCTACAAAATAAAAAAAACCCATAAAAAAACAGAGAGAGAGGAGAAAAAAATTATTTAAATTAGACATGATAGACCAGTTCGCTCAATATAAATTAGGCTACAATTTTCTTAAAATTGCCCAATATTTTTCCAACACAGCTTCCCTAGATATTACACTAATCGTTTCCTCTCTCAAGGGCGGGCTTTCATTTTCCATTCATGAATAATTCACTGGTTCTTCAATTATTCAGGTTACGGGCTAAAAAGGAACAGAAAGGTGAACATGAAAAACAAATAGGGTGAGTTTACAAAAATTGTGTACAAAATTGCTCTGTATACTGTATAGATAGAGAGAACAAGCCATCATTTCGAGTCTTGGATTTCAGGTATGAGTTTTATGACCCGTGTCTATTTACAGATGATTGAGTATTATGGTTACGGGCGCAGGGTGTAGGTCGTAGGAGCTGGACAGGTGCAGATTCAGTAGGCCCATACGTGGTTGTTTTAGGAGGTACCATTTCCCTTTACAATGCTGTTTATAGGAGCTGTAAAATAAATGTTAAAGATAAAGAGCATGTGATATATGGCAGCAGAGGTTAGATGCCAGCTGAGGTTAATCTGACCCAAACATCTCTAATATACATTTGGCTTCTACGACTGGATCTCAACGGAGACATTTCATAGCTTAGCATAATATCCTAGATTACCTGTGTCATTTTCCCTAAACGGCCTACTTTGTAGAGTTGCACATCAGTCATACAAAATAATACAGGATTGAAGAGATTATTTCAACAGAGAACAGAATTACGGCAGTCCCTCTATCTAGGTCAGCACCCAGGATGGGCTGAGCACGTATACATTACTACTGTCTGACAGGTTGGAAATGACTAACCTAAGGCAAATCCAGTTTGGTTTATATGATTTGCTGTGCTTGGCAGTATATATTGGTAGATTGAATGAAAGACACATTTTCCTTGCTGGAATGCAATCTGCAACCCTTACTGAAGTATATATATATATATATATATATATATATATAAGGAGAGAGAGCGAGTAGCATCATTACTAGAATTTGCTAGACCTCCATCCACGAGAAGGATCGGTTTAACTTGCTAAACCAAAAGTATGTTAGAATAAACCTCACCCCTGAGGAGTAGTAATCTGATATATGTTAAAAAAAAAAAATCAATGCTAATAAAACATAAGCTGCAGTTCAGATCAAGCAGTTGGATCGGTATCATAACAATCTTGTGCCTCACTGAAGCATGGAGCAGGATCATGACCAGGATATTCTAGAATTTGCTAGACCTCCACCCAAGAGATGGATTGGTTTAATTTAGATATGTTAGAATAATTCCCACCTCTGAGGAGCGATATTTTAATAAATGTTACAAGTCCACGCTAATGAAACATAAGCCACAATTCAGATCAAGCAGTTGGACCTATAACACAATAACCTTGTGCTTTACTATCTTATATAAATATATATGGAGAAGGATCCTTACCAGAATTTAGTAGAATTTACTAGACCTCCATCCAAGAAAAGCATTGGTTTAATTTGCCAAACAGAAATGGTATCAGAATAAGGCCCGGTTCACATCTGCGTTCGGGTTTCCATATGGGGGAGTCCGCTTGGGGACCCCCCGAACGGAAACCTATACGCATAAAAAAGCGGTGTACCTGGGAAACCCGCGGACCCCATAGACTATAATGGGGTCCATGTGGTTTCCGCATGAAGCAAGCAGCACTTTCCTCTCTGCATGTTTCCGCATGTTTCGTGCGGAAACCAAGCGGACTCCATTATAGTCTATGGGGTCCGTGGGTTTCCCAGGTACACCGCTTTTTTATGCGTATAGGTTTCTGTTCGGGGGTTCCCCAAGCAGATTCCAGAACGCAGATGTGAACCGGCCCTAAACCCCATCCCTGAAGAGCAATATTTTGATATATGTTAAAGTCCGTGCTAATGAAACATAAGTTTCAATTCAGATCATACGATTGGACTTGCAGCATATTAATCTTGTGCCTTACTGAAGTAAGGTTTATATATATAGTACAGGATTATTACCAGAATTTACTAGAACTCAACAGAATATATATATATATGGTATGGAGCATGATCATTTCCAGAATTTACTATTTATTAGACCTCCTTCCAAGAGAAAGATTAGTTTAACTTGCTAAACAGAGGGTATGTTACAATAAACCCCACCCATGAGGAGCGGCAATTAGACAAATGTTAAAAATACATGCTAATGAACACATGCCGCAATTCAGATCAAGCAGTTGATCCAATATCAAAACAATTGTGTGCCTTAATGAACATCTTGGAGCAATTTTGGTGACTTCTGAGAAGTCTTGAAGGTTTGGTTGGTATTTGAGTATTTGTTAATTCGTATAATCAGACAGATGGTTAGTTGCCTCTGGTATCTCAGCACCTTCAGGGTCTACATGGCCATTTACAGCCTAACATCAACATGATATAAAGGAGCTGGCAGTGATTTGATGAAAGAAATTGAACATTAGTCCTGTCAGTCGATGCACTAGTTTAGCGGCTGGACAGGGTCTTTTATCACAATCCCCTCCCCTGAGGAGCTGTAAATAGATTTGTTAGAGATCTTTACACTAATGGATATATTGCTGCTGATACCTGGAAATGTATCCACTACTAGCTCATGAGTACTTGGTTATCTCGAAGTTGTAGAGCAGTTTGGAAAGATTTGGCCGAAGCAGGTTTTTCATTTGTGCATAGTTTGGGTCTTAATTTGGTAGCCTAGAGTCCATGGCAGAGGACTTCAGTCCCTTTGGTGACTTCCATCATCTTCATCCTAAGCTTTTATGGACTAATCTATGACTGCACATCATTGGGTGTATTGATCCGCAGTTATACAATAGGCTAGGGTTCTTCACGTCCCATCTTCTATATCTAAGGAGGCTTTCTCATGGCATGAATCGTCCATTTTTCACAAGGGTCAGTGATCCTTTCGTCTGGCCCTGGTGGTAATTCATTCATCATCCTGGCAATGCGGCAGCCATGGGATGCAAGCAGGAAATTCTGTATACATAAGGCGTAACTAGGAGCACTATGTAATCCTGGGCTGCAAACACACAATTACTTACAATATGGTGTCAGCCGGCTGGGCTCTGTATACACAGCACTAACAGGACATTGTGTTTTCGGTTGTCTGCCATTGTACTGCTGGCTTTGTGCATGTCTTCTGTGACCTACAGAGAGAACTCTAGATGTTAATTGCGGTGGTCCCCGAGCAGTCCTGTCCTCATACAGCTGCATGTGTTCAGTGCATCCCAAGCCTTTAATCCGCTGGGGTCAGTGGCACAGACTGAGGATTACAGCAGGGCTGCCCGCAGGGTGTCACTCACACATACTGTGTGCCAGGGCAGCCAGCTGGCCGTGCTCTGTTCCTTATGATATTTTTTTTCCTCCTCCTCTACGTTAGATAATATCACAATCTCCGGTGGGAACCTTGTATTGCCGGGTCTGTCAGATGGCATAGCTTGTAATTAACTATGGCTACGGAGATTAGAAGAATGTGCGGGCATTATCATGTGACCATTAACTACTTAATCAGTTCGTGACATCGACAACTCTGTGGCAAGAAGGAAGACATAATGGGACTTATTTTAATGTTTTTTTCTTTGTTTTTTTGGCAATTACTTCATTCCCCTTTCCCCATTCCCACCTCGACATGACCGTGCCTCTTATCTGGTGTGGGTCAGAGTTTGAGTGACACATTGGACACAAAACGACCACAGGGTAAATTTATTAAGACTGGCCTTTCCACCACCTTTCTTAATCCATTCCCCGGAGACACGAGATGCTCCAGAATTATTAAGAGGCTACAACCTCTTAATAATTCTGGCACACCCCACAGAAGGTCCCATGTGCCAGAAATGACATCTACACCAGTCAGATCTACGCCAGTCTTCTGACTTGAGTTATAGTAAATCTGATGGGCTTAGACATCCCCGGTCCACCATGATCCCTGACCTTTCTTAAAAAGTGGCAAGTAGGGTGCAGGGAGAACAAAGTGGCAAATCTTTGGTAAAAAAATAGCGTGCCAAAGATGCGTCACAAAACTGGCATAAAATAGTAAATTCCACCTGATGAGGAAGATTTATTAACTTTGAATTAGATTTAGAAAGTTTAGAAGTAGACGCTCAAGGATACCCAAATTTATCTCAGTGGCTTATGCCGGATGAAAATTTGGCTCATCTTTAGACACCGTTGTCTACCTTCATGCTTTTCTTATTTGGCTTACTTTACACTAAATGTCGTGTCAAACTTTAAGACATGCCCCTTTCCATGAACACCCCTTTTCTGCTAAGCTATGCCTCCCAGTATAACACCTTAAAGGGATTTTCCAGGCCAACTGGAAATCCTCGGATGAGACGGGGTTGGTTCTAAAATTAACAAAGAAACAGTACGTACCAACACCTGGTCATCTATTCTGGTGTTCGATCCCCTATCCTATCTTGTGCCGTCAGTGGCTGGGCTAGAAGTGAAGCAGCCCAGGTGGCAGCTGCGGCCAATCACTGGCTCTGGGTGACATGTTGGGTACCAGTGACATCACTGCTAATTCATCACTTATATGGAACATGTGACCACTGAGGAAAGTGATTGGCCGATTTGATTCCGGCCGAACCATTGCTGGCATGGGAGATGGAACAGGGGATCTAATGCCGGAACGGAGGGTCAGGTGCAGGTGAATATAGCTTTTTTTTTTTTTTTTTTTTTTTTAACTTCACCCCAGCTCCGGTTTCCCCGTGGTTTTCCAGTTTGCCTTATTTTATACATTCATGTCCTTGCACATTTTTATGGATAGTGACAGCCATCTGGTCATGTGGGCCGTCCCTTCAGTGATCGACAGCTATCTCTGTGTGCACATACAGTCATATGAAAAAGTTTGGGCACCCCTATTAATCTTAATCATTTTTAGTTCTAAATATTTGGGTGTTTGCAACAGCCATTTCAATTTGATATATCTAATAACTGATGGACACAGTAATATTTCAGGATTGAAATGAGGTTTATTGTACTAACAGAAAATGTGCAATATACATTAAACCAAAATTTGACCGGTGCAAAAATTTGGGTACCCTTATCATTTTATTGATTTGAATACTCCTAACTACTTTTTACTGACTTACTGAAACACAAAATTGGTTTTGTAACCTCACTGAGCTTTGAACTTCATAGCCAGGTGTATCCAATCATGAGAAAAGGTATTTAAGGTGGCCAATTGCAAGTTTTTCTCCTATCTGAATCTTCTCTAAAGAGTGGCATCATGGGCTCCTCAAAACAACTCTCAAATGATCGGAAAACAAAGATTGTTCAACATAGTTTTTCAGGGGAAGGATACAAAAAGTTGTCTCAGAGATTTAACCTGTCAGTTTCCACTGTGAGGAACATAGTAAGGAAATGGAAGACCACAGGGACAGTTCTTGTTAAGCCCAGAAGTGGCAGGCCAAGAAAAATATCAGAAAGGCAGAGAAGAAGAATGGTGAGAACAGTCAAGGACAATCCACAGACCACCTCCAAAGAGCTGCAGCATCATCTTGCTGCAGATGGTGTCACTGCATCGGTCAACAATACAGCACACTTTGCACAAGGAGAAGCTGTATGGGAGAGTGATGCGAAAGAAGCCGTTTCTGAAAGCACGCCGCAAACAGAGTCGCCTGAGGTATGCAAAAGCACATTTGGACAAGCCAGCTTCATTTTGGAAGAAGGTCCTGTGGACTGATGAAACAAAGATTGAGTTGTTTGGTCATACAAAAAGGCGTTATGCATGGCGTCCAAAAAACACAGCATTCCAAGAAAAACACTTGCTACCCACTGTAAAATTTGGTGGAGGTTCCATCATGCTTTGGGGCTGTGTGGCCAATGCCGGCACCGGGAATCTTGTTAAAGTTGAGGGTCACATGGATTCAACTCAGTATCAGCAGATTCTTGAGAATAATGTACAAGAATCAGTGATGAATTTGAAGTTACGCCGGGGATGGATATTTCAGCAAGACAATGATCCAAAACACAGCTCCAAATCTACTCAGGCATTCATGCAGAGGAACAATTACAATGTTCTGGAATGGCCATCCCAGTCCCCAGACCTGAATATCATTGAACATCTGTGGGATAATTTGAAGCGGGCTGTCCATGCTCGGCGACCATCAAACTTAACTGAACTGGAATTGTTTTGTAAAGAGGAATGGTCAAAAATACCTTCATCCAGGATCCAGGAACTGATTAAAAGCTACAGGAAGCGACTAGAGGCTGTTATTTTTGCAAAAGGAGGATCTACTAAATATTAATGTCACTTTTCTGTTGAGGTGCCCATACTTTTGCACCGGTCAAATTTTGGTTTAATGCATATTGCACATTTTCTGTTAGTACAATAAACCTCATTTCAATCCTGAAATATTACTGTGTCCATCAGTTATTAGATATATCAAATTGAAATGGCTGTTGCAAACACCCAAATATTTAGAACTAAAAATGATTAAGATTAATAGGGGTGCCCAAACTTTTTCATATGACTGTATATGGGGATAGGACCATGAGGCGACTTCTGATCATAGAAATGTGCAAAGACGTACATGTATAAAATACAAGTTATATTCAATATTTTCTGACATATCTATGTATCAGTCTGCTCAGCTCCTCTTGCTCTATAACATGCTGCCTGCAGGTGGCACTGCATTTTCATGGTGACAGGTTCTCTCTATCCTGCTTTCCTCTTATTGCTTTATATTCTGTTTGCTGCTTTTCCTCCTTTACAATTGCTGACTGTGAATCGATATGTAATAATTAAAATGCAATAGGTTTTCACTATTCGCTGCTCAGTTATCTCCCTGCTTCTCTTGTAGGAAATTGAGCTGCCACAATCGCGGACATATAGGCTCTCTAATGTTACAAAATCAGAAGTACAATGTAAATTCTGTCATATAAGACTTTAACAGTTCAGTAACTTGCTGTAGACCTTCTATTCTGATAATGTTTTATTGAGGTAATACCATGCCGATCCACAGGGTGTGCTGTTGAAGTGAAGTGCATATGATTAGGGTAGCTCTTCCACTCTGGTACACGTAGAATGATATTCTGAACGCCACCTATAGGTAGACCAGTAATTTACAGCATTGATCAGAAAAATATCAATGACATGCATCTCTTCTATACAAATGACCTTGTCTTTGTGTTCCAGATTATTGTGCTAGGGTAACTTGGTCTTGGTCAGCAAACGCACTAAAGGCGCTAAAAAATTCTTTAATATTAGCAGGGCTGTGGAATCGGAGTCAGAGGCTGGGCCAATTTTGGGTGGAGTTGGAATAAAGTTCATTATTTTAAATTATATAGAATTACTAATATTGTATAGCGAATTAGATTTAGTTTGTTACATATTTGTATTTTTTATGAATTAGCGGAGCGTTACTCCCTCTGACTGACCATGGTTAGCGTAGGAGTCGGGCTGTCGAAAAACATAGGAGTCAGAGTCGGATAAAGTACTTTGGCCACCGACTCCACAGCCCTGGAGACAGTAAAGCCAGTATGGTGCCAAATGAGACCTTTAATACAGAGGTATAGGTGCTGTTGTGTGGTAACCTGAATGAAATGGTGTTTCCCCCCTTGTGAATTGGTGCCTCTGTTGCCGAGATATTTGTCAATATGCAAATGAGTTCTTTAGAGCAATGAGGGCGTTGCCATTGCTCTAAAGAAGTAAGAGGAGACACCCTCATTTCTCCAAAGAATTAGTTTACATACTGACAAAAATGGCGATATCTTGGCAACGGAGGTGCCGATTCATAAACATCCTTTGATTCAGGTGACCCTAACCAAACTGCAGCGCTGGGTTGATATGTTGGGTCCTGGTCACAGACTTCCTTTAAAGGGGTTGTCTCATGAGGACAGTGGTTTTCTCTATACTCTATGAAGGCATACAGATATCATAGAGGGCAGTTCTCCAATCAATACCCCCCTCTGTAAGCCACGTAGGAGCACGTCTGACATAGAAACTTTCACTCTGGCACATGCGAGACCTCCTTGTATTACATAGGCAGCCAGTCAGCTGAATGACCACCATGTCCAACATGTCTACAGCTAGCACTATACCGTAAAGGGGTTTTCAGTGATATTGAGCTCCACTTCCTCTTCTCAGATCAGTGACATCGAGTCCTTTTTCACATGACCATTGGCAACTCAGCCTCATTCAAATGAATGGGGCTGAGTTGCAGTACCAAGCACAGCCACTATACAATGTACGGCGCTATACTTAGTAAGTACTGAAGTGGCTACAACAATCAGTATCATAGTCCCAGAAAACCCCTCGAACTCCATCCAGAATTAAGTAATTCATCTACCTTTCCAGTAATGAGAGCGTTAACAATGTTATAGACAAGAGAGCTTTAGTACCAGGACAGATGGGGACCCAGGAGAAATAAGAAGGATGGATTACAGTCATTAACACACTGGAAGTCTTGTCTAAAGGGATTGCTGCAACTAAGGATGTCTCGCACACACCTCCTGTGTATCTGCAGGAGGCATGTCCATCTGTTTTTATGGGATGCAATCAGAATGAGAGTGCTAGAGTGCTCCTTAGAGACTGCGGGGAAAATATGAAGATCTTCTCGGCAACATCTCAAGCCAAAATATTCTAGCGAGATAGGCAACTGATAATTTTGCAGTCTTCTAAACATAGGCAGATAAGATGGCTTCCACCTACTCACCAGCAGGCCAATATAAAATGGCTTCCCAGGGGCTCATTCTGGTTTCCCTTGACCACTTTAGACTTTTCTCCTAGCGCCGTGTCTCATTACTCCTGGGCCGTTTAGTTGCATTGATGTACGGCTCGCTCGAGCACATCTTCTCCCGCTCTCATTGAAATGGGTTTCAATCATTGTATCAGTCATTTACGCAATGGTTTTCACAATACAAAGCGATCAACATTTCAGTAGTTAATGGTTCCATGATCTCTTATATATTCATATCCTCGGGGTCGACTCTGTAAAAAGCCACTTAAGCAGTAGAGAAAAATGGTGATCGTTGGTGCAGAAAAAAAGCCACTGAACAATGACAGTAAAGAGATATGTCTATTGGAAACACTTCAATACTTAATGGGCCAGAGTCTTATTCTGATGTGAGGACCTCTGTCCGGTCAAGTGATACATCATATTAAACATCGGTATTGCTAATTCGCCCCCACAATGCCTTGGGGCTGGAATCTCCTGGACCAATGTACGTATTATCCTAGACCTGAACATGCGACTTTTGGATCTCACTTACGGCACCCCAGGGAAATCATAGTCAGCTAGAGAAGTTGAGATGTTTACAAGGGAAATGTAGCATTACATGGTGGCCACGTGGTGGCAACTCTTCGGTCACCAAAACCCAACCTATCAACCCAGCCCCATTAAACAGTGTTTTCCCTCTGTGAATCTTTGCCTATGTTGCCTAGATTACGCCATTTTTGTCAATATGCCACTGAGCACTTTGGAGCAATGAGGGTGTTACTATTGCTCCAAAGAGGTAAGTATCGAAGCCCTCATTGCTCCGAAGAGCTCATTTGCCTATTGATAAAAACAGAGATATCTGAGCAATGGAGGCCCCGATTCACAAGGTGAAAACACTGTTTGATTCAGGTGACCCTAACCTATCTATTTGAGGTTTTGGGTTGAAATGCTGGGCTCTGGTGAAAGACTGTTTTTGAAAAGAGAGGCTACCAGTTTTGACCCTTGAGGGAAACCTTCTCTAGGATGTCCATGTGCCCTAATAGCATACATTTTTTGCAGCCGGCTTTTGGAGATGTAACTATACAGAGCACTGCAGATTTTTTTCTCTCCATAGCCATGTCCACCATTCATACCCCCAATCATGGTCATGTGCCACCCCCTAAATGTGTGCAACGATAAGTAGAGAAAATAATGTTTGCAGGGAAAGCCACTACAGCTCTCAGATGATTGACCAACTCTTCACGGAGTCATGGAGGTCTCCAGATTTTGTTGGCACCTTCCGGAGGTTTTGGAGCCTGGCCAAGTATGCCTAATAGGGCATATGGATGACAAATATTTATGGTACACTCAATATAGTTCTACATAAACCAGACCGGAACTTTATTATTAGGCAGGCTTATTATATGTGCTCCAAGACTAACCACATATGAGCCTTAAGACAATAAATAATGGTGGCCTAGTTCTTGTGTTCCAAAACTAACCTGATCTGGATTGGCAATAAATAAGACTGGTCTACTTGAAGTCTTCCAAAGCAACCCAGATATGGATCTTAAGATGATAAAAGTGCCTGACCTACTTCATGGGTGTAAGTTAAGATACAGAAAGTTGGGCATTCTTCATGTGCTCTAAGACTGACCAGATTCGATCTTAAGATGAGGTGTTCTTAAACTAACCAGACCTGGACCTTGTAAATATGATATCCGACTTTATGTGCTGAAAAATTCACTAAGCGTTCACTAAGTCCGATTTCAGTTTCAACTCTGTGTGAACAAGGTTTGCTGTGGTTCCAAATACTATTGAATTCTCCAAACTTTTTAGAGTAAGTTCACACAGAGATTTTTGCCGGAGGGTTTTTGGAGGCGGAATCCACTTCAAAAAATGCCTCCCAACTCTGCCATTCATATCAATGGGAGTCAGTAGCAGATATTTTCCTCTAGCTGATTTTTCAGCTAGTGGATAAAAGAAGCAACAAGACCTATATTCATGCAGATTCTGTCTTGCAAAGGTGGAAATGAATGCGAGGCAGAAAAAAATGCTAGCGGTTATTTTCTGCCTCCCATTCATTTCAATGGGGTTTGCATGGGTGGAATCCACCTGAAGATAGGGTCCTGACCCATCTCTTTTCTACTAGCTGAAAAATCTGCAACTGACTCCCATTAAAGTGAATGGTAGAGTTGGGAGGTGTATTTTGAGGCAGATTCCACCTCATAATCTGCTTGCAAAAAAATTCTGTGTGAACATACCCTTAAACATTCATGTGAAGGCTTCAGTGATGTCCTCATATCACTGATCCAGTCACATCTATGAGCTGTGTCATTGCCTCAGTGTTTTTGTTATATATAGGTCCACATTTTTATACTTTTAACCATTTTATATGAGAGTTTTTGCATCAATAAGTCCAGTAAATTTCTTTATATTATGTAGATAATCAGTGTATGAATATGATGGATGAGGGCCGTGTTGAATTGACAATATTTATGTTTTATTTCTAATTCCTGCTCCTCAGGGGTGGGGTTTGTTCTAACATACTTTCTGTTTGAACCAGTCATTCTCTTGGTTAGTATTTTCTGGTAATGATTTTTTTTCTTCAGTGGTCAGTATTCCGTGGTTTGTCAAGAGATATTACATATGCTTTTACCTAAGCAGGTTGTATATTTGGACTCCATTCCAGATCTTCAGTACAGTCTTACTTATCTGAGAATTGTTGTCCCAGTAAGTTTAGTAAATTTGTCTTCATTATGTAGGTAATCAGTGTATGAATGTGATGGATAATGACCATATTGAATTGACTATATATATCTTTAGTCCTAGTTTCTGCTCCTCAGGGGTGGGGTTTGTCCTAACATACTTTCTCTTTAAACCAATCATTATCTTGGTTGGTGATCTAGTAAATTCTGGTGATGATCCTGCTCTTCAGTGGTCAATGTGACTCGGTTTGCCAAGAGATATTATATATGATTTTACCTAAACCTTTTTTATATTTAGACACCATTCCAGATCTGCAATATCTACCATAGGATATAATATAGGCCATACCACAGACACCAAGTCACTGGCCTAGTCTTTATTACTACAATACCCTATGGCTGTGGTCTCCAACTGGTGCAAAACTCCCAACTTGCCCAACACTTAAAACACCATTGCCCTATGGCAACTATAGCTCATCCAAAGCGTCGGTAAATGTTTCGCGATCCTCCAGTTAAAGACCGAGCCATAGTTTTTTTATGGCGACAATCTAGAGCTAGAAGAAAAGTGACAACATATAGATTTTATATCTTCCTCATACAACAAAGCTTTGATTGTTTTCCACAACATTTCTTTTGAAGTGGTAAGATTTCCTTAGCTGAAGGCCTCGATATACACGCTGGTTAACACTTTGGGTCTTGACATCGCTATTGTAGGAGCTCTTAATGGAGTTGCGGTGAAAGTGCCTGGCTTTAGCTATTGAATGCACAGTACCGCCAGAAATATAATGGCCGCGTAGGCAGCACTTTATCGGAGGGGAGCCGTGGTGCTTTACTGCATCTATATTTATGATCAAGGAGATGTCCCACTCTGCAGCAAAAAGACGTGAAAGGACGTTAATCCCATTGATTCATGGCTTGCATCTGGGTCTAGTCAGAGTTCTAGTTTTAACAATCCCTTGTGAATCTACGGCTCACCCTACGTCTGCTGGAGATATATGGTACTCAATGAAGTTCAATCCAAATTCACAGTGACTATTAGCAAAGCTTTAAAAAAAAAAAAAAAAAAACGCTAATAAAATTAGAAAAAAAAAAATAAACAAAACAAAAAGATAGTCCAAAGAGCAGCAGGGGACAGCATCGCCTACACTTACTTTATTAATGTACAAATGTATTTGTATAGAGGGCTTTACAGCACATATATTACCAGGCTGACAGTGCTCATGTTATAACGGTGCGGAACAATAGCCTGTGTGGGTCTGTGTAGTTATTTTTATTTTTTTCCTGCGGCTTCACTTTTCATTGTATACCTGCATACTGTACTGAAGGCTTAAAGGGATTCTTCATCTGGACAGGTCACTTTAGATTTTAATTGGAACCAGGGGGCAGTAATTGCTGACAATCACCCGAAAATAATCGTAACACAGCTTGTTGCATATACCTGTGATCATGTATGTTCCCCCGGTAGGCATCCTAAGCTAAAAAGAGTGGAGTAGACAATATTGCTTGATTATATTTCCAGTCCCGAAAAACCATAGATGCTGATCGATGCTGATTGTAATAACTAAGGACTGCATGAATCTAAAAGGGACGGCTGTTGGAATAGGGAGGAGGCAAAAAGGAAAAAAATTTTATGGTCCCAATAACAAGTCTTTTCTGCATCAGCCTGAAAGCTAAATTCAGTGATTTTTCTAGTAATGAAGACATCCATATTCACTGACATCACAAGTAAGTACGCCATAAGTATTCAATGACATCACCAGTAAATGAGCCAGGCATATACAGTGACATCACCAGTGATTATGCTGACCCTATTCAGTGACATCACCAGTAAGTAAGCCAGCCATATTTAGCAGCAACAGTAAAATATGGTCCTGATGGCAAGTTGCATCAGTTTAAATGCTACAATGCGACATTTTCAGTAATGAAGCTAGCTATATTCAGTGACATCACCAGTAAGTAAGCCAAAAATATTCAGTGACATCACCTGTAAGTAAGCCATAAAAAGTGATCTCACTAGTACGTAAACCCACAATAGTCGGTGACATCACTAGTAATTAACCTAGCCATATTCAGTGACCTCGACAGTAAAGTAAGCCGTCCAAATTCAGTGACATCACCAGTAATTAAGCCTGCCATATTAAGTTACATCACCAGTAAGTAAGCCTGCCATTATCAGTGGCATCACCAAGTTAGCCTGTCATATTCAGTGACATCACCAGTAAGTTAACCTGCCATATTCAGTGACATCCCCAGTGAAGTAAGTCATCCATATTTAATGACATCACCACTAAGTAAGCTATCCATATTCAGTGACATCACCAGTAACTAAGCCTGCCATATTCAGTGACATCACCAGTAACTAAGCCTGCCATATTCAGTGACATCACCAGCAAGTAAGCCTGCCATATTCAGTGACATCACCAGTGAAGTAAGCCTGCCATATTCAGTGACATCACCAGTGAAGTAAGCCTGCCATATTCAGTGACATCACCAGTGAAGTAAGCCTGCCATATTAAGTGACATCACCAGTGAAGTAAGCCTGCCATATTCAGTGACATCACCAGTGAAGTAAGCCCTCCTGTATGGCTGTATACAGAATCCCCACAGTTCTGACTTACCAAGCTGCAGGCCCTCAGTGCCTCCATGAGATGGCATATCCTGCCCTGGAAGCAATGCATCTAGGGAGAAAAAACCTGCGTGATATGACCTAGACTTGAATGTGCCACAATTTTATCAAACTGGAGGCACAGAAAGGTACTTAATGGACCCTTAACTCAGTCCAGTATATGAGGCCAGACTGTATGCCTCATACTTATACCATGGCATTAATCGCAGCATGGCTGCAGGGTTTCCAAAGCAACAATGTAGTCCTGCCGTCAACATTGATCACGTCTATGTAAACATGTAGAAAACACGCTTTATCTAGAAAGTGCGAGCAAACCCTGAAATGACAGAACAGCTTTTCACACCCATTTCTTCAAATTACCTGCCCTTTCCCAACGCTCACTGAGCAAAGGTTAAAAAGTACTGTCGCTCTCACTCACTGCGGCTGACATGATGTGTAATTATGGATGTGCAGACTCAAGAGCCCTTGAAATGACAGCCTGACAAGAGTTTAATTGCTATGAGATGAGCTGGCATGGTGTATAGTTTCTGGCCTACACCTTGTTAGCAATAAATCTGAAGTTCTACCAAACTTTATCCACTGTCATAAGCACCTTGCGGGGATGGGGCGTCTGCTTCATTAATGGCTTCATAAACCAGAAATGAACCAAGACTCCAAAATCAAGGTAGGTGTACACCCGCACCACCCTAAAAGCTGCCGAAACCTGCACATCCCTACCAGTCACTAGAGTCACCAACCCTATAGTACACCGGTCTCCAGCCTGCAGCTCGCCTGCTGTACTCAGGACACATGCAGAGGAGTGCAGATCAAGTCTCATGCTGTTTGGTCTTGCTGGGAGTTGTAGTATCACAACAGCTAGACTGTCACTGGCCAGAGGCCACAGCTATAAATCTAGAACTGTGGAGGAGTCTCCAGTCTCTGGTATGAAGCAGACACCCATTCACCACCAGGGAATATGTCTGTTGTGTCAGGGGAGAGTTCAGCTCTGGAGCCCACACCATATTGTTTCTGCACACATCTGACACTTCTAGGCTTTATACCTGTCCTGTGGTGTGGATTCCAGGAACCTCTAAGAGTCTGGGGTCTCCCTACTAACATTTATGGAGTACAGATAGACTTTTCCCTGAGATTTACTATAACATCATGCTATCAAGCCTCACTGTGTACATACATTACATGACTTATCCTGTACTGATCCTGAGTTCCATCCTGTATTATACTCCAGAGCTGAACTCACTATTCTGCTGGTGCAGTCACTGTGTACATACATTACATTACTTATCCTGTACTGATCCTGAGTTACATCCTGTATTATACTCCAGAGCTGAACTCACTATTCTGCTCGTGCAGTCACTGTGTACATACATTACATTACTTATCCTGTACTGATCCTGAGTTACATCCTGTATTATACTCCAGAGCTGCGCTCACTATTCTGCTGGTGCAGTCACTGTGTACATACATTACATTACTTATCCTGTACTGGTCCTGAGTTACATCCTGTATTATACTCCAGAGCTGAACTCACTATTCTGCTGGTGCAGTCACTGTGTACATACATTACATTACTTATCCTGTACTGATCCTGAGTTACATCCTGTATTATACTCCAGAGCTGCACTCACTATTCTGCTGGTACAGTCACTGTGTACATACATTACATTACTTATCCTGTACTGGTCCTGAGTTACATCCTGTATTATACTCCAGAGCTGCACTCACTATTCTGCTGGTACAGTCACTGTGTACATACATTACATTACTTATCCTGTACTGATCCTGAGTTACATCCTGTATTATACTCCAGAGCTGCACTCACTATTCTGCTGGTGCAGTCACTGTGTACATAAATTACATTACATTACTTATCCTGTACTGATCCTGAGTTACATCCTGTATTATACTCCACAGCTACGCTCACTATTCTGCTGGTACAGTCACTGTGCACATACATTACATTACTTATCCTGTACTGATCCTGAGTTATATCCTGTATTATACTCCAGAGCTGCACTCACTATTCTGCTGGTGCAGTCACTGTGTACATACATTACATTACTTATCCTGTACTGATCCTGAGTTACATCCTGTATTATACTCCAGAGCTGCACTCACTATTCTGCTGGTGCAGTCACTGTGTACATACATTACATTACTTATCCTGTACTGATCCTGAGTTATATCCTGTATTATACTCCAGAGCTGCACTCACTATTCTGCTGGTACAGTCACTGTGTACATACATTACATTACTTATCCTGTACTGATCCTGAGTTACATCCTGTATTATACTCCAGAGCTGCACTCACTATTCTGCTGGTGCAGTCACTGTGTACATACATTACATTACTTATCCTGTACTGATCCTGAGTTACATCCTGTATTATACTCCAGAGCTGCACTCACTATTCTGCTGGTGCAGTCACTGTGTACATACATTACATTACTTATCCTGTACTGATCCTGAGTTACATCCTGTATTATACTCCAGAGCTGCACTCACTATTCTGCTGGTGCAGTCACTGTGTACATACATTACATTACTTATCCTGTACTGATCCTGAGTTACTTCCTGTATTATACTCCAGAGCAGCACTCACTATTCTGCTGGTGCAGTCACTGTGTACATACATTACATTACTTATCCTGTACTGATCCTGAGTTACATCCTGTATTATACTCCACAGCTACGCTCACTATTCTGCTGGTACAGTCACTGTGTACATACTGTACATGTTCAATATATTGTTTCTTCTTTAACTTTCTGTAAAAAAAAAAAAAAAAACATTTTTGGAGATTTAAAGGGATTGCCAAATTTCAGGGACTCTCCTTCATATAAATTGGTAGAGAATACTAGTTAATAGAGGAGGGCTTAGAATTCAGGATCCTCATGTCTTGTCCAGGGGGCAGCCTCTCACTCTGGAGGACCTGTACTGTATTATACAAACAATCCATTTTGTGAATGTGCTTCCATGTAATGCTTTATATTCCCTGTGGTGGCGCTGCAGGAGAATTGGACACTTACTGCCAGGTTTTCCAACAGATTTCCAACAGATCACTGCAGATCCCAGCTTTGGGACCAGATTATTGTCAAGGAACGCTTCTAAGTAGGGATTGCCCCATCAGGTGGAAACACGGGACCTTGTGGGGCCACATTAAGCAATACCAAATAATTAATTGTAATACCGAATGATGGATTCCACCAGGCTGAAAAACACCTTTTATGTAGCAGTGACATCTCTATTCGGCTTTCACTTCCTCTCTCTAGTCTAGTTAAAGTGTTTATTTAAAATATTTAATTAGCTAAAATGTTTTACCAAGATAGACACAAAGAAGAATACGTCTCTTTTCAAGTGCGTCTTGGGATAAAGAACAAAGCAGCAGAGAAAAATATAGATAAGATCGGACGTGTTTTTCTTCTATTTGCTTTGCTTCTGAGGCTACGGTAGTTTTTTGTTAAAATGTTAACCCCATACTGTCCCCGTAGTCACTAAAATTTACTATTATCTACAAAAATAGCTCATTGTCTTAAAGGGGCTTTTCTGTAACAACCTATCAATCAAAAAACATTTAATGGTGAGTCCTCAACAGTTTCAAGAACTTGGTTGTGTATGTTCCGTCTGCCCCCTTATTACCTACAGGTGGCAGTAGAAGACATCCTTCTTCCTCCTGGAGGAACTCATTTCCATAACTTTTCCCAAGGAGCATTGTCTGTGAGCCTCCCTATACCAGTTGGTGTCTCCACAAGGCAAAACAGTACCCCTGAAGTGGACCATTGAGTGAAAGTACCCTACTGTGTAGTAACTGCCATAGATAAAAACCTTGTTGAGGGAAGGCTTCCTACTTTTAGTGATGTACACCCTTTTTCAAAATGGCTACCAACGTAACCACCAAGTCATTCACTATCCAAGTTATCCTTGTCCTGACTGTAAAACTACTGTTTTGGATTGTCCAAAACTCAACTCTCCGATGAAGATGGAAGGTGCTACTATCCCACGGCAAGTATCCTGTTATTACTGGAGACTTCGGAGCTTTCCTCAGCGGCCCGTCTACAGAATATCCAAGATGACCCACCAATACCCAGTACTGAGTTCGAAAAAGAAGAAGGAGTTGTCAGACATTGCATAAAAGATTGTGGCCAAGGGGAAAGGTATCCTTCTGCAAATGAATCTGTAGGGAGTATGGCCAAGTGCCTGATGGGTATTGGAGTAGAGAACATAGAAGAGAACCGGCGTCTTTACCGTCAGCTCCTCCTTAAAGGCGATGACCGTATGGATAAGTGCATCGGCGGTGTCATCTTCTTCCATGAGACACTGTACCAGCAAGGAGACTGCGGGACCAACTTTGTAAAGATGATCGTGGCAAGTAAATCGAACATAAAATGGGAAAAGGTTAAAGAACATTTTAAGATTCATTCTTTCCAGAAGGCTTTGGTGCTCTTAGAGAACAATATCTTGAAATATCATGTTTTGGGTTGGGTCTATGTGAGTTATTCCCTCTCCAGTTTTGGCTATCAAAAGCTGAAAAGTATGGGCTTTTGGTCTTAGGCAGACTATAGACATTTAATAGCTGTCGAAGTGAGTTACTCACTGTTTAATTTTGGCTACCCAATTCTCAGATAGGCTAAACAAATTAGATAGCTGTCAGCCATACACTCCTTCAACAGCTATTCTTCCCGACCCTTCCATATAGGACATATGCACACTTTCTCATCTCTAAGGCTTGGCAGCTCTTAGAGAATAATATCTTGAGATATCATGTGTTGACTCGGGTCTTATTTTGTAAATTTGGCTACCCAATGCTCAGTACAAGTAAAAAGTGAACTACAGTATTAGATAGCTATTAGATAGCCGTCATCCAAACACTCCTTCAATCAAAGACATTCCTTCCCGAGCCTTCCATACAGTACATAGGACTAAGTGTGCATGTGTTTTTAATATGTAGCTGGGACAGCTCAGGCAGTGGCCTTTCTTTTCTGTGACCAGAAGAATTGAGCATGTTGTAGTCCAGCTTTTCCCTGGCATCAACCACTGTGAGAAAGTCAAGGCACTTCCATACCCAATACATGGTCATTCCCCCAAAATCAACAGGTTCAACCAACATGTGTATGGCCAAGTTTAAGGGGCAAACATAGACTGGTGCTGTTTACCTGTATAAGAATGAGAGGATTCTGGGAAATATATACCCTCCACCTACTATTTGATTCATGATGGCAAGTACTCTAGAGCCAGGCTAGCCTCCACATGACTATTCATTCTGAGAGGGAATGGGGAGGACGTACATCGACAAAAAAGACAGCTGAGGGACGTGGCAAGGAAGATATTATAAGACAGATGTTTACGATAAGCCATGATATCTCTACATGGGTGTTACTCCAAAGGAAGTCTTAACTCATCACTGGAAGATGGCCTAGGAGAGCAGTGGTGACTTTCCTGTCTTGTCCCTTTAAATCCATTATAGTCCCATGTAGCTGAAAGCGACTGTGACACACGACGAGCTGAATGCTAATGACTTCTCAGTAAGGGGTTCTAAGATGGCTAATGGCTGCCACACTCCATTTAGATGACCATACGTAGTATCCTCGGTGGATCCCACTGGGGGATGCTCAAGCGTCTGGAACCAACCAATCTGTGTGTACTTCGGAGATGCCCTGTCCTCTCATTGTTAATGATGGTATGAGGGAATGTCATATGCCTTGTCCCTGCTTCAACATTTTGTACATTAGAAAGAGATGAGCGCTGCTTTCGAGCAGATAGACATCTAAACAGTAAAAAAGACTTTTCCCCTAAATCCCAAATATCACGTATAAATAGAAAACCTTGGGTTGTCCCTATTTGTTGAAGGTGGTCATACATATTAGATGGATATCAACTATAACCTGCTGATTTTCGGAAGGAGGGATTGACCAACCAACCATCTAATGTGTGTGAAGGAGTATTGAATGTGGGGTTTCTTGGCCCCACCAAAGAATGATTCAATACTTAGGAAATATACAACCATACCTTTCAATTTTGGGTGTCTTCTGGTGACCACTATTGTGTTAACGTGTGGGTACCCCGGGAGATCTGGTCAGTTTCGTCAGGGAAAAAGGGATCGGGATGTCAGATTTCAATATGCCCCATGATTTTCTTGTTAGGCAAGCTAAACAGCTGTCAAAGGTGTCTGGCTGTAGTCTACTCCCCTCTCCCGATTCAGAACACATGCACGCTTGGCCAACTGGAGCCTGTTTCTGTATGGGGGAATAAGGTCGGATAGCTACAGGTATCTGAAGTGTATGGTCCTCTTTAGTGATATCTGTTGTTGGGTGACAACCAGTATGTTCCCACAAGAGTTGTCACTCAGCGTTACACAGCCATATGCCACAAGGTATGTAAATAGGAAGACCAGCATTTCAGAAGAGAATAACTCAAAGATATTTATTTACTGTGAATTTTTTGTCTGTTTTTGAAAACCAATCTTTCGGCAGTCTCTGGTGGTTGACTTGCTGTGGTTACATCTTTTATCATTTATAGTACTGGTAATTAAGTAGGGTAGATGCATTTCGGAGATTATATGATAGTTTATGGCGCTCTGGTTGCCATAGTTACCCAACTCATTAGAACAGCTCTCTATCAGGATGATGACATACTACAGTCTATTAGGTGATGTTATTTCCCCATATCCCCCATGCTGTGTAACCGGGATTATATAATGTCTACTCTTTGCTTCTTTGTCTGCTCTATAGAATCTGATCTAAAAATGGAAACAATGACACCATACAATTCATACCGCTACGTGTATGTACCGTGTATGTATGCGAGTAGTCACGTGTATTAGGAGGGTATAAGGTACAAAAGCCTACAGTATGGCCTCGCCACCAATGAGGTTGCAGATATTTAGTCTTCATTGATATTATTACTATTATTATATTTATTATTACTTCATTCAGCTACATTTTTTTGGTTGATGATGTATCTCGCATCTCCCCCTTACAGCTGTGTCGAGCTATATAATAAATATGGGAAAAGGGAACAGTCACAAGCTGCTACAATGTAGAAACAATGCTGCAACCGTGAAAAGGGGACTCAAAAGTTTACAGAAGTCTTGTAAACACTGCATTACATTGGTTTGTGTTTGACCAGAGGTTTCCTTTAATGTGTGTAGTATACTGACATCCCAGGAGAGCGGACCGCTGTGGGCCGAGTACTCTGCAGCCTGAATCTATGGCTTGTAGGTTATGATTGCTCATTAGTTGGTAGGTTACTAAATGTCATTCTGTATTGGTGTAATATTGGCCATACTGTTGTTGTAGCATTGAATATTAGTAAGATAGATAAATAGACAGACAAATAGCTAGCTAGCTATATAAATACATAGATAGATAGAAAGATATGAGAAAGATAGGTGAATAGATAATAGATAGATAGATAGATATGATATATAGAATTCATAACTAGATAGATAGATTAGACAAATAGACAAATACAGATTGATAGAATAGAGTGTATAGATAGAATATACAAATAGAATAGATAGATACTGTAGATAGATTTGAAATAGCTATATAAATACATAGATAAATACATATATAGATACATAGATAGATATGAGAAAGATAGGTGAATAGATAATAGATGATAGGTAGATAGATATAACAGATAAATAGAAGAGATAGAGAATAAATCAATAAATAAATATTTACAAAATGAGAGAGTTAGTGTAGATATACAGATAGAGTAGATAAATAGACAGAATATAGATAGTTACAGAAAGATAGATAGATCCTTGATGTATAGATAAATAGAGAGATAGATAGTTACAGATAGATAGAATGTGATAGATATGTAGGCGATATATAGATAGATACATACATGGATAGATAGATAGATAGATAGATAGATAGATAGATAGATAGTTATAGATATGTAGGCAATAGATAGATAGATAGTTTGATACATAGATGGATAGATAGATGAATAGATAGTTATAGATAGATATGTAGGCAATAGATAGATAGATAGTTTGATACATAGATGGATAGATAGATGGATAGATAGATAGAAATGTAGGCAATAGATAGTTTGATACATAGATGGATAGATAGATCCTTGACGTATAAATAAATAAATAGAGAGATAGATAGTTACAGATAGATAGAATGTGATTGATAGATAGCTAGATATGTAGGCAATAGATGGATAGATAGACAGATAGATAGATAGATAGATAGATAGATAGATAGATAGATTTAAACATAGGTAGATAAATGGATAGATAGATGGATAGATAGATGGATAGATATGGGATATATAGATAGACAGACATGAGATAGATATGGGATAGATAGTTTGATACATAGATGGATAGATAAATATGGGGTAGATAGATAGTTACAGATGGATAGATAGATAGATAGATAGATAGATAGATAGATAGATAGATAGATAGATAGATCCTTGATGTATAGATAAATAGAGCGATAGATTTGTGTCCCTCCTCTCATTGCCTCCGTGTCCTAGCTGTGCTTTCTAGTCACACTTGGTAGACTGCTGCGGTTGCTGTGGCTACAGACCCTATAGTATTCCTAGCCCACTGATCTCTCCCCTCACATTGTACCTGCTCAGTATGTGCATTATCTTCTGGGTCCGGCAGACCTACTTCTGTCAGACTGGAGATAGCATAGGGGACTTCCTATGTAATTACAAAGAAATACCTCCATCCATCAGAGTCAAATTATATACCCCATAGGCTGTCCCTGCCTCCGTGCATTGCCATGGTTACGGGCCTCATCGGTATCACTGCCTCTTCCTGTTTCCATGGTATCACATTCCGAAGCATCACACAAGACTGTAAGAACAGCGGGTCACCTGTAGCAGTGACATCCCGGGGACATTATCAAGACAGGAGGTGGGATACAAATCACAGAGCTGGTCACGCAGGCCGCTAGTGACATGCTACTTTCCTATGGCTTGGATCATGTCTGTGCGGGGGTGCGAGACCCGTGTCATACATCTGTGCATCTAACACTGTGCAACTCACAAGCAACAAAACATAGGAAATAAAGTCACATCAGATAGATACAGGGGTATTCATGTGATAAGTGCTGGGTAAGACTTGTATTTATATATTATTGAGAGGGGTTACGTGGATGCCATATATACAAAAAATACTAAGTACAACCTAAGCTCCGCTTGTATCTGACACAGTCTTGTCCAAAGAGTGTAGTTCGAACAAAGCCAAAGGGTCGGAAAACAGAAGAAGCCCTCCGCCTGAGCTTGTGCTGATAAAGCGACTTTTACATTGTGCTTTGTGCTGTGAAAGCTCCTTGTGTATACATCAAATGTATCCTTAGACCTGCGTTCACACAACAGAGCCTGGAGCGTATCCTTTAATGAAGGTTTCCCAGGGCCTATATATTAGGATAGGTTATTAATATGTGACCGGTGGGGGTCCTACACCCAGGAACCCCACAGATCAGCTGGATGAAGTGGCCTCAGCATTCAGGTGAGTGCTGCAACCTCTTCACTAAATACCAAGCACACTGCCGTACATATCATAGTGGTTGTGTTTGGTATTGCAGCTCAGCCTCATTCAGTGGGACTGAGCTGCTGTTTTGCCATGCTGTGACCAAAGGAGATGATATTACTAACTTCTTCAAACATTTGATCAGTGGGGGTCCCAGATGTCCTTATGTATGGTAACTGAGCGCAGTCTTTCTATGGTTGCTCAACTGCTTGTACCTCTGACTCTTCTTAGTCTTTAGGACAGAAATTAGCTGTCTTACACCACAGGAAGTAGCTGTCCTGAAGGATGTAGCTGATCCACAGGAAATAGCTGCCTTACAGGAAGTGGATGTCTTACAATAATTAGCTGTCCTGCAGGAAGAAGCTGTCTTACAGGAAGTATCTGGCTTGCAGGAAGTGGCTGGCTTACAGAAATGAGCTGTCTTACAGGAAGTAGCTGGCTAATGGGAAGTGGCAATCTTACAGGAAGTAGCTGCCTTTAAAGAATTAGCTGCCTTACAGGAAGTAGCTGTCTTACTGGAAGTATATGTCTAACAGGAAGTAGTGGGCTTACATAAATTAGCTGTCTTACAGGAAGTATATTGCTTACAGGAAGTAGCTGTCTTATAGTAAGTGGCTGCCTTACAGGAAGTAGCTGTCTTACACTACAGGAAGTAGCTGTCTTGAAGGATGTAGCTGATCTACAGGAAGTAGCTTCCTTACAGGAAGTGGATGTCTTACATTAATTAGCTGTCCTGCAAGAAGAAACTGTCTTACAGGAAATATCTGGCTTGCAGGAAGTGATTATTTTACAGGAAGTGGCTGGCTTACAGAAATGAACTGTTTTACAGGAAGTAGCCGTCTTATGGGAAGTGGCTATCTTACAGGAAGTAGCTGTCATAGGAAATATATACCTTACAGGCAATAACTGTGTCACAGGAAATATATGGCTTGCAGGAAGTAGCTGTCTTTAAGGAAGTGGCTGCCTTACAGCAAGTAGCTGTCTTACTGGAGGTATATGTCTTACAGGAAGTAGTTGGCTTATAGAAAGTAAGAAAGTAGCTGTCTTACAAGAAGTATATAGCCTACATGAAGTAGCTGTCTTACAGCAATGATATGCCTTACAGAAAGTGACTGACTTACAGGAAGTATATGGCTTACAAGAAGTAACTGAGTAATAGGAAATATATGGCTTACAGGAAGTAACTGTCTTACAAGAAGTGGCTGCCTTACAGGAAGTAGCTATCGTATTGGAAGTATATGTCTTACAGGAAGTAGCTGGCTTACAGAAAGTAGCTGTCTTACAGGAAATTGTTGGCTTACAGAAAGTAGCTGTGTTACAGGAAGTAGCTGGCTTACAGAAAGTAGCTGTCTTACAGGAAGTAGTTGGCTTACAGAACGTAGTTGTCTTACAGGAAGTAGTTGTCTTACAGAAAGTAGCTGTCTTACAGGAAATTGTTGGCTTACAGAAAGTAGCTGTCTTACAGGAAGTAGTTGGTTTACAGAAAGTAGCTGCCTTACAGGAAGTAAGTGTCTCTCATGAGGCTAATTTTCACTCGCAGTGATGGCATCAGTGACCAAATATTTCTTAAGCAGGTCGGAGTGAGACAAGCCGGTGCTTTCCCTATAACTTATAGTCTGTCTATCTATCATGTTATTGCAGACAGTATATACATTTTTTAACAAGTTGAAATAAAAGAATGAATGCAAAAAAACCCTGGGAAGGTCATTGGTAGGGGAGGAAGTAGCTAGCTTCTTCTCCTGCTTAAGTTTTAATTGAAATCAACATGGCTTTCAGTCTGGGACTTTTCTAACAGTACAAATCTGGGAAACCTTAACAGAGTCGTTCTTGTTCTATTGTATTTTGCTTGTCTTTTTCTATGACAGACGTGAGAGCTAAGTGTCAAAAACAAATTTCATTTCGGTGAAAGCTGTTATCTGCTAGCGGTAGTGCACCATATGTAAGAGTACTCAATCGGAAGGCAATGGAGTCTTCACCCCCGTACGGGGTTCTAGTTCTGTCATGAAGAAGAAGATTCCAGAAACAGTAAACTGACAGCTACAAATTGCCATGCAATAGTTAAAAACCTGTAAGTAGACGATTGCTAACGCTGCAAGTATGTTCCGCTTCCTGCGCGCTACATACAGGGGCTGTTTATTATAATTAGGTGTTTTGTGCCTTAATGAGCCCTTTCTTCTGTTGCGCATTATATGCTGGGGCAATTATATTTGTATCTAGAATATTGTTAGCGAGCAACAGCATACAAGTGCCAGCGTAACTTCTCCCAGGAGACATCTTGGTTATGTTACCCTCACCCAAATTAGAGACAAACATCTATTCATTAAAAATCTGATATGTTACAACAAGCCATTCAACGTGTACCGCCAATTGTTCCGATTCACCAAGAGCAAGCAGATATAGTAGATTGTGAATAATTGATGCACTAAGGGTATGTTCACAAGTACAATAAGCAAAGGTGCAGAAACCTAATAAACACTTATACTCGTGTTATCTCACCTTCCCTGGGCTCCCTCAGGGTCCTCTTGGGTGGTCTGGGTGATGTCACGTGTTGCTTCAGCAGCTGCATAAAGGTCTCGTATGCCATGTGGTTCACAACAGCATCATGGACAAACTCCAAAATGTTTGGGTTCAGGTTGTGCCCAAAATTTTGGAACATTCGGGGCGAATCTGGTCCTTTCTGAACTGGTTCGCCCATCTCTAGTCATTTGTGTGCCTAAAGTGATAAATTCAGATCCTGTTATAATAGTGTACTAAGCCTAATATGAGTAAGGTAGTACTATCTGTGCCTTCATTATTTACAAGGAGAGGCGGGGAGGCATGATTGTCTGTGCTTAGATCATTGAAAGGTTGAGGCAAGAAAGAAGTACTCTATATGATTTAGGCCCCTTACACACGACCGTGGGCTAAGTCAGTGTGCTACCCAGGTTTATCCCAGATAGCACACTGACCTGTTAATTTCTGTCGGCCCATACACATGACTGTGTATTACATGGATCAGTGTGCAGGCTGACAGTCCGGGCCTCAAAATTCAGGACAGGTCTTATTCCTGTCTGGTTATGTGGGCGTGCTTCCGCAGCCCCATTCATTCAATGAATGAGGCCACAGAATCACATCCGGCAGCCCGCGCATGGTGGCATGCAATGGGCCTTAATATGAGAGACCAGGAAGGTGCACTTTCCATGCCCATTTGATTTAAAGAGAGAGACAAGGAAGCAGCATTATCTTTTTTTTATCATTTTAAAGCAGAGACAAGGAAGAAGTACTATCTGTGACTATATCATTTTAAGGGAGTGAAAAGGAAGCTGTGTTCTCTTTGCCCATATGATTTAAAGGAAGAGCCAAAGAAGCAGTACTCCCTGTGACTATGTCATTTTAGGGGAATGAAAAAGAAGCTTTGCTCTCTTTACCTATATGATTTAAAGAAAGAGACAAGGAATCAGTACTTTCTGTGCCTATATGATTAAATAATAATAATAATAACTACATTTATATAGCACCAACATATTCCGCAGCACTTTACAAGTCAGAGGGTACATGAACAAACAATATTTGACATTACAATGTGACAGAGAAACGAACACATCAAACAATAGGAGTGAGGACCCTGCTTGTGAGAGCTTACATTCTATGAGATTGTAATGGGGTAAAGGAGTACTCTCTGCACCTATATCATTTAAATGGGGAGACAAGGAAGGAGTACTCTTTGTACCTAGATATTTTAAAGGAAGAGCCTAGGAAGCAGTACTTTCTGTGCCTATATGATTTAATGGGAGAGACAAGGGAGTAGTACTCTCTGTGCCTACTGTACATTATTTACAGGGAGAGACAAGGAGGCAGTATTCTACATCATCTGCAGAGAGGCAGCACTTTCTGTGTCTACATTGCTGCAAGACAGGGTGACTGTTATTTTAGTCACAGTGACAAGGGGGCGGTACTCTTCATCTGCCTCTATAGTATGGTAAGGACAGGGAGGCAGTATTTGGCTAAGAGGCAAGGAGGAAGCAAGATCTGTGCCTACATCATTTACAGGGAGGAATAAGGAAGGTGAACTATATATCATAGAGACAAGAAGGCGTTGTATATATTAATATTTAGGCAAAAACATCTACAGCTCCCCCTAGCAAGGTAACTGCCATGCTAAACCGGGAGTACAGAGGTGGTGGTCACCAGGGACACGTGGGCTTTTCCTGTGCGAAATGGCATTGTAAGTGCATACTCTTATACGAATAATGAATGAAACCCATTGTAAGTGCTTGTGTACATGTAAAGAGGGTGGATCATAATACTGAGAGGAGTTTTTCAGTTTTACTATGTCCTTAATTTATGCCCGATTGTGGTGACTACCAGCGGTGCTGGGTCATGTAATATATTATTACATATACTTAGTCCTGACAGGTCCCTCTATTTTCCAGGGCCTGCTCGCATTGCCCTACCAGAATGATTCCAACAGCTGCATTGGCAGTAATCCGTGTGAAATTATCTGCGCCCTGTGTATTTTATTTCTCTATATATTTGGGTGGATTTTATTTTGACATTTTGGCAATAAACGTGGCATTTTATATCGAGATTTTCAATTAAAATAATTATTTACAAGTCTGCTCTGGGTAAAATACACGTAGCCGATGCAGAATGAGTAAATTTACGGCCGTGTTGCATGTCACTTGCCATATGTCATAGAAATCATTTGTTAAATGCCGAAAAGAAAGTAGAGATGGAGCTTGGACATCGCCGGCAGCCGGGTTTTCTGCTATAGATGTGTGATTTCCTTAACTTGTGGTTGGATCGACATGTCCAGATATGTATTTCATGAAATTAGTAGCTTTTCACAATATTCTGTCGCATGGTGATATGATAACACACAAGGATATGCTATCTATACTATAGGTGTCTATGCATGGCCACCCAGTGGTTGTGTTGCACAGTGCAGACTTTCAATGGTTTTGCTAGTCTGTTATTATATTGTCTTGATTTTGTGAGAAATTGGAGTCCTTAACCAAATTAGAGCTGAGTTAAGGATTCTCACTAGCGATGGCTCTCCGTTGTTCAGGTCCGTGGCTATTCGGGTCCATTGACTATAATGGGGTCTGTCGGGAGTCCGTCATTTTAAAACTGTCGGGAGTCCTTCATGCAGTACTTTTTTCTTTGACGATTTTCGGCAGACTGTGCGTCGAAGTCTCCAACAGCCATAGCTCTCCTCCAGAAGGTGGATAGCTCTCTGTAGTGTAACTGAAACAGCTTTCTTCCTTTACAACCACAGCGCCTCCTCCATCAGCATAGTACCACCTTCACAACCAAAGTTCCTCCTTCTCTTCCACAGTGCCTCTTCCACTAACACAGTACCACTTTCACAGACACAGTGCCTCCTCTACCAAAACAGTGCTACCTTCACAACCATATTGGCCCCTCCACCATCACAGTGCCATCTTCACAGCCACAGTACCTCGTTCACCATAACAGTGCCTCCTCCAACAACAAAGTGCCACTTTCTCAATCACAATTCCCCACCTCCAACACAGTGCCACTTTTACAACCACAATGTCCCTCCTCCAACACAGTGCCACTTTCCCAACCACAATGCTTCACCTCCAACACAGTGCCACTTTTACAACCACAATGTCCCTCCTCCAACACAGTGCCACTTTCCCAACCACAATGCTCCACCTCCAATACAGTGCCGCTTTCACAACCACAATGTTTCCTCCACCAACCCAATACCACCTTCATAGTCACCGTCCCCTTTTAACCTCCTCCACAATGCTTCCCTGACACTCACATAGCCTGCTTCTTGAGCATAGCACCTTACTGATGAACACGGTCCACCCCGTGCAGCCAGTGTTGCCTCCATGTTGACCACATTGCCTTCTTACAGTTGGAGTTCCATTTATAGCTACAGGCAGAGCTGTAACCTGAAGATCCTATCCCCCAAAATCTGCAATAGGACAGAGGACACTTTTGGGCCCCCATAAGTTCTAGGAGCTACTGTGACTCTAACCCCTGCCCTCCCTGTAGTGCTTTCTTTATTGGATTTCCTTCTTTGTCGACAGAATCACAGTGGTCGTCTTTAGCTATACATAGTTATGGATGCAGTCCCAGCTGTTTGGCATCTAAGGGGTTAATTGCAAGTTTTCCCAATTTCTTTGAAAACGATGACAAAAAATGCCAGTCGTTAGCAAATTCCAGTAATTGAATTCCGGTCGGATGGCCGTGATGTGATTAAAACAACAGAGGCAGAAAAAAAAAAAAAAAAAATCTCCATGTAGAGAGAGCCCAGTGTCTGCGCGCTTCTGTGCGAGCGAGCTCCACTAATAAAAGATAATGGTCTCGCCTGTAATTTCTGTAACTTTCATTGTTTAATTAGGACCCTCATTAAAAAACCATAACTTTACATTTAATAGGACGGCAACCGCCAGGGATTATTTGCATTGCAAAGTTCAGGGTCAAGGGGAGGAGCGGCCGATATGTGTGGAAGATAAGACGGAGATGCTTAGGTGGCTGTAGATAGTGGTGAAGGTAAACATCTGCTACATAGAACTGAAATGGTTAACCAGCACATGGCTAACCGGTTACCATACATGTTAGATGAATGTTGGCCGGGCCCAACGCATTTGGCAGGAATGGCCAGCCATCTGTGGTATATATGTGTCCTGACTCTCCCCCGATAACCAATGTTTAGGGAAAGAAGGACCAGGCAGTTGACTTTCAACATGTCCGATCCTTTACTCTCAGGTGAGATAAGCTACCGTCAATGGTGTATAGCATCAGCTTAGTCCCCTCTCTTTATACTGTAGAAAGCCCAATTGGCTGAACTAGGCATGGATATAGTGGAATCCTACGGAATAGCCTTTGGCCAGCATTGAAATAGTTAACCAGCTAATTTAGGAGGATCCCCAGATTAAGGTTGCCTTACACATTAGATGAACATTGCACGGATCCAATGATTTCGGCAGGACTGGTCACCCATAGTATGTTGTAGGGTCAGATTCTTTCTCAGGAGCTGATGGTAGGGAAAAGAAGGACTAGGCAGGTGACTTTCAACATGCCCGATCCTTTGCTCTCAGGTGAGATAAGCCACCACCAAAGGTGCTTGGCATCAGCTTATTGCCCTCGCTATATAGAAAGCACATTTGGCTCAACTAGGCATGCGTTGGTATGGGGGAATCCTAAGGAAAAACCTTTGGCCAGCATTGAAATGGTTAACCAGCTAATCTAGGAGGACCCTTAGGTTAAGTTTGCCATATACATTAGGTGAATTTAGGACGGATCCCATGATTTTGGCAAGACTGGCCAACCCTCTATGGTATATGTTAGTGTCCTGACGCTCCCTGATAGCAGATGTGGAGAAAAGAAGGATTAGGCAGTTGGCTTTCAACATGCCCGATCCTTTGCTCTCAGGTGAGATAAGCTACCACCAAAGGGGTCTGGCACCAACTTATTCCCCTCGCTATATAGAAAGCACATTTGACTGATCTGGGCATGCATGTGTATGGTGTACTAAAGGAATAACCATTGGCCAGATGAGCATTCAGCCGACAGTTACAACCGTCTCATAATAGTCACACTTCATTCATTTTACCATTAAAACACAATTCTTATAGGAACTCTCTCATATGAGGATTAAACATGTTCATCCTGAGCCTCCTGGTTCACCAATATAACGCAAACGGATTAGGGCAAGGAGTGAAGGAGAAATTGTACAGGCTAAGTCTGGCTCTCAGCTCTAGCTTATGGGGAGGGGGTCCTGAGTAGGGGGCCCCCTCTTCTTTAAGGTCTTAAGCCCCATTAGAGGTTGTCCAGACGAGATAAGTGCACTGCCCCTGATCATTAAGGGGTTAATGGCTTGCTTCCTTTGTCTCCTCTTCCCTCCTCCTTCACTCGCCATTGTCTTCGCTGTCTGCCTTCTCTCACACATTTCATGCTCAGACAGTCATATATTCTGACAGCAAAGCCTGACCTCCGGCCCGCCACATCTGTACGCTTCCTCCCGGTTAACATCGCCCTCTGTTTGTTTTCAACACTGTTTGTCCAGAAATGTATTATGAATGACTGTTCTGTTCATTGTATACGCCGCAGGATGGTTGTAATATTATATGTTACTATGTCATGCCTTCTATTATTACGATATTGTGTATTGTGCAGTTAGTTTTATTTATTGTGTTATTATTATTATTTATTATTAAGTCATCAACATGTGATTAATGGGGGGGACCCTGACGGATCAGCTAGTTGAAGAGGCCGCAGCATTCAGGTGACTGTTGCATCATCTTCATTGAATACGCTTGGTATTGCAGCTCAGTCCCATTCACTTAAATGGGACTGAGTTGCCACAGTACACATGGAAGAGCCCACAGCGGTTATGAGCACCATAGCCTCTTCAAACAGCTGACCAGCAGGGATGCTGGATGTGAGATCCTACCCAATCACGTGATGACCTATCCTAAGGATAGGCCATCATTATGTAAGTCCCGGGAAACCTTTAATAGGTTTGTCCTTGTCTCCCAGCGTTTTTTTACAAAAGAGCTCTTGTCCATGATGGTGTATGGTTTTGCAGATCAACCCTATTGAAGTGAATGAGCTTGAACTGTAATATCAGATGCTTCCCATTGACAACACTGGCAGTGTTTTTAATCCTGGACAACCCCTTTAAGGGATGCCCAGATGTGCGGTCCCTTACCTTAGCTCTTGGCTCAACATATAGTGAGATATGTGTCACATGATGACTGGCTTTGAAGAAAAACATGATTTTGCGATACTCTGTCAGGAGAAGCTTATCCTATATGTGGCCACCCGGTGGTTGTTTTGTGAATTGCTGCCTGTCAAGGCTTTTGCTGGCTTGTATTGAATGTATGTGATGGCAAAATACAGCCTTTATCCAAAAATGCGAAATGGTAGGGGTGGACACATCTGTTAGCATTTGGTGTAACCTTCTATAATGGGGACCAGAAGGGGAAATCGTAGCAAGGAATGATGAAATATCGCTAACATATACCATCACTTACTGATTCTGGAGCTACAAAATCTAGAGGTAAAGGAGCCGACACATCAAGTGAACAGCTGCAGTTCCTACACAGGTTGAAGGGACAAGAGGGGGCGCTGTCTGGAGGAAAACCCACACTGGTTCACTGGCGCTGCCCTATGTATTCACAGCTTCACTTCTTATATGCGGTTGTCAAGGAAAAACTCCATAGCAACCAGATAACCATCCACATCCTCAGGCCTTGTTTGCATTGAGCTCAGGTTAGAGCAGGGTCGGTCTTACATTGTATGGCACCTTCTATCATCATGTCAGTCTACAAATAACCATACCATACTATACGCTGGCAAAGCAATACGCTATATACTATACTACTGTATAATTTACAGATCGCACACTCCCGAGGGGGAAATGTCAGTCTAGTCCATGGTTTCCTCCGCTCACATAGGCTTCATTTCTGCTGAGCTCAGCCCTTCCTTGTACACCAGCCCTCTCCATTCATTACCGCCATAATACTAATTACCGGTGACATGTAATAAGAAATGCTGACATATTTCTCCCTCATGTAATGCATAGTGTTGACCCGTCTGCCCCTTTAGCGCCCCCAGGCTATATTATACAGCTACCACTGGCGATGGCACAGTAAATGAATATTCAGCGCTCGCTGATGTCACTTCATTCAGGAACATAACAATATTAGTGTTTATTACAGATGATATATGGAATATACCTAGTACATGCGCCATTACTCACCGCCATAGCAGTGAAATCACATACAATGTCACTCAGAGAGATTCTTAGCAAGAGGTCTTCTCAATAAATCCACCAGATACCTAATGCTTATATAAACTCAGGGCTAGATGGCAGCGCCAAACGCAGTACACGTGTAGCGAGGCTATCCTTCATCTGTGTCAAAAAGTCAGTTTGCTATCCCAGATCTGTAGCTAAATACCCCTGAGGAAGACAGGTTGACTTTGTTTGCCCCCTGGATTTCAGCACTTGGGGTTGACGCCCTGATAGCCCACATTAGTTGCCCTGTATTTGAAGTGCAATTTCAAAGCATGGTGCCCATTTTAGTATGGCCATCTCAAGTAGAGAACCTTAACCCAGGGTCATGTTCACACAACTGTGTATGAAGCCAACACCCGGCACTGGCCAAAGGCTGACCATACTCTTTAGATATTTCTCCATATACCCCATATACATGCATACCCAGCCAAACATACATGTGTGCTCAATAGGGAGAGGGAAAAAACCTCTGCCAGACACCTCTGGAGGGAGTGTATCTCCAGGAGGACAAAGGATAGAGCCACATATATCTTATGTCCAGGGCTGTGGAGTCAGTAGGCCAAACCACCAAATCCAACCACTCTATTTTTCCCAGTTACTCCGACTCCTTCATAAATGTCTGCCAGGATTAGGCGGAAGCAGTAAAGCTCCTTTAATAAGCCAGTGACTGAATTTATATGAACCTAAATGTGAAACTAAGTATCTAATAATTCAAGAAGATCTATCATTGTAGAATGCGATTAAAGTCGATAAATTTTGTCCACCCAAAACTAGCCCTGTCTACAACTCCACGATTCTGACTACACAGCTGTGGTCATGTACTGTATATGGCCAACTTTAGATTGATGTGTAAAGGTGACCATAAACATTAGACTAACATCGGCCAAACCTGGCACCTTCAATAGGATGGGCCAGTCATCTAATGTGTAGGAGAACCACCTGGATCACCTTATGGCACATGTGAAGGAAAATAAGTTTAGGGCATGATGGACTTCATCTTCTTCCTGACATCTGCTGGTTTCCTGACATTAGATGGTTGGACAGCCCCGCCAAATATGGTGGGTTTGCCGATGTTAGTCTAATGTGTATGACCAGATCATTCTAAAGTTGGCCCTTTGCACCAGATACTGTATTTGTTACACAAGTTCACTATTATAGGACATGGAGGGCCAAGGAGCTACCCATACCTCCAATATAGCTGCCATTCTAACTTTCACTAGAGGGCACATTTCTCTTATCATGTAGCAGGTCACTATGTATGTGGGCTTATTGTCCATTCAGGTACCATAAAAAGCTAAACCATTGAGATCCGAGATCCATGACGTTGACTGGTAATCTATTCTTTTCTTGTCTATATATTTATACCTATAGATTTTTCTATATTGGGTGGCACTCGTGTACGGGAATTGAGCGCAGAGCTAATTAAACCAGCTATTATCTATTGATCTGTTATGGTCTGGATGTACCAAGGACATAGAAAGTAGATTAACTTGTATTCTACGGGGGTCACCTAGACATATCCCTTATATACAGTCATATGAAAAAGTTTGGGCACCCCTATTAATCTTAATCATTTTTAGTTCTAAATATTTGGGTCTTTGCAACAGCCATTTCAATTTGATATATCTAATAACTGATGGACACAGTAATATTTCAGGATTGAAATGAGGTTTATTGTACTAACAGAAAATGTGCAATATGCATTAAACCAAAATTTGACCAGTGCAAAAATTTGGGTACCCTTATCATTTTATTGATTTGAATACTCCTAACTACTTTTTACTGACTTACTGAAGCACAAAATTGGTTTTGTAACCTCACTGAGCTTTGAACTTCATAGCCAGGTGTATCCAATCATGAGAAAAGGTATTTAAGGTGGCCAATTGCAAGTTGTTCTCCTATTTGAATCTCCTCTGAAGAGTGGCATCATGGGCTCCTCAAAACAACTCTCAAATGATCTGAAAACAAAGATTGTTCAACATAGTTGTTCAGGGGAAGGATACAAAAAGTTGTCTCAGAGATTTAACCTGTCAGTTTCCACTGTGAGGAACATAGTAAGGAAATGGAAGACCACAGGGACAGTTCTTGTTAAGCCCAGAAGTGGCAGGCCAAGAAAAATATCAGAAAGGCAGAGAAGAAGAATGGTGAGAACAGTCAAGGACAATCCACAGACCACCTCCAAAGAGCTGCAGCATCATCTTGCTGCAGATGGTGTCACTGTGCATCGGTCAACAATACAGCACACTTTGCACAAGGAGAAGCTGTATGGGTGAGTGATGCGAAAGAAGCCGTTTCTGAAAGCACGCCACAAACAGAGTCGCCTGAGGTATGCAAAAGCACATTTGGACAAGCCAGCTTCATTTTGGAAGAAGGTCCTGTGGACTGATGAAACAAAGATTGAGTTGTTTGGTCATACAAAAAGGCGTTATGCATGGCATCAAAAAAACACAGCATTCCAAGAAAAACACTTGCTACCCACTGTAAAATTTGGTGGAGGTTCCATCATGCTTTGGGGCTGTGTGGCCAATGCCGGCACCGGGAATCTTGTTAAAGTTGAGGGTCGCATGGATTCAACTCAGTATCAGCAGATTCTTGAGAATAATGTACAAGAATCAGTGACGAATTTGAAGTTACGCCGGGGATGGATATTTCAGAAAGACAATGATCCAAATCTACTCAGGCATTCATGCAGAGGAACAATTACAATGTTCTGGAATGGCCATCCCAGTCCCCAGACCTGAATATCATTGAACATCTGTGGGATAATGTGAAGCGGGCTGTCCATGCTCGGCGACCATCAAACTTAACTGAACTGGAATTGTTTTGTAAAGAGGAATGGTCAAAAATACCCATTCAGGATCCAGGAACTGATTAAAAGCTACAGGAAGCGACTAGAGGCTGTTATTTTTGCAAAAGGAGGATCTCCTAAATATTAATGTCACTTTTCTGTTGAGGTGCCCATACTTTTGCACCGGTCAAATTTTGGTTTAATGCATATTGCACATTTTCTGTTAGTACAATAAACCTCATTTCAATCCTGAAATATTACTGTGTCCATCAGTTATTAGATATATCAAATTGAAATGGCTGTTGCAAACACCCAAATATTTAGAACTAAAAATGATTAAGATTAATAGGAGTGCCCAAACTTTTTCATATGACTGTAAGACAACACAGAGCTATTTATAGACGTCCTGCCCGGTGGGATGGAGCCATCTCCATGCCAATACCTTTCAAATTCCAAGACAGGCATCAACCATGTTCATCCATTTCATATTGATGGACTTTATGACCAAGTATTCTCTGATATATCTTCATTATTCACTATAGGGGTTGTCCCACCAGAAGAACCTGTTTTTATTTGGTGGCTCCACCAAACGTAGCTGCTGGATCCACCAATATGTCAAGGATAAGCTACCACCAAATCCCCTGCAGTGCCTCCACAGGAGAAACCAAGAATTACACAATTTCCTATGAAATCAATAGGTTGTCCATGTAATTCTGGCTCCTCCAGTTGCTTTTTGTAGACACCCCTTACTCTAACTGATAGATATGGGTCCTGAATAGAGAAATTGGGTTTCTAATGTAGACACATAGATGCCAGTAGTGCCTTCAGATTTCTTGGCATGCCCCTGGGCAGAGGTGTTAGGGTTTAATGTGTCTTAACTCCATCCTTACCGTAGCATTCAGCATGATATATAACCAATGCATGCCTAAAATATAAAACGACACTTCAGCTCTGCTACAACAGCTTACTGTACATTGCTTGATGTGATTTAGCAGTCATCTATTTCCCGTCCTCTCCTTGTCTATGTAGTGTGGCTATGGAGCATGTTCTTCTCTCTCCCCTTCAGGACTTCTCATCCCTTGCTGCAGCTGCAGAAGCTCCCTAAGCCCAGGGCATCCCTCCGCTGCCAAGCGGCAGTTTTGTTTGGGCTAAAACAGGAGACGGTGACATGTTTCCTTGCTCTGGGCCACTCAAACACATTATCACAATCCCTCTGGGCAGAGGAGAGGAGGAACGTACTCTCTCAGGAACGCCGAGCCCCATTTTAGTAATCAAGCCTGCTCTTTTCTGGCAGCTCGGCTGATCCCTGTACCACACGGTTTATATGCTGCTGTGCTTGAGTGGCATTCAGTCCATTCTACTCTGAGGAATGAGCAACTACAACTACTGTATGTCCCATGGAACAAGCAACATCTCTACCCTTCTACCACCATGTAGTGTATAAGCAAAATAGATGGAAAGGCAAGGTTTATATTGCTTTGTCTTTGGCTGAGAGGCAGCTTGCTGCAGTAGAAACATGCTTTGTTTTCAATGGAGGCCAAGAAAAGTACACTCACCCTTTTAGCAAAGCCCATCACTTAAGGTTAGAGTTTGATCACCTGATTTTGATGGGTATGGGTGTGGTTTATGTTGCTTGTTTTCTGGCTGGGGAGTAGCTTGCTGCAGAAATAGAAACCTTCCATGTTTTTAATGGAGACCAAGCAAAACAGGACAAAACCTTTCAACACAGCCCACCACTTAAGGTGCTCATACACAGGGTTTGATTATCTGATTACTATGAGAAGTGCAGGGTTCCTGCTTTTTTGTTTTTAGGAGGTAGCTTGCTGCAGCAGAAACCTTCCATGTTTTCAGAGGAGAACAAGCACAGTAGAACTCTCACTTTTAGCAAAACAACCCCTTAAGTTGGACTTAAGGTCTGATTATCTAGTTTCAAAGGGAAGGGTGGGGCTTGTGTTGCCTTGTCTCTTGCTGGGAGGTAGCTTGCTCCAATAGTGACCTCTCATGCTTTTAATTGAGACCAAGCAAACATAGGTTTTTAGTAAAAACCACCCCTTAAGGTGACCAGACACAGTGTTTAACCAACCATCCGATTTTGAATAGAAGATGAGGTTTATGTTGCCTTACCTCTGGCTGGGAGGTAGCTTGCTGTAGTTAAAAAAAAAATCCCATGTGGTCACTGGATACCAAGCAAAATAAGACCTCTCTTTTAGCAAGCCCCACTTTTTTAAAATGCCCATATACATGGATCATCCATCTGATTTTGGTGAGAAGGGTAGGGGTTTATGCTGCCATGTCTATGGCTGGGAGGTAGGTTGCTGGATTGGAAACCTCCCATGTCTTCAGTGGTGACGATTAAAGGTAGGACCGCACTTTTACCAAACACCACTTTAAGGTTATACACAGGGTTTGTCTGATTTTGATCAGGGGACAGGCCTACTATCTGATACGTATGGAGTGTCCCAATTTTCCTCTAATGACAGATATTTAGGGAAACAAGGATCAAGATGTTGGATTTTAACCGCCCATTAATTTTATTTTCATGGGGCCCATTCAACCAAACTAAGTGTGCATGTGTATTAGGAGTTTAGCGGAATAGCCATCATCCAAATGAGTGTTCTGAAGTGTATGACCAGTTTCCATTTCTTCCCAGCTGCAGATGTACTAGATGGACCAGGAGCAGATGGATCTGCAGGTGGAGCCATGACAAACTCCGCTCTGCCACTTATGTAGCTGTTCATATAAGTGAGCTGCAAGCCACTATACATCCGTATACAGCTGCATATTGGTCATGCTGTATATTTACAGGAGCAATTTCCTGCTGACCCATCCTATTGTTAACTACCCTATAAATCGGTGCATTGTGCAGCACTCAATATTTGCCAGGCTTGTTAAAGGCGCTCACTGTAATGAATTCCCTATTAAAAGTGGTTAACATAGAAAATGACTCATTATAGGGCTGCTGACAAGACACTCGTCGCCAGACCGCACATGTGACCATCACCCCGAGGGCCGCCATTCCTGTGCACACTCCATTCCCGTGCTCCACTCCCACTCACTTGCCCTTATTACTTCGTGTTTTGTCGTTTAATCTCACCTCTCGCCGGCATCGCTGTCCATCGGAATAATTCATTATTTCGCCGCGTCTGCTCACCCATCTGTCTCACACAGATACGGGGTCGGATGTAAATTGGTTTTACAGTTCTGTTGGAGGATCATAACAAGAAAATTCAAAGGTGACGGATAGGAAACCGCACTCAGATCTGTATAAAGACTCCTAACTACCCAGCGGGTGTGAGGATATAATATATATCGCAATAGGTATCCTGGGAGATGTAGTCAGAATGTGGAAAACTACTAGAAAGTCTCTGCACCGTGAGCTAAAGCCCTGGCAGATAGCGTCTTGGCTCAGCTATACCATGCCATCTGTAGACTGGAGAAGTCCTGTCCTCACCGTGCGCCCAGTGATGGCTACTTCTTAGTGTTATATCTCATCCGAACAGCTCAGGTCTTAGTCATGTTGGGCATTTATAAAAGTACTTATAGGTATACATGCCTACTTGTGGAAAATGACAAGGGAAAATCTGGTGGCATGTTACCAACCCCCAGGAGTCAGCGGTAGCAAGGAACATTACATGGAGGCAATTCTGTCCATGCAACATGTGAGCTTGCTGGATCCAAAGACCGGCGGTCAGTGTTACGGGTGACTTTTTGTATTTTGGCTCATAGAGGGAGATTCTGAGTGGTGCCTACCTGACCCTTATGTCCGGATGCCCTAAAAAAACTAAATGGTCAGGGGCTGTTACCCTAAAAAGACCAAACTGAAACATGAGTAGTACACATGAACTGCACCCCGCAAACCCCAGCACCCCCTTCAGCAAACAGAACCCATTTACATCCCAGCACCCTTCAGACCTCAGCACCCTTTAGACTGCAGCGCCCTTCAGGTTCCAGCACACTTTATATCTCAGCATCCCTCAGATCCCAGCACCCTTCATATCCCAGCATTTGTCATACCCTAGAACTCTTTAGCTCCTACCACCCTGAAGACGGTAGCACCCTTTAAACTCCAGTACCCTTTATATCCCAGCACCCTACAACCCCCAGAATCGTTCAGGTCCTAGCACCCTTTATATCTCATTATCCTTCAGACTCCTGCACCCTTCATATCCCAGCATTCTTCTGACTCCAGCACTCTTCAGACCCTAGAACCTTTTAGATCCCAACACCCTTCAGACTCCCAACGCCCTGCAGATTGTAGTACCCTTTAAAATCCAGCACCCTTTACATCCCAGCACCCTTCAGAACAAAGAGACTTCATATCTCAGTATCCCTCAGATTCCAGCACCCTTAATATTGCAGCACCCTTCAGCACCTAGAACCCTTTAGATCCCAGCACCTTGCAGATACCAGCACCCTTTAAATTCCAGTACCCTACTTACTCTCCAAGCAACCTTTACCACCCAGAACCCCTCAAGTCCCAGCACACTTCATATCTCAGTACCCCTCGACCCCCGCACCCTTGAGAGCAGACTCCTATAGCAACAATGCCATTTGATTCCTCTCCTCTGACTGAATAGGCCTATAGACTCCTCCTATAGCATGGGTAAATATATTGCCTCCAGTGCGTAGGAGACATGTCAGGTTATACTGAATCTTTTCCTGCAAAACTAAACATGACACTGTTCTGCTCCTCCTGCTCTATAACATGCCGCCTATGGGTTGTACAACATTACAATTGGACATGTTCCTTTTATTACTGGGCTAATCCTGATCCTTCTCTCAGGCGGGTCCCATATTACTCACTCTTGGCTCAGTGCAGATGTCTGCGTCTCCATTGTTACAGATTACTTGTCTCTTTTACCGATTCTTTCTGTTTGTCCCGGTGTTCTCCAAAAAGACTGCCCCATTGTCCACGGGCATGCAGTTTATGGCCACCCCCCCACCTCCCCTGAGTCCCGGATCGGAGCACACATAATGAATACATAGAACATATTTTATGCCATCCTGAACATCTCGTCCTCACAGAGGCTCTTCCCACACAGCAGCTGTTCTGCAACACGCTGCCTCCTTCTCCCGACAGTCTCTTTCAGTCACTGCATCCAAAAACACAAAAGCTCAATATCACATCCCAGCCTGACCGCCCTCCCCTCCACAGCTTGATTGCTGCGAATTACGCCTCCCACTGTTCAGGGTCACATCAAATATTTGCTATCATTTCCTTGTTGCGTTGGTTGCGCTCCGTAAAGTGTAAAACACACACGAAACAACGTAGATAAACATGGACTCCGCCACCAGGGAACCAGCATTGACTACATACTACCTCCGGTAACCCTCCATGGCCACCCTCTAAAATATGGGAATATCATTTATAGGAATGTGCACATTATCTCTACGTGGGGTCTGTTTGGTTAACATCATAGACTTCTTAGATCCCTTTCTGATACAGTAGTAAGTAATGCTTACAGATGTGGTATACCGCTTGTCCCCCAATTCACAGGTTATAGAATAAGTCTGCATTTGAAATTGACTCATTATTTTAAGAATATATTACATTTCCTATCTTGTCCCAAATTACATCCTGTATTATACTCCAGAGCTGCACTCACTATTCTGCTGGTGCAGTCACTGTATACATACATTACATTACTTATCCTGTACTGATCCTGAGTTACATCCTGTATTATACTCCAGAGCTGCACTCACTATTCTGCTGGTGCAGTCACTGTATACATACATTACATTACTTATCCTGTACTGATCCTGAGTTACATCCCGTATTATACTCCAGAGCTGCACTCACTATTCTGCTGGTGCAGTCACTGTGTACATACATTACATTACTTATCCTGTACTGATCCTGAGTTACATCCTGTATTATACTCCAGAGCTGCGCTCACTATTCTGCTGGTGCAGTCACTGTGTACATACATTACATTACGTATCCTGTACTGATCTTGAGTTACATCCCGTATTATACTCCACAGCTGCACTCACTATTCTGCTGGTGCAGTCACTGTGTACATACATTACTTATCCTGTACTGATCCTGAGTTACATCCTGTATTATACTCCAGAGCTGCACTCACTATTCTGCTGATACAGTCACTGTGTACATACATGACATTACTTATCCTGTACTGATCCTGAGTTACATCCTGTATTATACTCCAGAGCTGCACTCACTATTCTGCTGGTACAGTCACTGTGTACATACATTACATTACTTATCCTGTACTGATCCTGAGTTACATCCTGTATTATAATCCAGAGCTGCACTCACTATTCTGCAGGTGGAGTCACTGTGTACATACATTACATTACTTATCCTGTACTGATCCTGAGTTACTTCCTGTATTATACTCCAGAGCTGCACTCACTATTCTGCTGGTACAGTCACTGTGTACATACATTACATTACTTATCCTGTACTGATCCTGAGTTACATCCTGTATTATACTCCAGAGCTGCACTCACTATTCTGCTGGTGCAGTCACTGTATACATACATTACATTACTTATCCTGTACTGATCCTGAGTTACATCCCGTATTATACTCCAGAGCTGCACTCACTATTCTGCTGGTACAGTCACTGTGTACATACATTACATTACTTATCCTGTACTGATCCTGAGTTACATCCTGTATTATACTCCAGAGCTGCGCTCACTATTCTGCTGGTGCAGTCACTGTGTACATACATTACATTACGTATCCTGTACTGATCTTGAGTTACATCCCGTATTATACTCCACAGCTGCACTCACTATTCTGCTGGTGCAGTCACTGTGTACATACATTACATTACGTATCCTGTACTGATCCTGAGTTACATCCTGTATCATACTCCAGAGCTGCACTCACTATTCTGCTGGTACAGTCACTGTGTACATACATTACATTACTTATCCTGTACTGATCCTGAGTTACATCCTGTATTATAATCCAGAGCTGCACTCACTATTCTGCAGGTGGAGTCACTGTGTACATACATTACATTACTTATCCTGTACTGATCCTGAGTTACTTCCTGTATTATACTCCAGAGCTGCACTCACTATTCTGCTGGTACAGTCACTGTGTACATACATTACATTACTTATCCTGTACTGATCCTGAGTTACATCCTGTATTATACTCCAGAGCTGCACTCACTATTCTGCTGGTGCAGTCACTGTATACATACATTACATTACTTATCCTGTACTGATCCTGAGTTACATCCCGTATTATACTCCAGAGCTGCACTCACTATTCTGCTGGTACAGTCACTGTGTACATACATTACATTACTTATCCTGTACTGATCCTGAGTTACATCCTGTATTATACTCCAGAGCTGCGCTCACTATTCTGCTGGTGCAGTCACTGTGTACATACATTACATTACGTATCCTGTACTGATCTTGAGTTACATCCCGTATTATACTCCACAGCTGCACTCACTATTCTGCTGGTGCAGTCACTGTGTACATACATTACATTACGTATCCTGTACTGATCCTGAGTTACATCCTGTATTATACTCCAGAGCTGCACTCACTATTCTGCAGGTGGAGTCACTGTGTACATACATTACATTACTTATCCTGTACTGATCCTGAGTTACATCCTGTATTATAAAACAGAGCTGCACTCACTATTCTGCTGGTACAGTCACTGTGTACATACATTACATTACTTATCCTGTACTGATCCTGAGTTACATCCTGTATTATACTCCAGAGCTGCACTCACTATTCTGCTGGTGCAGTCACTGTGTACATATATTACATTACTTATCCTGAGTTACATCCTGTATTATACTCCAGAGCTGCACTCACTATTCTGCTGGTACAGTCACTGTGTACATACAGTACATTACTTATCCTGTACTGATCCTGAGTTACATCCTGTATTATACTCCAGAGCTGCACTCACTATTCTGCTGGTACAGTCACTGTGTACATACATTACATTACTTATCCTGTACTGATCCTGAGTTACTTCCTGTATTATACTCCAGAGCTGCACTCACTATTCTGCTGGTGCAGTCACTGTGTACATACATTACATTACTTATCCTGTACTGATCCTGAGTTACATCCTGTATTATACTCCAGAGCTGCGCTCACTATTCTGCTGGTACAGTCACTGTGTACGTACATTACATTACTTATCCTGATCCTGAGTTACATCCTGTATTATACTCCAGAGCTGCGCTCACTATTCTGCTGGTGCAGTCACTGTGTACATACATTACTTATCCTGTACTGATCCTGAGTTACATCCTGTATTATACTCCAGAGCTGCACTCACTATTCTGCTGATACAGTCACTGTGTACATACATGACATTACTTATCCTGTACTGATCCTGAGTTACATCCTGTATTATACTCCAGAGCTGCACTCACTATTCTGCTGGTACAGTCACTGTGTACATACATTACATTACTTATCCTGTACTGATCCTGAGTTACATCCTGTATTATAATCCAGAGCTGCACTCACTATTCTGCAGGTGGAGTCACTGTGTACATACATTACATTACTTATCCTGTACTGATCCTGAGTTACTTCCTGTATTATACTCCAGAGCTGCACTCACTATTCTGCTGGTACAGTCACTGTGTACATACATTACATTACTTATCCTGTACTGATCCTGAGTTACATCCTGTATTATACTCCAGAGCTGCACTCACTATTCTGCTGGTGCAGTCACTGTATACATACATTACATTACTTATCCTGTACTGATCCTGAGTTACATCCCGTATTATACTCCAGAGCTGCACTCACTATTCTGCTGGTACAGTCACTGTGTACATACATTACATTACTTATCCTGTACTGATCCTGAGTTACATCCTGTATTATACTCCAGAGCTGCGCTCACTATTCTGCTGGTGCAGTCACTGTGTACATACATTACATTACGTATCCTGTACTGATCTTGAGTTACATCCCGTATTATACTCCACAGCTGCACTCACTATTCTGCTGGTGCAGTCACTGTGTACATACATTACATTACGTATCCTGTACTGATCCTGAGTTACATCCTGTATTATACTCCAGAGCTGCACTCACTATTCTGCTGGTACAGTCACTGTGTACATACATTACATTACTTATCCTGTACTGATCCTGAGTTACATCCTGTATTATAATCCAGAGCTGCACTCACTATTCTGCAGGTGGAGTCACTGTGTACATACATTACATTACTTATCCTGTACTGATCCTGAGTTACTTCCTGTATTATACTCCAGAGCTGCACTCACTATTCTGCTGGTACAGTCACTGTGTACATACATTACATTACTTATCCTGTACTGATCCTGAGTTACATCCTGTATTATACTCCAGAGCTGCACTCACTATTCTGCTGGTACAGTCACTGTGTACATACATTACATTACTTATCCTGTACTGATCCTGAGTTACATCCTGTATTATACTCCAGAGCTGCGCTCACTATTCTGCTGGTGCAGTCACTGTGTACATACATTACATTACGTATCCTGTACTGATCTTGAGTTACATCCCGTATTATACTCCACAGCTGCACTCACTATTCTGCTGGTGCAGTCACTGTGTACATACATTACATTACGTATCCTGTACTGATCCTGAGTTACATCCTGTATTATACTCCAGAGCTGCACTCACTATTCTGCAGGTGGAGTCACTGTGTACATACATTACATTACTTATCCTGTACTGATCCTGAGTTACATCCTGTATTATAAAACAGAGCTGCACTCACTATTCTGCTGGTACAGTCACTGTGTACATACATTACATTACTTATCCTGTACTGATCCTGAGTTACATCCTGTATTATACTCCAGAGCTGCACTCACTATTCTGCTGGTGCAGTCACTGTGTACATATATTACATTACTTATCCTGAGTTACATCCTGTATTATACTCCAGAGCTGCACTCACTATTCTGCTGGTACAGTCACTGTGTACATACAGTACATTACTTATCCTGTACTGATCCTGAGTTACATCCTGTATTATACTCCAGAGCTGCACTCACTATTCTGCTGGTACAGTCACTGTGTACATACATTACATTACTTATCCTGTACTGATCCTGAGTTACTTCCTGTATTATACTCCAGAGCTGCACTCACTATTCTGCTGGTGCAGTCACTGTGTACATACATTACATTACTTATCCTGTACTGATCCTGAGTTACATCCTGTATTATACTCCAGAGCTGCGCTCACTATTCTGCTGGTACAGTCACTGTGTACGTACATTACATTACTTATCCTGATCCTGAGTTACATCCTGTATTATACTCCAGAGCTGCGCTCACTATTCTGCTGGTGCAGTCACTGTGTACATACATTACATTACTTATCCTGTACTGATCCTGAGTTACATCCTGTATTATACTCCAGAGCTGCACTCACTATTCTGCTGGTACAGTCACTGTGTACATACATTATATTACTTATCCTGTACTGATCCTGAGTTACATCCTGTATTATACTCCAGAGCTGCACTCACTATTCTGCTGGTGCAGTCACTGTGTACATACATTACATTACTTATCCTGTACTGATCCTGAGTTACATCCTGTATTATACTCCAGAGCTGCACTCACTATTCTGCTGGTGCAGTCACTGTGTACATACATTACATTACTTATCCTGTACTGATCCTGAGTTACATCCTGTATTATACTCCAGAGCTGCACTCACTATTCTGCTGGTGCAGTCACTGTGTACATACATTACATTACTTATCCTGTACTGATCCTGAGTTACATCCTGTATTATACTCCAGAGCTGCACTCACTATTCTGCTGGTGCAGTCACTGTGTACATACATTACATTACTTATCCTGTACTGATCCTGAGTTACATCCTGTATTATACTCCAGAGCTGCACTCACTATTCTGCTGGTACAGTCACTGTGTACATACATTATATTACTTATCCTGTACTGATCCTGAGTTACATCCTGTATTATACTCCAGAGCTGCACTCACTATTCTGCTGGTGCAGTCACTGTGTACATACATTACATTACTTATCCTGTACTGATCCTGAGTTACATCCTGTATTATACTCCAGAGCTGCACTCACTATTCTGCTGGTGCAGTCACTGTGTACATACATTACATTACTTATCCTGTACTGATCCTGAGTTACATCCTGTATTATACTCCAGAGCTGCACTCACTATTCTGCTGGTGCAGTCACTGTGTACATACATTACATTACTTATCCTGTACTGATCCTGAGTTACATCCTGTATTATACTCCAGAGCTGCACTCACTATTCTGCTGGTGCAGTCACTGTGTACATACATTACATTACTTATCCTGTACTGATCCTGAGTTACATCCTGTATTATACTCCAGAGCTGCACTCACTATTCTGCAGGTGGAGTCTCTTTGTACATACATCACAACAGATGGTATATCTTAATACTGTAGGGTATACTACCCAGAATACAGATAACCAGAGCAAGATCTATGCCTGCATAATGTGCAGGAAATGGACACAAAGATTGGAAGCCAAGTTGGGTTAGCAAGGAGTTTTACTGAACATGGAAAGGTCTCCAGCCGCTGTCCTCCATCCCTCTGTTACCGTTTCACACTCCTGCGGTCAAGGACTCCACTCTGAATTCCACTGGGCTCAGGTACGTGGCCTGTTCTCGATCCACCTTCCATTTTGGCAACTATACGAGATTACTAAGAAAATCAATGAACTCTTCCAATCGATATTATCTGAGTCTTTGATATTTGGATGTGCCAATCAATAGACTTGCCGCCCCCTACGTCACGCTGTCTTCTATATCAGCTGTATACTGCATATCCCACAGATATTTTATTCTCGCTCAAGCCCTTTGTATTTTTTTCAGGATGGAATTTTATGAAATTAACTAAAGATTCATTTACAGATTGAATGCCATCAAGCTCTGGCTTAGCAGAGATAAGGTTGCCTATCTGCATCACAGTGTGGAGCGGTGCAAGGCATTGTGGGTAGAAGATTTGGGGAGCTCTGCAATGATTGACAGCTCTGGCTTATGTGGTTAAAAAGAAAAATATCACGGGAGGATATCCTGTAACCCCATGAAATATCCACGCTGTGCATCTAAGGAAATAAATGAGGGACAATCTTCCATACAAATATTTGATATGTTTTTGTGGTCTTGCAGATTTCGGTGCAGATCCCCCACTTGGCTTATAGGCAGGGCGCTGATTGCTTCCCAGCAGCCGGCTATGCCGCTTTAACCCACGTCTAATCAGACCGCATATGATTAGGTGATGCGAAATTCCTGACTTGAGAACTGAAGGAGCACGGTGGTGTCCCTCCCCCATCCCCTGGAGCGATACTATAAATGTTCTGTCCACCCTACAATTTGCCAAACTCTAGTCGTTCTCTCCCCCTTCACCCTATCCACCGTGGCGCATTTTATCTCCTGCAAATTTATACCGTCCCCCATCCCTTGCATTATTACGGCCCCTTTCTGCAGCTGTGCCTCAGCTTGGCTTCTATCCACCCCTGCCGTCATCTTCCATCGCTTCTCCTTACCACCTAGGACGTCAGGGAGCCATCATAGGAGGTTGCCACCAGGGCCTCTATAATTATCAGATTACTAATCGTGCTCTAAGCGAGAAACAGCGGCGAAATCCAAGCGTGCTGCCGAAAGCGGCAATTATAGCCTGCCTTATAGAGAATCCCTAGATTCATACTGTCCCCAGCTAGAACTTTTACCACCCATCATAATCCTCCCGTGGTTGTTACACTTTCGACATTGAAGATCACTAATGATGGCCCTGTCATCTTCCAGCTAGGGAATATGTGAAGAGCTATGCAACAAAAGGATTATGGGGGTAATCAAATGTTTGTAGATGGAATAAAAGCTTCTTCATGCTGTTCGACAAGATTATGGGACAGTTACCTCCTTGGAGTTCAACGAGTTTCTGATCAACAAAACAACTTGGACTCTGCATCAGAGGAGACCTTTTGATGTTATTACGAAGAACAAAACAACGGGGGACTTCTTATGTTGATTAAAGGTTCGGGATGTTACCTGATTGTGAACAGAATATTACGCAGCCTTGAAAACTGACTGGCTTTAAAGGGATGGTCTGGGTTTTACTAGAGCTTTTAGGTCATGATAAGCTTATGAAGGAGTCCTCATACATAGGACAATCTGATAGTACCTCTATCATGGTGGAGAGTGACACCGTAATGATAACCAGATAGTTTCTTTACCAAAGCTTGGATATAGGAACGACTCTTTAAATAGTCTATGGTACTAAGAACTAAAAGCCTAGCAACTGTTTACTGACAGTCTTCAGCCACCTAGCCAATGGAAGCAGAGTCTCCCTTTCTGTTGTTTACGTGAGGAAGGTTGAATCCCTGCCTACATGTCAGATTTTGGTAGACCATTACAGACTCTTCCAGTATCAGACTCCACTCCAGGCTCCTTAGGACTCTGTTGTCCTGCCTATCCTCTATCTACAAATACCCTTTAGTGTTCTGGTAGTTGGCTGCACTCTACATTACTTACCCACAGATAAAAGAGGACATACACATTAGATGATCATAGATCAAACATACCATATGAGCAGCACAAATCAACTATCTAATGGATGTCAACTCAATGGCAGATGCAGTGGTAGATAGGGTTAGGCATGTCAGATTTCAGCATCCTTTGGGGAAGATCAGTCTTCATCAAAAGTAAAGCATGATGGGCAGGTCAGGATGAGCAATAGGTCAACAGCTAAGGTAGTATCATGTCTAATGTACTAGCGGCTCGAAGAATGTACTTTGTAAATAGTGGACATCCATGTCGACAACTTTTTGGTTGATTGTTTATGAAAAATTTCACCATAAAGATCGAGATAGAAGAGATGTTTTCTTGACTAGCTCCTGGTAAAACACCCATATGAGAGAGGGTTGGCCAAATGTATCAATAATATACAGGCATGAAGTAGTCAAATAAAAAGCACAGTAGTCGAGTAGACTTCAGGGTCTAAAAACCTTCAACAGTTAGATTGTGTCATATTCCACCGAAGACACTGCACCTTAGACGTTAACACAGCAAATATCAGGTATTAAGAGAAGAGACTACGTGGCATAAAGGTCCTCAACTTTTCAGAATAGCTGAGAAGCGTCTGAAGGCTGAGGGTTCCACAATCACAAGAACTGGACTTCCCAATCCCACGTTTGGGTGGAGCAATGCTCCGTTGAAAGACTAAGATACTGATGTTGGTATAGAGTACTTTAGTCGGTTATCTCCAGTTGTCCCATACAGATTGACTGCAGTGTGCAACCATAAGAGGACTCTTATTCTCTTGAATGGTGAGAGTCCCAGTGGTGAGAAACCCTGTGGTCACATACTTACGACCTGTCTTCTGGAAATTAGGTAATGAATTGATATTGTGGGACAACTACTTACGTTAACAGTGATATGGTTTTGATGCCATCACCAAGTTTTCGTTCTACTATGACACGTCTGATGCTAAGATGTTGGAGGCCAAAAGCCATGTGGGGCCTCTGAACAACTGCTTGGAGAATACTGATCACCCCAAAGTATAATGCTCTAGGATTTCTAGTAATGATATCATCAAAATGTCAAAAATTTTAACGTAACATTTTCAGATTTTTTTCAGTTTTTTACTACTGTGCTTATTACAAGAATCTAAAAATAAGTTTTATATTTTTTTACCATCATGTAGCTTCGATAAAATGAAGAGCCACTATATTATATAAATCTATAGGTGAAGAATTATGAGAGTAGTAAAAGGTTTACGAGCTAATAAAGGCTCGGAGTCTCTAGCTAGCTTCTTCTATAACCTACTTCTACTAAGGTAATATCTATAAAAGAGCTGATTTTTATTTGACCACCTTTTTCTTCTGACAGATGAAAATTGTTTTTTCCTGTTATGGAAAGCCTGAGCTGGGGCAGAAATGTCCAGAGGCTTAGGTGAATATTAGAATTCTACTCAGCAGTGAACATTTATGATTATGAGATGGGTCATCACCCTACGGGGTTGGGAGACTAGTAAAAACGTGATAAAAAAAATCCTCCAGTTCACTGAAGTATCTACTCTATTTCTACATAATTTGCGTCACAAGTGCTAAAAAGTGACAGGCGCTAAGGGGTAGTCATTTTGGTTATCTCGAGGGGATTTTGCCTTGCGTACCTCCAGAGAGCTCAGTGCTCAACGTAAGACTGGACTCATTTTTCATCTTCGATAATGGACACATTGCAAGGTCTAGAGTAGAGAGATGGTCCAGAGATACTTTGTCATGTTACGAAGGTTGCGATCTTACTCTTTGTCAGTGTTTTTGTATTATGTGTTGAGTTGTAGCTGTCATCTATTCGAGCACATGAGAAAGCTTGGAGGTCCTAGAGAACTGAAGACTAAACTGCAGGTCTGGAATGGGAATTTTTGCTCAGTCAGGTCCATGGTTTATCAAAGTCTGACCTTAGTCTATTTATATTCACCATTATACATTGATGACAAACTATTGATGTCTAGAATTTTTTTATCTTGTCTTGCGGAAGACTTATAGGCCATATTTTATGTACAGACAGACCCATTTATTTCATCTGACGAAAACTAGTGGGTGTATCATTATCAGACCCACTGATCTAAAGCCTAGATATCACAGGGATAACAAACAATATACCTAGGGATCCTTGCACGGTCCTCACTTTGAGATTTTAAGTGGAGCAACACAGTGTTTAATCAAAGCCATGGACTTGGTCAAGTTTGCATGTATCCGCATTGGAGGGAGGGGAACAATCCACTGCCTCACGCCTCTCCATTGATATTCAACATACGCAAACTTTCTTTTATCCAACATATGCCATTGAGAGAGTCAATAAACCCTCATACACATTAGATGGTCAGCCAGTCCCAACAAAATTGGTAGGGTCAGCTGTCATTTATCTAATATGTATGGCCACCTTCAAGCTCTGTTCACACTTGGTTTGTGGCTTCCATTTTTGATGGAAAGGGTGGCACATTGCCTTTTTGGAATTAAAATGGGACCAACAGTATGGATTTTTTGGGCTCAGTTGTGGGGGTCTTAGTTTTAATGGAAAGATGGCAAAGTGGTTAGTACTGTTTCCTTGCATCACTGGAGTCCTAGGTTCAAATCCAGCCAAGGATGACATCTGCAAGGAGTTGGTATGTTCTCATTGTATTTACGCGGGGTTCCTCCCACACCCCAAAGACATACTGATAGGGAATATAGATTGTGAGCCCTATATGGTAACAGAGACCACATGTCAATGTCTGTAAAGTGCTGCAGAATATGATGGCGCTATATAAGTAAATAAATAATGATAAGAAAATAACAAAGAAGGGTACCACCTGCAGATCTAATGGGACATAGACATCAAATGGAGACTCTAGTGGCAATGTGAACAGACCCTAAATAAAACTCTTCGTTTATAACCTTTAGTCCATGTGTTCCCAATGACAAAACCCTCAAGGAACTCTGCTCCTACATGTGCATTAGAAAAATATTCCAATGGTTAACTGCTTTGCATGTCTATTTTCCGAAAATCTTTGGGTAACTTTATATGAGTTTCTTCCTAACTTTCCATGAGATATCTCTTGCCATTGTGGTCTTCCAAGGAACAGTAAACTAGAGTCTGAGGAACTGTATGATTCCTGGCAGTCCCCGTTGAGAAAGTTGCTCTACTTGGTTCAGATCGCCCATCACCTTCTCTTAGGTGATGACAAGTTCATTCGGTTCATGTTTTTTCCGAGCCTCTTACCGCAACCTCTTGTCACGTACCACTGTATACAGTAACCGTGTCATCTTCATTCACATCTCACCACTACGGGTCCTGGTATGCTACTCCGAGGTATACTTGACCTAAAAACAAATATAATGCAGTTGTATATTTACAGGTAGAGCAATTTAATCGCGTCTGACACTGGTTGGGATTAAGCCCTTAAAACATTAAACCAGCCTCTTCACGAAATGTCAGAAGTTATTATAAGCTGCACATCAATGTGCTTTCCCAGTTTCTTAGGGAGTATAAAGTCAGCGAGTTCTTCTTTTACAGCAAAGGATTATGGGTTTTAACCTTCTGTACACCAGAGCAGACCTTGTACTTGGCAGAACTCATTAAACTAGACCCAGTGGACTACGAGCTAATTTTAACTAATGGCGTGCCGCAAAGGCCTACCATGAAGTGGTGAACCTCAGCGCGTCCCACCTTTGATCCTGCATGAGATGGATCTACAATAGGACTTTGCAACAACTGCTTTTGTTCTAAATTTTGCACATCAAGGAGAGACGGGCATGTCAGGTTTGTAAATGATGAGAACTATTCATCAGGCGCCTAAAAGAGGCTTTTTGGCAGTAAATTAATGAATGTGGCGGCACAGACTAACACTGTGCATATACTGTGGAGAGCTTTCATCTCAGCCAGGTCTCCGAGCTCAGTGCAACACTTGTGATGTGTGCGAGAGGAAGAGGATGGAGGGAAGAGGGACATCTATCAAGGGAGGGAAAAGGAGGTTTGAAGCAGGGAGATGCGGCTGATTTGGGAGGCGATTTCATAAAATACCTGGAGAATGGGACCTAAGAGAACGTTTCTTCTAGAATAAATCATGAACAGTAGATTGCACAGATGGGGAAGGGCTTTTGGATCTTTGGTTGTATTTGTCTATTTGGGTACAAATGAAGGTAATACCAGAGGAAAATAAATCCAGTAATAAGATCAAAGATCGGCGTGTGAACTAATCGATGTAATATTAAGTCACTAAGGTAACCTGATGACATCACAAGTGGTCATGTCCAAAACTCACCAGTGATATCTGGGGTCTGTGGTGACATTGCCATGGGAACCCACTAATGTCAGATAATTCCATACGTCATTAACCCTGTAGATTGATGGCATCAGAAGTGGCATCGGATCTCACCAGTGTAAAGTGACCTCAGAGGTTAGTAAAGACATCAAAGCTCGTCAATGTAAAGCTATGGGGATCCGCCAATGTCAGTTAATTCCATACATCATTAACCCTGTAGGCATCAGAAGTACATATATCAGAACCCACCAGTGTAACGTGACCTCAGAGGTCACGGATGACATAAAAATCCATCAGTGTAAAGCTATGGGGACCCACCAGTGGCAACTAATGTACTCTGTACTTTAATAATGCAAGACTAATGGCATCAGAGCCTAATGTTCAGTAGTCATAATATCGAAACTCAGAGTTAAGTGACATTGTAGGTCAGTGACTAAATGGAAAGCTACGGGGACCACCATTCTGACTAATTTCATCATACTTGACAAAAGCTGTTGACATCGAAAGTCCTCGTGGTGTCAGAAGGTATTATTATGACTTCAGATGGACCAATGAGATCAGAGCCCAGGCGATCATACTGTAAATAATAACTTTCTACCACAAAGTGATAAAAACAGAATAAAGTGATGACATCATCAAAGTATAATATTGTAGTCAAGAAGGCACTGGGTTTATCATTAAATGAAGTAGACAATCAGGAACACAGTTGGATATAATAGCTGCCATGTTCGGAATAAATGATATCTTGAAGATTATTTTCATTGGTTTCCAAAAACAACATGTTTCCGGGTAGCTGACACCCTTTCCTGAGGCTAAAGCTAGTCATACACCTTAGATTAATGTCAGGCGAACCTTCCAAATTTGATGAAACTGGTTGACCATTTAATGTGTGTGGAGGCCATCCCGACTCTCCCCTGATGGCAGATGTTTGGAGGGAGAAAGATTGGTCTGTTGGATTTCGATAAGTCCAATCGTTTTGTTCTCTGATGACAAGCCACCACCAGAGTTGCCAGGCAGCATCTTTTTCTCCACTCGTCAAATCCTAAAAGTTTCGTGTTTGCCGAAATCGAAAAGTTTGGGGAAATTTGTTACTGATTTGATTTGTGCCGTGTCAATCTGCTCTTCTCTAACCTTCTCCATCCAACTCTTCCTCTCAGCTATGATTCACTTAATAGGATGAGAGTCCTAGCAATAAAGGGAGTCATTGTTCACCGTTGTAACATTTTTAATGATTTAGCATATCAAGACGACAACACAACAGCCATTTAATCTCTCAGGAGCCATGACACGACCAGGAAATAATAGATGGGCCTCATTTTCCAATTAGCGCCAAAATATATGGATAACGTCAAAGGATCAACAGCGTGAAGCCGCATCCCGGTAGTAGTGGGAGAGTCTCAGAGTTGCGTGTTTACCGCAGTTGGGAATAAGCTAGATAGTCTCTCTGTTATAATGTCTCTATATTACATGAGCTGGGGGAGGACATAAGAAAGATAGTCAATGACTGCAAATTAAAACAATGGATGTCTTCTGCATAAAGGATTGAAGACTCTGGTTAAACAGAGAGGAATGACAATGCAGAGAGAGGAGCGGGAATGATGAATAGTGAAGTGTACGCACAAACGGGCAACAGTACAGCCCCATAAATACACAGAAGACAGGCCGAGCATAAAATAAACGCAGAAAAGCCTCAGCAGCACTGGGTGTAATTGATTATAAAGAGCTGCACCCCCCCGAGCTCCTGGAGCTACGGAGAATGGAATCTGTTTTCTGTCCCATTTACCACGCTTTCCCTCTCCCTACAAACCTGCCTGCCAGACACTGCATGGATCATAAGTTATCCAACGATAGTGTGAGAATCAGACACAAAGGTTTGATATAGCTGGGGGTGCGGGGTGGAAAAGAAGCTCGCCCCACCATTGTGCCATGGCACCGAGTGCCGTAAATGGGATTTATACCGCTACATTGTGCCATGCAACTTGTGCACTTGAGAGTTAACCTCAATGTGCGTGGTATGAGGGGCCTTACACCCTCCCTGCTGACTGCGAGAACTGATAACCAAGTCTATTTTATGTGTCAGTGTCCTGCCGTGTGCTATAACAAATTCCTATACAGGAGACGTTCCTGGGATCAGGTCCAGACATTGACAATTCAGGAGCTGCCATGGGCACGTTATGCACTCAGCAGCAAGGACTCAACGCGAAATGACAGAACCTTATATCGGGACAATAAGAGGCCACATAAATCTGGACTCGGTGCTTCATAGGCTATGGAGGGTGTGGGTCCTGCTCAAAAACACCCCCTTACCTCAGTACGGCTATCTAGGTCTCTTAGTAATGATACTACTTCACAAGACTGACGGAAGAAGACTACCATTCCCTTACCAGGTACTAAAAGGTTCGAAGACGGTCCCGCAGGAGGTAAAGGGAATTTTTGGTGACTTTAGCGTGTGGTCTTTTGGATCAGTGTATGTTACCTCTTACTCTAGGGTAAGTTCACACAGCGGACTTTGTAGGTTGACTGGCCATGCAATATCCACCGCGAAAATCTTAATCTTCCTGCTGTCTGCAGAAAGATTTCCAACGCCACTTTCACTACAAAAATTCAGCCATGTAAAGATTAAAAGGGTTGTACAGTATTAGAAAAAACATGGCTGCTTTCTTCCACAAAGAGCGTCACAAGTATCCACAGGTTGTGTGTGGTATTACTGAGCCCCATTGACTTCTATGGAGACTAACTGCAATACCACATGCAACCCATGGCTGGTATGGCACTGTTTTCAGAGAAAAAAAAAAGCCATGCTTTTCTAATGCTGGACAATCCCTTTAAAGGGACACTTCTGGCTGTTGTAATGTACTGCCTACTGCGGCGCATATAGGGAGAATTAAAGGGATATTCTGGTATGTTGATATTAATGGGCTTTGACTATAAGAATGGTGGGGAACCAACTCCTTTGTCAGCTGACTGAGGGGGGTGTGGTGTTGTGGCAAGGTTTGTGACCCCATTGTTGTTTACTAAACAAAGCACCACACTTTCAGCAGTGGCTGTACCTGGTACTGCAGCTCAGTCCCATTCATATGGCTAGGACTCAATACCAGGTAATACCAAATGTATGGTGCATAGTAAACAAAAAAGGTAACACAACACTTGTCAGCTGACTGGTAGGGGTGCTGGGAGTCCAACCCTCTCCGTTCGCGTATTGAGGCCTATCCTAAGAGTAGGCCACCAGTACCAACATCAGGGAAACTGGCCATAGCAACCAATCACAGCAAAGCTGTCATTGTTCCAGAGCTGTTTAAGAAGTGAAAGCTGAGCTCTGATTGGTCGATGTGTCAGCATTGTATGTACTGCCTGTAGGATTATGGTCTCAATGAACTGTCTAATAGCAACACCGTCATAGTTACCCATAGCAACCAATCACAGCACAGCTTTCATTTTTCAGGAGTAGGATACAAAAAATTAAAGATTTGCTGTGATTAGTTGCTATGGGCAACAAAGACAGCTTTTCTTTTACAAAGTTTGATAAATCTGACCCCATGTTTCTAAATTATATTTTTAGGGGACTATAATATTATATAATAGGTGTAGCCCTATTTGGGGGGGGGGGTATGAGTATTATCCCTCCCGCAACAGACTCTGGCGCTGACCTGTGTGTATAATGGGACCTGAAGCCTTCGCTGAAGGGAAGAGTGGGAACATATATGAAATATATCAGTGCCTCCACCCAGGATAGAGCCTCTGTATTACAGGGAGGATCTCTTCCTGGGACTTACCCATGAAGTACAGTTAGTAGCCTTAGCAAGGATCACTGTACTAATCTCACAGTCTGAAGAATACATACAGATACCACATAAGGTTATAACAGTAGCTTTATAAGAATCAACAGGGTAATAATACATACATAAAATATACTCAGAACACAGCAATACTACAACAACCAGCAAGTCCTCAACCGTCTTAGGTTATATACCCGGGTATATATATAAATATATAGCAAGAGTCCAGTGCACAATACCTCCAGGCAACAGAAGAGATGCAGGGGCCCCTGTGGATGACTGTGGATCCTCGGATTCTTCCAGGAGATGACAGACAGCCGATCAGGAGATGATGATGATGGTGAGATTCTTCACAGGCAGCAAACAGGGCGACGGTGACGGCAGTAGATGCAGGCCTGACTACCCTAACACTGAGTCCTTAACCTGCCAGCTAAACTACTAGTGCCACCGGGCCTCTAACTAGCTAGTTGGCCTTCGGAAGCCTAACCTATCACTGCCCTTAACTATATATATATATATGGATCCCTAACTACGGTTACTAGCTAGGTCCTGTGAGTATATAGGGGGTAACACATACCTAACTATATACTGTGAAGTAAAGAGGAACAAGTGGCTCTTAGACTCCCCCAGACATAACATGTCTGTCTCAGCAGCTCTGCTCACATCTCTCCCCCCAGCAGCTCTGCCTCACATGTGTCTGACTCACTGTATTTACAAAACAAAACTTGCACTAAATGCCTGGGGTCTCTGAAGCCAAACTGCAGGGGCAAAGAAGCCAGATACATTATATACTAGTAGAAATGGCAGTTCCCTACACTCTCCCTCTGGTGAAATCTTTACGTCACGTCAAAGACATACAAAGTCATAGTATACAGTCAACATTACCAATGACAATATCAATATGGTTGCTTTTGCATTTACAGAGTCACAACAGGTTAATAGGTATACATGCCAGCAGGAGCGAAAATTGGTAACATATTGACCAAAGTGGACACTGCACCCACCCAAGCATGGTATAAATGAGGCTGAGTAGTAAATCTGGGGTCCCCCAAACTATCATATGTCAGCATAGGTGGAGGGTGTCTAATTCTCTCTCCTCTCCGTACCTCTCTCTGAGGTAAACTAGCATGTCCAGGCCCTAAACTAGGGTTGTCTGCCATGGGAGGGGATGGTGCTGGTGGCGTAGGAGAGCTAGATCCCTGCTCATCTGTAGACACAGATCTAGGTACGAATTCTGGAGTTTGAGGGTTCATAGGTCTCCCTGAAGGAGAAGATACTGGTGATCTAGGAACTTCAGGAGCCACAGTCCAATCACTCTCAGGAGTTTCAGGAAGGTCAGGTGGAATATCGGCTAAGGACTGTGGAGAATCGCCGGCCGAGCCATCATTGGAGATATCCATACCATCAATCTGAGGTACAGGCAACAAATGATTTCTATGCCAAGTCCTGATCCTCCCGTCCCGTCCTTTTATCTTGTAGACTGGTATTCCAGGCAACCGATCTACCACTGTAAAGAGTTCACTCCGCCATCGATCAGCCAGCTTATGTTTTGCAGATGCTCCCAAATTCCGTAGCAGAACATGGTCCCCAGGGTTCAATTCTCGGTATCTTACTCGAAGATCAAATCTCCTTTTATTTCCTTCATTCACTTTGGCCGCATTTTCCTCAGCCAGCTGATAAGCACTCTTAAGCGTTTCTTTCAAACGTGCCACGTATCGGTAATGATCTCGATGACTGATACCATCGGTAGAGACTCCCAACAAGATGTCAATAGGTAGCCTAGGCTCTCTTCCAAACATCAGAAAGTATGGTGAATATCCTGTGCTCTCGTGCCTTGTACTATTATAGGCATGCACCATAGCCTCCACTTTTCTACTCCAGGATCGCTTATCCTCAATTCGTAAGGTACCAAGCATATCAAGTAAAGTCCTGTTAAATCTTTCAGGAAGGGCATCTCCCTCTGGATGGTAAGGCGTCGTCCGACTTTTGCGGATGTTCAACAACTGAAGTAACTCTTTGATCAGGTTACTCTCAAAATCCCGGCCTTGATCAGAATGCAACCGGTGTGGTAAGCCATAATGGATAAAATACTTTTCCCAAAGCACTCTTGCAACAGTGACTGCTTTTTGATCCTTAGTCGGAAAGGCTTGAGCATATCGTGTGAAGTGATCAGTCACCACCAATACATTTCCAAATCCTCTGGAGTCGTTGTCAATACAAAGGAAGTCTATGCAGACAAGATCCATGGGGCCCGAACTCTTCAAGTGTCCCATGAAGGCCGCTCGAACCGGGACAGTCTTCCTCTGCAAACATCTGCGACAGCACCTACACAGACGAGTCACGGTATTTCTCATTTTGGGCCAGTAGAATCGGTCTTGTATTAGGCCATAAGTCTTCTCAGGTCCCAAATGACCATGATAATCATGCAGACTTCGGAAAATCATCTTCTGAAAGCAGCTTGGAATAACTAGTTGGCGCCTTCCAGGGTGATCATGATACAGCACCACACGATAAAGTAGGCCATTGTCTATTTCAAACTTCTCCCAATCTCGTAGAAGTTGACTGCATTCAGAGGGTAGGGATGTCTTTAACATTTCTCTGTCTTGAGAACTCACTGCTTGATAAAGAGGTCCAATTAAAGGATCAGTCTTTTGACTCCAGATCATTCGCTTTGAAGATATAGAACAACTCTCAAAGGATCCTAAAGCGGCAGGGTAGGCAAACATGTCTGGTACAGCTTCGGGACCTCCCCCAATAGAGTCAATAAGCCGAGTTTCAGAAAAGGCTACTCGGTCTTCAACTACAGCAGCCATGGCACACAAAGCTCCTACTCCAGGACTTGGCACTTCTTCCCATTCATCCACTACTTCCGGACTAGGTAATCCAGGCCGTCTTGATAGAGCATCTGCCCCAATGTTCTTAGGCCCCGATTTATACTTGAGTGTGAATTGGTAGTTGGATAAAGCTGCCAACCAGCGATGTCCTGTAGCATCGAGTTTAGCGGTTGACAAAACGTATGTCAGTGGATTGTTGTCTGTTCTTACTTCAAACGTGGCTCCGTATAAATAGTCATGTAATTTATCAACAATGGCCCACTTGAGCGCCAAAAACTCCAATTTATGTACTGGATAATTTTTCTCGCTGGGAGAAAGACTTCGACTTATGAAAGCTATGGGCCGTAACCCGGCCGGGTATTCTTGGTGCAGCACGCCACCTAATCCTTCAAAGCTGGCATCTACATGTAGCACATATGGCTTATGTGCATCAGCATAAGCCAGAACGGGAGCTTCTGTCAATTTCTTCTTCAACAACTTAAATGCTTCTTCACAATCCGCAGTCTACCTATCGCCAAAAAGGCTTTTGGAAGACCCTTTCTTCTTTCCCGGATCTCCTGCATCACTCTTCAACAGGTCGAGGAGGGCTCGAGCAATTTTTGAATATCCTTCCACAAATCGTCGATAGAATCCACAAAACCCCAAGAAAGATTGCAACTCCGTAATATTTTGCGGTCGGGGCCAATTCACCACAGCTTCAATCTTACCAGGATCGGTAGCAACTCCTTCAGCAGAAACAATATGACCTACATAAGTGACCGAAGATCTACAAAATTTGCATTTGTCAGCCGACAACTTCAGCCCCTCTTCTTTTAAGCGATGGAGTACTCTCATGAGTCGTTCTTCATGTTCTTCCAGCGTCTTTCCAAACACAATAATGTCATCAAGATATACAAGGCATTCCCGGGGCACTAAATCACCTAACACTCTTTCCATCAACCTTTGGAACGTTGCTGGCGCACCTTTTGTACCTTGCGGCATACGAGTGAACTGAAAGAAACCCAAGGGGCATATGAAGGCTGTCTTTTCCTGATCCTCAGGTGCCATTGGGACTTGATAGTATCCCGATCTTAGGTCCAGCACTGTGAACCAACAGTTTCCATTCAGAGCTTCCAGAGCTTCTTCAATTCTCGGCAGTGTATACTGATCAGGTAAGGTTCTCCGGTTCAGAGTTCTGTAATCCACACATAGGCGAATTGCTCCAGATTTTTTTCTTACCACCACAATAGGTGAGGCATAGGGGCTCTTACTGTCCACAATGATCCCCTGACCTTTCATTTGCTGTAGAGTCTGTCTTAACTCATCAACATCCTTTGGAGCAACTCTCCGTGGTCGCTCCCGGAAGGGAGTAGAATCGGTCAATCGGAAAGTGTGTTGAGCACTTTTAGCACAACCTACATCCATATCATCCATGGAGAACACTTCCGATAATTCAGACAACTTCTGTGTCAGTCGCTGATTCCAGGCCTCTGGTAAATGTGGATCACTCAAGTCAAGATTGAGATTAGGGATTGCATCTCGGATTTGAATCCTGCACACTTCAGCGTATGGATTTACTCCAAGCACAGGGTAGCAGTGGGCCACATTCTGGTATGGTCCAATTACAATCGGATGCGGTGAACAGTTCCTCACTGTCACACAGGTAGATAACTCCACTTTATTTCTCCAGTCCTTTCTCTCTGGGATCACCATCCAGCCATTTTGGTTAATCATTTCTTCAGGGGTTTCCATAAGGACATAACTCCCCCCTTCGAGCAAATCGGGAGCAATGCTGGAGGCTACTCTCAGAATTCTCTCCCCGCCGGCAGGAACTTCCACGGTTCTCTCACCGATATGATATACCATTCCATGTCGATAGCCAGTAGACAGGGCATCACAGAGTTCTCTAAGATCAGAAGATATATTCACCGGCTGAGCTGCAGGGTTCCAATCTCTTCCAAGAAACTTCTGAAAAGCATAATGCACTGCGGGACAATTAGTGCCAAGTATCACAGGAGCTGCACAAGAATCCCCTGTATCAGGACAGACAAGAGCCGTAATCTTCATGGGAGCGACACTCTGATCTTCTAATTCAGGGACAGCTATAACTACTTGTAGGCTGCCATCTACAGGATATGATCCTGAATTAAGCCCCCACAATTTCATTTGTCCTGTAGACTGAAGAGGTATATCCCTCAGATACTTTTGGTAGAACGAGCGATAAATCAGGGTCACTTGAGATCCTGTATCAAACAGGGCAGGAGCGGCATGACCATTGACAGTGACTTTGACAACGGACCTGGAGCCCGCGATAGCGCCTCTGGTATTTACTCGGCCCGCCTTCCTTCGGTGTCTTTGATTCTGAATAGAGAAGACAGCACTGTGTCTCAATCCCTCACTGTCCTCCGTACACTGTCTGGCACTATGGCCCGTCTGACCACATTTATAACAGGTTCTAGCATCCTTCCTCCATTGAGTGGCAGTGGGTGGAGTGGCGGACTGTCTAAGTTCTGACCGCTCCGCTGGTTTGTCCTTGTTTGAATTAGGAACAACATCTTCTTTAGAGATGCTTTTCGCTTTCTTAGGGGTACTAAAACTAATGTCAGCTTCTTGTTTCTTCACTAACTTCATTAAGTCAGGAAATGGAAGGACTCTATCAGATAGTAAGACCTTGAGTACTTGAGCAAGAGGATGATGAGGTTGTAACCCTCTCACCAACTGACTGGTTCTCATAGCGTCTACCTCTGAAGTAGATATAGCTGCGTGGTACACCAGACGTGAAAGAAGTAGCTGTAAACGGTTAATAAAAGTAGAGACATTTTCCCCTTCTTTTTGACGAACCATTCGGTAATCAGCAACCATCTGGGCAAGGTCATAGTATGGCTCAAAGTGATCAGACAGTACTTGTATATAGTCCAATGCACTCACTCCTTCATGAGAGTCTCTGTACAAGCGGATCAATTCTGCAGCAGGAGACCGCAAACTTTCACTGATACGCTGCCGCTTGCCTTCTTCAGAGCAAGACCATTCCTTCAGGCATTGGAGAGTATGTTCTTTCCATATCTCAAAGTTTTCCTCCCCTTGTGGTACTGGGACATTACCAGAGAATACTTTTAGTTTCTTGTAGTGAGTGGCCTGCAGGCCCTGAGCTAACATTTCAGTCAGCCTGGCTAAAGTACTAATAGCACTGTCACTAGAGGAACTGCTAGCGACGGCCATACTGGGGGGGTAACTGGCTGAGCGGGGTTCTTCCTTTACCTGAACCAGGGGAGGAACAGGAGGTCGGTAATCCCATGTAGTAGCTAGTGGGAGGTTCCCCTCTGAGCTATATCGCTTCTCCATATCAATGACTATTCCCACTTCTAAATCTCAGCAGTGCCTCCAAATGTAGCCCTATTTGGGGGGGGGTATGAGTATTATCCCTCCCGCAACAGACTCTGGCGCTGACCTGTGTGTATAATGGGACCTGAAGCTTTCGCTGAAGGGAAGAGTGGGAACATATATGAAATATATCAGTGCCTCCACCCAGGATAGAGCCTCTGTATTACAGGGAGGATCTCTTCCTGGGACTTACCCATGAAGTACAGTTAGTAGCCTTAACAAGGATCACTGTACTAATCTCACAGTCTGAAGAATACATACAGATACCACATAAGGTTATAACAGTAGCTTTATAAGAATCAACAGGGTAATAATACATACATACAATATACTCAGAACACAGCAATACTACAACAACCAGCAAGTCCTCAACTGTCTTAGGTTATATACCCGGGTATATATATAAATATATAGCAAGAGTCCAGTGCACAATACCTCCAGGCAACAGAAGAGATGCAGGGGCCCCTGTGGATGACTGTGGATCCTCGGATTCTTCCAGGAGATGACAGACAGCCGATCAGGAGATGATGATGATGGTGAGATTCTTCACAGGCAGCAAACAGGGCGGCGGGGGCGGCGGGAGGGGGGGGGCGGGCCCCCCCAAAAAACACTGAGTCCTTAACCTGCCAGCTAAACTACTAGTGCCACCGCCACCGGCCTCTAACTAGCTAGCTGGCCTTCGGAAGCCTAACCTATCACTGCCCTGAACTGTATATATATATGGATCCCTAACTACGGTTACTAGCTAGGGGTCCTGTGAGTATATAGGGGGTAACACATACCTAACTATATACTGTGAAGTAAAGAGGAACAAGTGGCTCTTAGACTCCCCCAGACATAACATGTCTGTCTCAGCAGCTCCGCTGCTCACATCTCTCCCCCCAGCAGCTCTGCCTCACATGTGTCTGACTCACTGTATTTACAAAACAAAACTTGCACTAAATGCCTGGGGCTCTCTGAAGCCAAACTGCAGGGGCAAAGAAGCCAGATACATTATATACTAGTAGAAATGGCAGTTCCCTACATAGGATTAGGGGGTTCCGGCACTGATGGAAGTGGGGGTTTCTGGTTCTCGGGTCGGTGGGGTCTTGTTCTTTGGTCACATGGTCTGGTTTGCAGCTTTGTCAAATTCAAATGAATAGCACTGAGCTGCAATACTAGGCGGGGCCACCATAGAATGTGGGGGGGGGGGGGTGATAAGCGGGGAGGGGGGGGGGGGGGGCGCCCGGGGGGGGGCGGGGGGGGGCCCCCCCCCCCCACTGATGACCTAGCCTAAGGATGGGCAGCCATTAATTTTATTACCAATTTTAGGCATCAAGTTGCAAACATTTGCCTCCACAATATGCACCGTCAATGTGGTCCCGTATTATTTATTATTTATCGCAGCTAGAGGGCAATATAATTAAATTTTACTTACACAAGTGAAATACTCCCGCGATATTCTGATTTATCACAGATGGATTTAGTAATTGTGTCATCTGTAACCTTGGGCAAATGAGGTTTATGTTGTATGTAAAGGCGTTTATTACCACGCAGGCAGCGCTAAATTAGCTACGTGAGAACGTCAGACAAGCGGCGACAATGTCACTCCAATGTCACGCCACACGTGTTGCACCGGCGAGGCTGCTCTAGTGGCACCAAAGTAGTTAAAATGCCCGGCAGCCACAAAAATAAAAAAAATAAATAAAAAAACGCGATGCCCTTTCTGGCGTCCTTAACGGGAGCGTCACCAGTGTTAACGAGGCGGCTGTAATTAGGACTGCTCTAATTAGAGGGAGGCCGATCCAGCACAATTAAAGCTGCAGGTCTCCTGTCGGGAGAAGAGCAGGGAGTGATGTGTCTGTTAAATGCAACTAATGAGGACCCAGCAGCTGCCTGCGAATGTCACAGCACCGGTGGCTTGACCTACTTCTGTCCCCATCAGTACTCATGAGGGAGAGACAGGAAGACAGAAGAGCCTCAGGCACAGAGGATGCTGGGAGGTAAACTTTTAAAGGGTAGATCCATAACATGGGTGTGACTTATTGTACATAAGGCTTAGAACGGGGGGGACCACAGTATGTCGTGGCATTTGTCAGCCATTGCCCGAGGAAGTCGTAATTCCCTTTCCAAGGACAAAGGTCACATGCCTTGTACAGATGGAGCAAAGTTTAACTTGACACTGATAACAAAAGTTATTGAAAAGCCATTGAACGAGTCGAGTTAACCAAGCACAGAGCCGTACATTGTACAGCAGCCGTGCTTAGTTTTACAGGTCACGTGGTCTCACGTGGCCTGTGAAGCGGAAGGGATGCTCAGGGAGCACCATTGACATTTCCAACGGCTAATCTGCAGGGGTCCCAGGTGTCACACTCCTACCAATCTGTGACTGATGACCTATGCAATCTATATAGGTCAGCAATTATGGAAGCCTGGAAACCCCTCTTTAAAGGGAACCTGTGCGCATGCGCACATTTACTTCTATGAAGTGCTGTATCCACGCGTGCGCACTGGCACTTCATTTATAAGGAGGTTACAGGGGGACTTTATGTCCCCTGTTGCCCTGATCGATGGGAGTCCAAGCAATCTAACACTTATTCCCTGTTCTGTGGATAGGGGATAAGTGTCTGTAATGGCACAACCCCTTTAAAGCAAAGGGAGCTGGCTGTCACCGTCAGGGGGTTGGGGTGCCACTGTGCAGTGACAAGCCAGCTCTGTGGCTCCTTCACACCTAACATCTATAGGGGTCCCAGATGTCAGATCCCCACCGATCATATGGTAACAATACCATCACTTTAGGACGTAAGAATATCCTGCCCCTGCAGTACAGAGGCATTATGGGATCGATAGCATAGCATAAAGGGTGGCAAATAGGGCAGAACCTAATATTCAAGATGGCATTTGATCAGAAATAACAGGTAACTAGATTCCAGTAAACTCTCAGGCAAGGTAGAGTGGCTTGTTGGTGCCCTGTGGTACCCAGGACAAACATCCCTTTAACTACACCCCTTTCAAAGAAGTCCAAATTTGGGGGAGCTATGATGTAAAATTATGTGTTCCATGGAGACCTACTTTATATAATAATACATTAGAATCCCCTGATGCCAGTAAGAGGGGCGGGGCTGTGACAACCAATGTTATGAATCTTGGTTCACACCACAAAATGGCTGCCTCCATGTTAAACTTCACAGTACTTGACTCTCTGCTCATTTTGATGCCTTTTTCTAAGGGCAAGTTTTGGATATACTCCTTCGGATAACGTAGACCTCACAGAGATTTCTGTGTTTGCTTGGCGCCAGCTTTCTCTCCTGTAAATGAGCATAGCGTTTACTGTGGGTACAGACAACACACTGCCATAAATTATTTTTATTGAAGGAGGCATCTCCAGGGAACGGCACAGTTCATGAGCACTCTCACAACCAGGCCGGGCGAATTGTACAGACCGCTATATTGAATTACTTTACCAACAAATCTGTCATCCTGTCTATAGTGCGTAACACTGCAGGGCCTAATACTCGCTGCTATCCTGCTGGGGGACCTTTATACCAAGCCGGTACAATTCTGTATGGAGTCAAGGTCACAGCTGTGTTTTCTATATACTAGGGCAGCGGGGTCTGAGGGTAGTGATACACATAACAATACAGATTTCACTCAATAAAGCCAGAATGATCTATAATCCCTGAGTATTGGAGGTTTAAATATGGAAGAACGGAGCCAGACCTATCTGGAGATGTCAGGAGCTTAGTTAGGATGGAGGAAATCACATCATTGGTTGACCTTGAATATTGGTGGGATGAGGACAACCAGAGACCAGACCAAAATATCTGCTGAACCCAATGGTACTCTTATATCAAGTATATATATATAGTTGTCTTCTGAGGACAGTCCATTTCCTTATACCCTATAAGGCCATATTGATGTTACAGAAGAGAAGTCTCTACTCAGGAACCACCTCAGGATGCTAACAAAGAGTTCTGGTGGACCAGACCCATCCATGTATGATCATAGTTGACCATCCGTTTGGTAATTGGTATTAATTCTTCTGCCCTGGCTGATAGAGGTGGGTCCTAAGCATGAACTGATAGGGCATAGTAAAAGGTTTGATGCATTTAGACAACACCTTAAAGCTTCCTATAGACAGATTTTTAGCATTAGATTTTATAGATTTTGATAAAATTGAGGTACTCTATTGAATCACCTGCATAAAAAGTTGAAAAACGTGTAAATTTTTTACCTATTGTACTGATCCAGAATTTAGTACTTCAACAGAGACTCCGACAGAGACTCCAGCGCTACAGATATTGAATGGAGAAGCAGGGTATGATACTCAGTGGGTTGTTGACTCAGTGTGCCACCTAAAGCCCCATGTATATGACGAGGGTGCTTCTGATATGGGGCCGGGTTTGCAGCAGAATGCATTCAGATGGACACTTGGAGTGACATCAGAGAGTCATCTGAGTGCATTCCTTGATGCATTCAAGTCTATGGGGGTTTCCAATTCTTTCAGTCTTGATCCTGCTCCATGTCATCGGAACAGAACGGATTGGTTGCCACCATAGAGGTGAGTGCATCACGGAATAAACTCGATGTCACTCCCAGTGCTATCCTAGTGCATTCTGCTGTAAACTCAACCCCACATTGGAAGCACACTAGGCCCCGTGCCTGACTGATTTGGCTTTGGGCCACGTTCAAGAGTATTGTCTATGTAATCTCCAGTTTTCAACTTTTAACCCCCATACAGGGATCTTCTCTTAACTGAGCTACCAGGTTGCTATCTCTTAAAGAGGTCCAGTTGTAGGTGACAGCTGGCCAGTGGTCACAGTGGACACCAGTGAAGAACCTCAAAGGGTTAGGCGATAGTGTAGTCCATTACAGACCAAAGATCAGGAAGGGCAGAATACAAGTTTAGTTAGATATAAGTGGGTTGTCAGTTCAGGCAGCTTACGAGCTGAGGTCAGGAACAAGCCAAAGTCAGAGGCAGGTATCAGGCAGAACTGGTCGACAGGAATCTAGTCAAGAAACAAGCCAGAGGTTAATATTATGGAGGTTAGATCAGCAATCAGGTAGATTTTAAAACTGGGCTAGTTGAGATAGGAACCTTGCTCAGGCAGGGTGTGGCTAGTAAAGCAGACCTTTATATATTGAGGCTGACAGAGATTGGCTGGAAAAGAGTTAAAGCTACAGGATGAAAGTGCCTAAGGGCCAGACTTAGAGGCGGCATCAGCAGCAGAAGGAAGTGCAACTGTATGGAAGAGTGGAGGACCAGGAACCATACAGTGTATAGCAAAGGTATCCGGCCACTGCCGTATCTGCTGGGAGAGGTAGGATGCTGGTAAGCCCATAGCGCTGATGTTACACACCATGTATGCCATTTATTGAATTTACCCAGTATATACCATAAATGTGAGACCTGGAACGTCCATCTTTTGGTGGACCTCCATTTCCTCATCCAAGGTAGATGTGTGGTGGTGGCTGCAAATAGGAGAGTTAGAGGGGGAACTGCTTCTATGCAAGACATTGTCTAGCCAAGCAGAACTGTAAAAAGACAGTCATGAGACCCTTATCCTTCCATGAGGAGATGGCCTTAGATGTTGGTGACCATCTATGGGCCATTCATGGTCTAACCTATGGATAAACCATAATGGTCTTTGTCCGCAATACCCTTTGAATAAATGTATTCTGTATAAAAAAAAAAAGAAAGAAAAGTAATCTCAAAAGAGGCAGTGCCGTGTAAGCCATCTTATCACATGGCTTTAGGGTGTGAAATGGAAGAGGTTGCCATAGTCCTTTCGAAAGTCAAGTAATGGCCTCATTTTCTGTGAATATGGGATCTTCAGCAACTGATATCTGCTGCTTTGTATCACTAATAATGGATGGCCAAGGAAAAACAGCACATGTCGTACTTGACATCACACCTGTGCTTACACAGATGCCCGTGATTGTGCCCAGGCGGCCATTTTGTGTCTATAATTCGGTTGCCTGGTGCAGTAGACTTTCCAAGTACTAAGCGTCTGGTAAAATTGAAGGCAGAGAGTCCTGCGTCTGTCTCAGCGGGTACAGGAGAGTTAATCCCTTTGCATTCAGAGAATCTGTACATAGATTTACCCGTTCCCTGTCAGAATAATAAGTAGCCGAGCATTAATACTTGTCAGCCGTAAGAATAGGACGGTTTTGACAATCAGCAGCGAATTTGACAGAAAATTGCCAAGAAGAAAAGCTCTGGACAGCAATAAATAACAAATAATTGTTAGAATATAAATTGAAAAGTGTATGAAATAGCGATTTGTTATGTGCGGGGACAGATAAGACGTAGTCATAATCTTCACTTTTAAAGAGGTTGTCTGGGATTTTATAAGTACGACTCAATTAAACGAGTCCAGAACAGGCCGTGGTAGATGTTGTGGTACCAACTGGACGCTGGTTCTGACCTTGGCGAGAGCATTGTAGGGAGCAAGTTTATTTTCTCGTGCCTGTGTTATTTGTACATCGATAAAAGCTTGTCTCCCACCTATGGATGACATGGAATAAACCAACAATGAGACCCTTGGACACCCTACAATCTCTGGGATCACTCCGATAGTCATAGTCTCCGTGATCAGTAGCCACCCTACAGTTATAGTCTCTGTGATTAGTGCTCATCCTCCAGTCATAGTCTCTGTGATCATTGCCTCCCATACAGGCATTGTCTCCATGATCACGGCCCACCCTACAGTCATAGTCTCAGTGATCAGCGACCCTTCCTACAGTCATAGTCTCTGTGATCAATGCCCATTCTACAGTCATAGTCTCTGTGATCATTGCCTCCCATACAGGCATTGTCTCCATGATCACGGCCCACCTTACAGTCATAGTCTCCATGACCAGTTCCTACCCTACAGTCACAGTCTCAGTGATCAGCGACCCTTCCTACAGTCATAGTCTCTGTGATCAATGCCCATTCTACAGTCATAGTCTCCATGTTCAGTAGCCACCCTACAGTCATAGTCTCTGTGATCAGTGCCTCCCCTACAGTCATTGTCTCTAGGATCACGGCGCATCCTACAGTCATAGTCTCAGTGATCAGTACCCACCCTATAGTCATAGTCTCCATGTTCTATGCCCACCCTACAGTCATAGTCTCATGATCAGTCCCCGTCCTACAATCATTGTCTCCATGATTAGTGCCCGCCCTACAATCATTGTCTCCATGATCAGTCCCCGTCCTACAATCATTGTCTCCATGATCAGTGCCCGCCCTACAATCATTGTCTCCATGATCAGTGCCCACCTTACTTTCATCTTAGCTCTAATCAGTGCCCACCCTACAGTCATTGTGTCCATGATGAGTGCCCACCTTATTGTCATCGTATCTCTGGACAGTGTCCACCCTACAGTAAATAATGTCATCATCAGTGCTTTTGTGCCAGTTTATGGTAACGTACCTTTTGATGTTGGGTGGTGGTAATCTGTGCAGGCTTGTGAACCACATTGTTTTGATGTAAGGAAATAGTGGGAAATAGACCTAAGCAAGGACATAGGGTCCTATAGTCAAACTTTGTGACTTTTATGGAGATATTGGTGCGAGTGGGACCAGTCTTGGTTGGCATCTTGTCCATTGCTGTTGGCTAACAAGAACTTGTACAGGATGTCCTCTCCAAAGGAAATGCATTGTTATAAAACAACAGACAAGAAATGGGGCTAATGGTCAAGGGATGGATGTAGTGGGGGATAGAGATTCCAGGCTCTTCTGTCCCAAGTGGCCAATGTTGATATTTGCTGTGGGATCCACTCTCTGTGATGTACAGTCATGGCCAAAAGTTTTGAGAATGACACAAATATATTTTCACATGATCTGCTGCCCTCTGGTTTTTATGTGTGTTTGTCAGATGTTTTTATCACATACAGAAATAGAATTGCATTCATATTATGAGTAACAGAAGCTTATATTGACAGTTAGAATGAGTTAATGCAGCAAGTCAATATTTGCAGTGTTGACCCTTCTTCTTCAGGACCTCTGCAATTCTCCCTGGCATGCTCTCAATCAACTTCTGGACCAAATCCTGACTGATAGCAGTCCATTCTTGCAGAATCAATGCTTTAATTTTGTCTGAATTTGTTGGTTTTTGTTTGTCCACCCGTCTCTTGATGATTGACCACAAGTTCTCAATGGGATTAAGATCTGGGGAGTTTCCAGGCCATGGACCCAAAATCTCTATGTTTTGTTCCCTGAGCCATTTAGTTATCACCTTTGCTTTATGGCAAGGTGCTCCATCATGCTGGAAAAGGCATTGTTGAGCGCCAAACTGCTCTTGGACGGTTGAGAGAAGTTGCTCTTGGAGGACATTCTGGTACCATTCTTTATTCATGGCTGTGTTTTTAGGCAAGACTGTGAGAGAGCCGATTCCCTTGGCTGAGAAGCAACGCCACACATGAATGGTTTCAGGATGCTTTACAGTTGGCATGAGACAAGACTGGTGGTAGTGCTCACCTCTTCTTCTCCGAATAAGCTGTTTTCCAGATGTTCCAAACAATCGAAAAGGGGATTCATCAGAGAAAATGACTTTCCCCCAGTCCTCAGCAGTCCACTCCCTGTACCTTTTGCAGAATATCAGTCTATCCCTGATGTTTTTTCTGGAGAGAAGTGGCTTCTTTGCTGCCCTCCTTGAGACCAGGCCTTGCTCCAAGAGTCTCCGCCTCACAGTGCGTGCAGATGCACTCACACCTGCCTGCTGCCATTCCTCAGCAAGCTCTGCACTGCTGGTAGCCCGATCCCGCAGCTGAAACACTTTTAAGAGACGGTCCTGCCGCTTGCTGGTCTTTCTTGGGCGCCCTGGAGCCTTTTTGGCACCAATGGAACCTCTCTCCTTGAAGTTCTTGATGATGCGATAGATTGTTGACTGAGGTGCAATCTTTCTAGCTGCAATACTCTTCCCAGTTAGGCCATTTTTGTGCAGTGCAATGATGACTGCACGTGTTTCTTTAGAGATAACCATGGTTAACAGAAGAGAAACAATGATGGCAAGCACCAGCCTCCTTTTAAAGTGTCCAGTGGTGTCATTCTTACTTAATCATGACAGATTGATCTCCAGCCCTGTCCTCATCAACACCCACACCTGTGTTAATGGAGCAATCACTGAAACGATGTTAGGTGGTCCTTTTAAGGCAGGGCTGCAATGATGTTGAAATGTGTTTTGGGGGATAAAGTTCATTTTCTAGGCAAATATTGACTTTGCAAGTAATTGCTGTTAAGCTGATCACTCTTTATAACATTCTGGAGTATATGCAAATTGGCATTAGAAAAACTGAAGCAGTAGACTTTGTAAAAATTAATATTTGTATCATTCTCAAAACTTTTGGCCATGACTGTAGACCACTGTATATTAAAATGACCAAACAAACTTGGAAAAACTTCTGAAATTATGGTAGCGAAACCCCTATGCTATGGTGTTGGACCTCTTCAGTCTACTGTATATTGGTATATATATATATATATATATGTATATATTTACTAATATTTAGCAACATTGCATAGTCTTGATAAAAAAATATCTTACTATTTTTTGTGTATACACCTCCTATGCAGACCTATGTGTCCCCATGGGTACAAGCTATGTGGTACTCCTATGCTCTCAGTAGGATCAGACTACACAGGGTTTATGTGTAGTCTGTTACCATGGAGACTCAAGCTAAACTGTTTGTTTAGTTTACTTTATTTTAGATGTAATGAAATGATACAAAGTTAATTCCTGGGTCTGAAGATTCCCATCCTATGATTATTTAGAGAAACCCCCAACAACGGCATATCTCACCACTCAATGATTGTTTCTTGTTCTTGCAAACTTTCTCTCCTCAAGAAAGGAGAAAGCTTCCTGTTTCTCTAGTTCTCCCTATGAAAAGCCACCCTGAAAGTCAATGCATGAAGAGCCTTAAAACATAATTAGTTATATTAGTCAAACCTGTAAATTCCTTGTTATGATTTAAGGCTCTTTTATGGATCGGACATTAATGGGGTATTCCAAGCGAAGATTGCTGGGGATCCCACACCCAGGACCCCCCACCGATCAGCTCTTTGAAGAAACCGCTGCAGCCTCTTTACAGAAATCCAAGCACAGCACCATATATTGTATAGTGTCTGTGCTTGGTATTGCAGCTCGGGAATGGGACTAAGCTACGAACAGGCCGTGTGACTGATGAATGTGACGTCACATGGCCTAATCTTCAATTGATGACCTAACCTAAGGATAAGTCATCATTTAACAAAGCCCAGAAAACCCATTTACTTACAGGATGGCAACCTATAGGTGGCACTAGAGAGTTTTACTCCCATCTGAAGGGCAGCTGATTTGCATATTCTTTTTCCCATCAAGCATTGCATGTAAAACTCCATACATCAGCTGGATCTCCTCGATGAGGATCAGTATCCCTTAGAGCTTTCTCATTCTTAAAATTTTTATACATCCACAAAAAAAAGAGAATCTCCTACTGCCGTCTTTTCCATCTTCACGGTGAGCTTCATGTTTCAGAATAGAGCGTTTCTGTATTGATTTACTGTCGGCTACGGAATTCACCATTTCCATCCGCTATGAATGTAATCTCTGCTATATCCTTTTGTTTGCATTACAGATAATTTGGAAAAGCCATTGCCTAAAATGTTATCTATAGATATTACTCCAGAAGGTATTTTTTTAATATTTTCTGATTGCTATGTGCTGGCATCGCACAAAATGCATTTAATTTTAGGTTTTGCTAAAAAGTACTATTGATTTTCAGACGCTTGCATTGCCTGATTTTTATTTGGCATCGAGCTGGAGTCCATGATTATAATTTCGATGCTTGCATTATTTTGTTTCTCGTGGCTTTTCCCTCAGCACCCCGCTCTATGTAGTCTGATATTGGCTGCATGCTCGATGGCTGGATGATGCCCCCATATCAAAGAAGGCAGCCGTGTGGTGGTCTGAATCAGTTCTCCGGTTGGTGGCATATGTAGAAAGTCACTAAGTCCTTTGATGATACTGATCACCAAATGTTCCTGCCTTCTTTGTATTGAAGGGTTCAAAATGGCTGCCTTTAAGTGAAAGTTGGCTTGCTTGCAAACGTTTCAGCCTGCTATATCACTCAGTCTAGAACCACCATCAGTTCATTGTTTTTTATTGTCTTCCACCCAACCCACCAGAAATAATATAGAAACTTTGATAGATAGTTGTATGCGGAGCACTTCATATCAATGGAACCAGTGTCGGACCGAGGGGTTTTAACTTGGGATTTAACTTGGGTTTTATAGGAGACTCTCCATTATCTGCCATTAAAATTTACTTGTGTCCTCTAATGTAACTGTGCTCTCGCTGCCATACATAACCCTGTTTGTGAAAGAAAGTTAGGATTGCAAAAAATATTTAAAGGGGTTGTCCACTTTCGACAATTATTTTTTGTTAAAATGGCTCCCTCAAAATGCTTTAAACTGTTCATAGGGTATTCCTCAGCTGCAACCTTTAGAGATCAATTGTATTGTTTTAAGCGACCTACAGCCCTGTCCCTACAGCACAACCACAGGAGAAATTGAGCATTACATGGTGTCCATTGAGATTGATGGGCTCTTCATGTAATACATGGATTTGTTGGGTCCTCCATGGACACTCTTCGTAGCTGACCTCTACTGTTTCGTATTGATAGAAATTGACAGTAAGAGTCCACCCTTCTGTTCATTCAGAATGCCTAATGGGGTATTTCTAAAAAGAGTTTTCGAAATCAGAGAACCCTTTTAAAGGATTTGCTCACTGATACAGTATCCAGAAATCCATAGAAGAGCTGTTATAGATTTTACAACCTTTGTCGAAGTGGTTGAAGCACATAATCGAGCATCGCAGATCTTTGCTCTTGGAATCTATTGGGTTCCAGCTCACTAAACCACAACTTATCCTCTTAACCTTTTAACTTGCCTCAATGAGCAAAAAATGGAATTTCCATTAAGCTCTACTAAATTGAAGCTTCACTTTTGGCCATGAGTAGACCTCCACTCTGCAGTGTTGTGCTGAGGTTCCATGGGCCAAGCGATAAAACGATTCTGGGGTACCACCCTCCGACAACCTCTAGGATATAGACATCGTACCCTTCACATTTGGATGCCTTCTGATGGACTATTATTGTGTAAGAGCCTAGGCCTACCAGAGAATCCTCTGGTTCTTTGGTGGGCCAGTCTGATACCTCTACTATGTTTGTGTAGATCTCCAGCCTCCTAACTGTGGGAGCCTTGTGATGCTCTTTCTTGTATTTTGCCATCACGTTGGTTCTAGAAGAGTCACTGTTATTATGACGTAAAAACCCATGATGGGTTGTCCATCAGTGCTGCCGCCTGTGAAGCCATCATAAATGTTGGACGAAACAGCTGGTTTCGGGGGTTTAGCTGACCACCTAATGTGTAGGAGGCTATCCAACCTCTCCGCTGATGGCAAGTGTTGGAGGAAATAATGGTTGGCCATGTTGTTGTTTTTTTTTTTTTCAATTGTAATTTTTATTAAAGTTTTTGAAACATATAGAACAATAAAAAAAGACAATGCAAAATTAAATAGGAACATAACATTCATGCTACTAAATAATCAGAGGCAAAAGGGGAGTGCGATTGCTTCGAGAATAATAGACAATATGTAGGTCCAAATCCTAATACATATAATGACAATAAAGGAAAAAGGAGGCACAAGACAAGGAACAGAAGGAAAGAAAAGGGAAGAAATGGGTAGGATAATGAATAAAGGATCGGGGGAAATCATATCATCAGCAGTTAGAGGTCAAAAGTACTCAAAAGGTGTCCTAGGGTTCCCATATGGCCTGACTTCGATCCTCCTCATTGTTCAGAAGGGCAGTCAGATGCTCCAAGTTCCTAAGCTCTCTTGTGCAGAACTGAGGAATATATAACAATAGGGGGCAAGTTGTATTTTAACATGTCCAGCCCTTTGTTCTTACAGGAGATAAGCCATCAACTGGAAGTGTATGGCAGCGGCTTATTCCCTCTCCCCATTGAGAACACACAGTTGAGCCAAGTGTGTATTGGGTGTCGGAAAGATGCCTTTCAGCTGAAGGAGAACTTGGCTTTGGCTTTAGGAAGACCAGTTCGAAAAAAACCCAAAAAGACCATGCTCCTTTTTGTGCCTTGGGCACACTAATGTGCTGAACACTCCCCTTTTTGGGGTTATGACTAGTACATAAAGTGCCCAAGTCATATGTATAATGATAGAGAGCCTGACAGATTCGGGAGCATTCTCCAGGCCCAGGACATTTTTCCCAATCTTTCAGGACTCTGAGAGGTCACACCAGAAGTTTCAGGAAAGTGCTCAAGTCAAGTTCTCCTAACCGAACCTAACCTATTCTAACGCTTCCCGATTTCTGATATGGTGTCTACCTCCTGGACCTTCTCGACACAGGAAATGTATGGCTCAGCCAATCACTGAATGAGGTGGATTACTGCTCAGTGATTGGCTGGGATGAGGGGGACCAGGAAGTGGGAGTGGCAATGGATCGGTGAGATGAATGTGATCTTTTTTAAACATGTTTTTGCCCATACATTCCCTTTAGGGGCGAGGAGAATATTCAAGCGCTCCACATAAATGGAGAAGACTGCTTATATTGATGACATGGCAGGGCAGGCCGCATTTAATTTTACACAACATTTACTTATCAGACAATGACTGGTGGTAGTCTTCCTGGTAATAAAAGGCTTCTTGCTACGCTGCAGAAATTTGCACTGTAAATATATGCATGAGATTACATGCATGCGATTTTTTATTTATCTCTGCCACTCTCCCAAAAATTATCATTCCACTCCTGCTGTCAAAACCGCATTTGGATGGTAATAGAAGAGGTGAACACGGCAAAATGAAATAATATATACAGATCACCAGGTGTATTCAAAGGAGAGGCTGTCATTATGCAGTCTGCTCAGTCACCGTGCCGTACGCTTACAATTAATGCACAGAGAGCGCAGGCCCGGGATATGTACCGACATCCTCCACGATTGTTCTGTTCCGGGCATCACTGGAGGCTCGAAGAAGGTGGCACCCAGGAAGATGGTTAGAGGCGGAACTCCAAGCTCTGGATCGACTTCCATATTGTAGAACTACACTCGCTAGTAAAGTATCCATCTGGTGTATTCTATAAAACATCTGGTTCTATTTCCCTGCAGTGCCTCCACAGGAGACATGGAGAATTACACATTTATCTTCAAAATCAACAGACTGTTTACATAATACACTGATGTGCTGGGTCCTCCAGAATGAGAGACAGTGGGGGAATTTAGTGTGTCCACCTTAATATTTTGGATATTGGCGGCAGAACCACTGTGGGAGGTCCCGTGTACCAGAAATCAAATGCAGTTAGGCACTGGCATAGGTTTCAGGTATAACTGATGCCAATACGAGTTGTAGTAAATCAGACAAGCCAAGGTGTCCCCCTTCTTGATCTCTGCTCTGCCCGGGAAGATCACAAAGTGGCATATCTTTGGTGCAAACATGGGCTGTGCGCCAAAGATGTGCCACATCTACGCTCATCCACACCAGTTTTCTGCATACTAGCCAACATTCCCGAAAACATGGGTGACCTCCCAGACTCCTGGAGAGCAGGCAAGACACCCGGACCCAGGAAAATGCTTCGGCATCTGCCGGGCTAACAGTCATTTTGCAAGTGATGTGGGCACTTTATGTGCCGATCACACCCCAAAAATTTGGACGTGAGCACATGTCATACATGACAAAAAAAGAGGCATGTTCCAATGTGAAATGGGCTAGGCTTCAGCTATAGGGGGCGTCACCTTACCTGAATATTTTGCTGTTCTCCTTGCTACAATATGGTTTTCTGGCATTTATGAAATATTTCCCCCAGTAGTCACTCTTTCAGAAGCAATACTCACCTCACCAATTCCCTGCCGCTCCTGTTCTGACACTTCCCTGGTTCCCCAGCAGTCCCTACCTCCTGGTCCCTCCCAAGATACAGGAAATGGATCTCTGCAGCCACTGATTGGCCGAGTGACATTTCCTGTGTGTAGAAAGGGACCAGGAAGTAGAGACCAGCCGGAGACCGAGCAGGGTCAGAACATGAACGGTGGAGAATCGTTGAGATAATTATTTACTGTTTTAATTTTTTAACCCATTCAGAGCCTTTTATTTTTTTTAAAAAAACAATCAACCCTTTTAAGAAACTTTTCGTCTAACTTCATAAAATCCTGAAGTCCTCTTGAGTCATCCTTAGTTCTTCAGAATTCTCCTCAAGTCTTTGCATCATCCTTAGATGTTAGAATTCTGTTCCTTAGTTATGTTTGAGCATGGGAAAGCTGGATTACATATGGCAGCACAACACATGAATGTCCCAGTGTGGCCTTTTATGATGCTGGATGTATTACTGTGTCTGTTTTTGCAGAGAGTAACCTACATTATAGACATAAGTGCTGATTCAGCTGCATAGTGTCCTGGGATTTATTGTACGCGGTTGGCATGTATGTGTAGGTGACCGGTGCACTTTAATTGGCCCCAGTAGTCTCTGGAGGTTAGCACTTGTTATCCGATTCTGTGTCTTTTACCATCTTTGCCCAGGGATGAAACATGATTTCTGTAACTTTTGTAATGTGCATATAGAATCCAATGTTGACAAGATCTCCTTAACAAACAGAACTCCGCCCACATGGAAAATATAAATACAATCTACATGACAGGCCCCACCCCCATGCATGGGGCTGGACCGGACAAGGCCAATTTTCAAATTTTTTGAAGAGCCCAAACTTCATGGCAGTAAGAAGGAGGAGTTTAATTTGGTCATACATGTTGTCGTAGTCAGGACATGAGGAGAGAAGGCAAATTTTCAACTTTTCTGAAGATCCCAAATTGCATGGCAAGGAGAATAGTTATAGGGGTGCAAAGATAGCAATGGCTACCAGACCCTGAAGGATCAGAACATATTATAGTACAGTATTGTAGATAGCAAATGTTAAGCGGTGGCCCTATTATAAATTTTGCACTGGGACCCAAAAGCTTCAAGTGACACCTCCGTGAGGAGGCAAATTTTCATCTTTTCTGAAGAGCTCAAAGAGGAGTGTAAAGCCGGCCACACACGTTGTCGTAGTCACGACTTGAGGCAAATCTTCAACTTTTCTGAAAAGCCCAAATTTCATGCCAGTAAGAAAGAGGAGTATAACAGGGGTCATACACATTGTCATAGTCACATAAACGATCATTTGGCCGACAGCTGTTCCTCCTGTTCACAGCCATACACCTGCACACTGGTGCCCGAAAGGATCTAATGATCTCTATGCAAGAAGGAAGGGGGAAAAGCTAGTCTCTGTATGCAGTGGAGACCAAGCAAGCTCAGTCCCACTACCTTGGATGCTCCCTAGCTGGAGGTTGAGGGGATTGGAAGGAGATTTTAGGATCTAGAAAGTCTGGACTGTTCTAGAGGGACAGATAAGTGTCACTTATGCCTAGACTTAGGGTCTCTTTAGTCCTCACATATATTCTCCATATTCCATCCCGTAAAGGGTCATGCATATATCCCATTCAAAAAAAGCAGACAAGGCCAGTTACAGCGCCACCCTTGTCCATGGGCCGTGTCTGGTATTGCTTCTAAATCAAAGAGGAAATAGTTGCAGTACTCTACACAGCCTATGGCCAAGAATGGCGCTGTTTCTTCTATTTTAAAACCGCATATATATCATCCAAGAGAACGTCTTCAAAAAGGATGTCACCTTCTTAGAGCGGAGATGGTTCACATGACCGTACCCTGAATCCTATTAATAGGTGTGGCCCGTTTGGGTGGCCATTTGATTGGTGCAATTAAGCCCCCCCCCCCCCCAGTCCTGTTCCTTTAACTATCCCCCCACTGCCGCATCTAACTTATTTGGTGATTCCACCCATATGTGCCTTCCTTCAGGCTGTAATTTCGGATCAGGCGGGGTACGCTACCCCGTGTAATAAGTATGATTGTAATTGGGTAATAAATTCTGGAAGATTCTTTGGCTGCGGATCCAGAAGTTTAGACTTTATCTAAATTCTCTCCGTAGGCAACAAATTAGTGAAACCATTTTATCAAAGCGATACGGCGCCATAAATGAAATATTTAGCCGTTTTGGTTTTTTACTTAATTTTTACCCCACATTTGGAGAGCGCGTGTTGATGATAGCCTTGGTGGTGTGCTGTTATAGATCTGGATTTCCAGCAGGCAGGGTAATGAATTATTGACATATTTTGCATGGTGATTACCCAGCAGCCCCATGCCAGGAGCTTGAGAGATTATCCAGTCTAATGCTAGATCTTAAGTGAGACTGTTATTATGTGATAATAACCCTTGTGTAAGATTAATAACAGGCCGCATGGCTGCAGGTTGTGTAGCATAGAGCAAGTGCTGCAAACATGGGAGACGTACACAGACATGCCTCTATCATACATACACACATGTGCAAATGTGTCATGGGGGACCCAGGAAGTGATCACCACGTCAGGACAGGGTCTTAAAGGGGCAAGTCTTCATATTCTATACAAAACAAATGCTTCACTATACACCACAGTTTTTACATAAAATTTAAATCCATGGTTGATGGTGGCGCTGTTTCAGTGATGTCTATGGAAAAAAGTTACTGTAAGCAATGTGGTGCACAGTGGTACTGCAAGTGATATAATAATGTGATACACACAGATGATAGATAGATAGATAGATAGATAGATAGATAGATAGATAGATAGATAGATAGATAGATAGATAGATAGATAGATAGATAGATAGATAGATAGATAGATAGATAGATAGATAGATAGATAGGGATAGATAGACAGACAGTGCTGGCCAAAAGTATTGGCACCCCTGCAATTCTGTCAGATAATACTCAATTTCTTCCAGAAAATGATTGCAATCACAAATGCTTTGGTAATAATATCTTCATTTATTTTGCTTGCAATGAAAAAACACAAAAGAGAATAAGAAAAAAGTCAAATCATTGATCATTTTACACAAAACTCCAAAAATGGGCCGGACAAAAGTATTGGCACCCTCAGCCTAATACTTGGTAGCACAACCTTTAGACAAAATAACTGCGAACAACCGCTTCCGGTAACCATCAATGAGTTTCTTACAATGCTCTGCTGGAATTTTAGACCATTCTTCTTTGGCAAATTTCTCCAGGTCCCTGAGATTTGAAGGGTGCCTTCTCCAAACTGCCATTTTGAGATCTCTCCACAGGTGTTCTATGGGATTCAGGTCTGGACTCATTGCTGGCCACTTTAGAAGTCTCCAGTGCTTTCTCTCAAACCATTTTCTAGTGCTTTTTGAAGTGTGTTTTGGGTCATTGTCCTGCTGGAACACCCATGACCTCTGAGGGAGACCCAGCTTTCTCACACTGGGCCCTACATTATGCTGCAAAATTTGTTGGTAGTCTTCAGACTTCATAATGCCATGCGCACGGTCAAGCAGTCCAGTGCCAGAGGCAGCAAAGCAACCCCAAAACATCAGGGAACCTCCGCCATGTTTGACTGTAGGGACCATGTTCTTTTCTTTGAAGGCCTCTTTTTTTTTTCCTGTAAACTCTATGTTGATGCCTTTTCCCAAAAAGCTCTACTTTTGTCTCATCTGACCAGAGAACATTCTTCCAAAAAGTTTTTGGCTTTCTCAGGTAAGTTTTGGCAAACTCCAGCCTGGCTTTTTTATGTCTCTGGGTCAGAAGTGGGGTCTTCCTGGGTATCCTACCATAGAGTCCCTTTTCATTCAGACGCCGACGGATAGTACGGGTTGACACTGTTGTACCCTCGGACTGCAGGGCAGCTAGAACTTGTTTGGATGTTAGTCGAGGTTCTTTAGCCACCATCCGCACAATCTTTCGTTGAAATCTCTCGTCAATTTTTCTTTTACATCCACATCTAGGGAGGTTAGCCACAGTGCCATGGGCTTTAAACTTCTTGATGACACTGCGCACGGTAGACACAGGAACATTCAGGTCTTTGGAGATGGACTTGTAGCCTTGAGATTGCTCATGCTTCCTCACAATTTTGCAAGTCCTCAGACAGTTCTTTGGTCTTCTTTCTTTTCTCCATGCTCAATATGGTACACACAAGGACACAGGACAGAGGTTGAGTCAACTTTAATCCATTTCAACTGGCTGCAAGTGTGATTTAGTTATTGCCACCACCTGTTATGTGCCACAGGTAAGTAACAGGTGCTGTTAATTACACAAATTAGAGAAGCATCACATGATTTTTCAAAGGGTGCCAATACTTTTGTCCACCCTCTTTTTTATGTTTGGTGTGGAATTATATCCAATTTGGCTTTTTGACAATTCTTTTTGTGGTTTTCCATTGACGACAAATTAAATGAAGATATTATTACCAAAGCATTTGTGATTGCAATCATTTTCTGGAACAAATTGAGTATTAACTGACAGAATTGCAGGGGTGCCAATACTTTTGGCCAGCACTGTAGGTGTATAGATAGATAGATAGACAGATAGATGTATAGATAGTAGTCGTCTCCAGATGTATTAGTGTCCCAGCAGCACGTTGCAGCCTCCTCTGACATGCCCACTATACGGCTGGCGCTGCGCCCGCTGTGTCTATATTTGTGCTAATTAGTGTTCATTTAAAACAAATAACAGTAAAGTAGACTGCAGAATGACATAAAGAGCCCTGGCAGATCCCCGCCACCTCGCCATGTACCGCCATCCATCCGCTACATTACTGATAACTACAGACAGATCGGATCAGAAAGGAAGATGGCTGATCAGTCCCTGGCTGTATTCTGTCTTCAGAGCATCACCCCCTGTTACTCTACATTCTCCTGCCTGTCACTGGGCATGTTATTGACAGATTTGCACTTCCTGCTCCTTATATGGTAGTGGAGGGGGTGGAGCCTGGACCACGAACAGTCTTCTGGAATTTTGAATGTAGGATCTTACCGCAAAGCATTATAGTCCCAGATGTTGTGATCATAAAAAACTCATTTAGGGAGTCAAAATTGAAAAATCATCGTTAGAGCTTTATTCACAAAGTAATTCTGAATGGAGCCATGTATAAATGTTGGATGCGTGGGACTGTACCTTAAAGGGGTTGTACCAAAATAAGAAGAACATGGCTGATTTCTATCTGAAACTGCACCATACCTGTCTATAGCTTTCAAGAATGGAAAAGTGAATGGAGCCAAGTTGCAATACCAGATACAACCTATGGACCAATGTGGCGCTATTTCTGGGAGAAAGGAGCTATTTTTCTTCCTTATTTTAGTGCAATACCTTTAAGTTACAATGTTACCTGACCTGTCTTACATGGGTAACAGATATGAAGTGACTGTCACCTTACACAACCATAAAGATCGCTGCTCCACAGCTTTCCCTAGACCTTCAATGACATATCAGTCTTCCCCAGTTTATGTGAACATAACATTACTGTATACAGTATCCTCATTGTTACTCCTTTTTTACTGCAGTATGTGTCAGTCCTCACTGTTATTCTGGCATTCTATTCGTCAACTCTGCAGGTCAGGATGAACAACTAAAATGAGTAGAAATCTTCAGGAAGCTTCTGCTGCATCTGTAGACAGTATCTAAAGTATTAATATGATAATTAATAGGAAAATAGACTGGCAGTGCAGGTGTTAATAAGGCATTGGCACCCTGAAACAAGCGCTAAGCAGCAGATTAATTAGATTCATGGCGACTTGACGGACTATTAGTCACCCTTAGTCTTCGCTAAAGCTACCTCACCGACCACACGGTGTCATCAATCTCGCCCGTCGTCTACACTGGGTTATGTTATTAATATTGCCGCTTAAAGGAAGCCGAGAATTAGGTCCAAGAACGCCCAGCACGAAAATGAAGAAAAATGACTGTTCAGATCCAGTACCTGATGTCTTGTGTCTGGAGGAGGAAGCAGATCCAGCAGATCCTGTACAGAGAGGACTGGAGGTGGCTCCAGTGTCTCTGACCCTCACATATCACCAGTTGTGCCAAATGACAACTTCAACTCAACTACATCTATCCGTACGCAGATCTGCACAACATTACGTTTGCTATGCGATTGGCTACGGTTAAATCTGTATAAGTTGAGCTCTGCTAGGTTTTTACATCCGCAGTTTCACTGCCTCTATATACAACCTCAGCTCTGCTACATCTGTACTGCCTTAGTTTATTGTGCCTTCATCTGTACGTCCTCAGCTTAGTTATATCCATCATTTGTGCTACATCTGTACAGCCATATTGGAGCCACAGCTCAACTACATCTGTTAGAATTCACTTATCCAGTATAACCTTAGCTCAGTTACAGCCTTACAAGCTCAGCCCTGCTACATCTGTTTTTTTTTTTTTTACAAGCTCAGCTCGCGTACTTCTCTACAAGCTCAGTCCTGCTACATCTGTATATTTTTACAAGCTCAGCTCGACTACATCTTTACAAGCTCAGGCCTGTTACATATGTATATTTTTACAAACTCATCCCAGCTACATGTCTACAAGCTCAACACAACTACATCTCTACAAGCTCAGCTCGGTTACATGTGTGTATTTTGACAAGCTCAGCTCTGCTACATGTGTGTATTTTTATAAGCACAAGCTCAGCTCTGCTACATGTGTATATTTTTACAAGCTCAGCTCGACTACATTATTACAAGTTCAGCTCTGCTACATGTGTATAGTTTTACAAGCTCAGCCAAACTACATCTTTAATATACAAAGTCAGCTCTGTAACTTGTGTATATTTTCATAAGCTCAGGCCAACTACATATATACATACTCAGCTCTGCTACATTCATATATTTTTACAAGCTCAGCCCAACTACATAGATACATAGTCAGGTCTGCTACATGTGTGTATTTTCATAAGCTCAGCCCGACTACATCTTTACATACTCAGCTCTGCTACATTGATTTATTTTTACAAGCTCAGCCCAACTACATATATACATACTCAGCTCTGCTACATTCATATATTTTTACAAGCTCAGCCCACCTACATATATACATACTCAGCTCTGCTACATTCATATATTTTTACAAGCTCAGCCCAACTACATATATACATAGTCAGCTCTGCTACATGTGTGTATTTTTATTCGGAGCCCAGTAGTGCTGTAGGTAAGGTGCAGCGGCGGCGCCCCCCTGATCTTACATGCGGTTACGCTGATAATTACACAGTAAGTGACTGCGCCTCTGCCGATGTTCACATCATCTAATTAACCAAGGAAGGGAGACTAAAGGTCAGAGAATGCAAATCCATTGTGTCATACTCCATTTACACTACATGACAAGAGCGCTCACGACACTCCCAGTAGGATAGAAGACAAAGTTCTTGCTCTTGGACAGAATTCACACTTGTCTCTACCTTATCATTCTGCCACATGACTGTCCACACCTCCCCTGCCATTACAAAAACTATGCAGGAAAATCCTGGAAAGGGCCCTCTGCTTTGGACAATCTCTTTTTGTTAGAAGGATCCCGGATCTTATGGTGATCAAGTGATCGGTGAAACCTGCCAGTAAGTGTTCAGTTTATCTGCAGCGACACCACAGGAGAAATGCAGTATTACATGGTGATCATTGAAATCAATGGATTCTCTTTCTAAGGTCTGGTCCTCCAGAGTGGGATACACTCCTTGTAGCCACTCTCTGGTCTATCTAATAGGTAAGGGTCCAGAATGGAGGGCACCCCATGAACTCACTGATAGGGTATTTGGCAAAAAATGGAAATATGAGATCTTGTGGTCTATTCTGTATGTGAAGAGTCATAGCTACTAATAACTGTTCATGGTGGTTTTCATCTAGGCCTATAGTAACACACATATTCTTCTAAGTCTCCTACTGCTTGGTTGTCATTCTTCACTGCAGCTCTGGAATTCTATTCATGGACTAGTCTAAAGCTGTATTCTCGTATGAAAGCCATTATACAGACAATGAGTCTCAACTATTAATGGCTGTTCATTTTGGCCATGGTGTCACATCATCATGTTCTTTCCCCATGCTACTGCCTAAACGTCAGTCTTCATAGCAGCTCTTGTATTCTATTCATGGACCAGGAAGACCAGGATGAACTTGTATTCTGGTGTGAAATCTAATGACTGCTCATAGTGGCTATCACCCAGGCCTAATCCACATTATAACACACAGTTATATTCTTTCCCTTTCCTACTGCCTAGGTGTCGGTCTTCACTGCAGCCCTGGTATTCTATTCATGAACCAAGATGAAGAGATCTAGAGCTATATTCTTGTGTGTAGTCATAGCTACTAATGGCTGTCCATGGTGGTTATCACCCAGGCCTATGGTAACCCACAGTCATATTCTTCCCTCTTTCCAGTCTTTACTGTTCACCTGGCATTCTATTTATGAACTGAGAGATGTGGATGAACATATCTTCAGCTATATTCTGGTGTGAAAACCCTTATAAATTTGTCGAGTGACTGCTAATGAATGCTGTTTATTGGGGTTATCTCCTAGACCTAGTCATAATCTTCCTCTGTTATACTGCCTGAATGTCAGTCTTCACTGCATTCCTGGTATGCTATTCATGCACTAGACAGACCATAATGAACAGATGTAGACTAGAGCTG